>OX439133.1:8252421-8852421 GCA_949318235.1 Ecdyonurus torrentis | reverse complement strand
ATTGCAAAGAATCTAGAAATCGATATAAAAATTTAATTATCAATGCATTTTATAATTAGACATTTTAAGTTTAAATATAATATACGATTTTTTAATGGCGTCAACCCCAATTTGAATTTTTTTCTTTTTTTTTCATGCTAATTCTCTCTCTCTCTCTCTCTCTCTCTCTCTCTCTCTCTCTCTCTCTCTCTCTCTCTCTCTCTCTCTCTCTCTCTTCATTCTCATTTTCTTATTAACCTTTCTCATTTCTTCTTTTTTTTCCCTACTTAAATTTTTTATAATTAATCTTTTTTAATCTCTTTTTTTTTACCCATACCAACTTCTCTCTCTCTCTCTCTCCTCGTAAGTTTAATTTAAAAAAATAAACTTTCAAGGTTCTTATTGCATGCATATATAGGGCTTTAAGTTAAGTAAATATTAACTGTAGTTAATAAGAATCTTAAGATTTATTATATCACATAATGAGCCCAATTTTTACATTCTGGGTGACTGGTGATGAAGTTTGAATTTTCATAGTTAAAAAATGATGAATTTATATTATTACTAATGTTTACATAAATAAAAATCAATCTTAATGGGTTAATTATAAAAACAATTTAATACGTGAAATAAATACATAATAAATAGAAATATTGAAAATAATTAAAAATTACATTTTTTTAAAGTTATTTGTTTATTATTTCCATTTTATTTTAAATTGATTAAAATTCATTATGGTATAAAAATTAAATATAAATTTTATTTTATTATGTATTTTTGTATAGTACATTATGTAAAATCAATAATACCTATTTATAAACTTTTATTATATCAAATTACAGAAAAAAAATAAGATAAATATCTTTTTTTTTCTAGATTAACATCATATTATACGTAATAATAATAATTATTATTATTATTTTTATTTACCTATATTGAACTAGTGGAGACCTCTATCAACGAAAATTTTCCTAAAGTTTCCCCTATTTTCCTTTTATATACAGGAAAATTGTAGCGAAAAACCTTTTTACTCTCCCTTCTGATCTTTCTCTCTCTCTCTCTCTCTCTCTCTAACTCACACTCTCTCCCTTCCCCTACTTTTTTCCATTTAACAACAAAGTAAGCATGCGCGTAAACAGAACAGCAGATCCCTCTCTTTCATATAGGAACAAATACATACTACCCTTTGCGCAGCCCGAAATTTAGTCTGTTAGAGACAATCGTAAGAGTCGTATCATATTTAACCATTTTTTTATTTACGAAGGAAAAAAAAAGTTGTTTTTATAAAAAAATTATAAGTGAATTCAAAAAAATTATTTTTTAATAATTATAAAATTGTGTTTTTTCAAAAATAATGTACTAATTATTATAACAGTGACCAAAAAATAAGAAAAAAGATAAAAATATATAAAAGTATATATTTTTTAAAAAATTGAAAAAAAGAAAAATCAAGTGATTTAATTTTTTGAAATATATTATAACAGAGCTGTGGTAATTTATTACCACGGCGCTAAACAAAATCAAAGTGTATCCACCAAGTAATAGTACGCCTTCAGTTGCGAACGGTATAATACATCAAATACATCCATTACATCATTTACAACAATCTAATAACGGTAGAAGAATGTTAGCTACAATGTCAACATTAATGTTACCAACAGCTGCAATGGCAACGATTGCAAATAATGGTCATCCACAACAAGTTCAAGTTGCTCCAAATTTATCATCACAACAAGCAAAACAAATACAACAACAACAACAGCAACAACAACAACAACAAAATCAACAATCATCATCTGATCCAAATAATGGTAAATTGGTTGTTGCTTCTTTAAATAATCATAATCTCAACAATAAACCAGGTAGGAAAAAATAAATGTATAAATAAAACATAAAATATTAATATACAATTTTTTTTTTTGGCATGTACTGGTATTGTATATGTGTACAATTTTTTTTTTTTTTTTTAAGTAGTGTTTTGATGGATGATGGAAGTTTTAAGTATCTATTTTTTTAAATAATAATAATTTAAAATCATGTTCGGTTGACGTTTTTTGATGTTCTTAAAAGATGGATGGCAAAGCGTTCGATTTTACATTTCATGCTACCTGTTTAGCGTTACCGTATGAGTGCTAGAGTTTGACGTTTTTTATCAAATAAAAAATGTACTATCAATTTGTTTTTATTTTACTGTATTATTAAAATAGTA
The DNA here is from genome assembly GCA_949318235.1 of Ecdyonurus torrentis. Lineage (NCBI taxonomy): Eukaryota > Metazoa > Arthropoda > Insecta > Ephemeroptera > Heptageniidae > Ecdyonurus > Ecdyonurus torrentis. Next base: position 8,850,233 of record OX439133.1, on the reverse strand, counting down.
TTCACTTACATATTTTAATGATCATTTATTAATTATAGTTCCAAATTATTGACTTAGTATTTAAGTATAGAGAGAGAAGTGTTCATTTCAATTCTTTCTCTTAAAAATATCCATAAACGTATACAATAAAAATTAGCATAAAAAATAAAAACATTTGACATTTAAAAGTATAAAAAAATGTATCAGCTGTTTCCTTTTTATTAAAAATAATTATAATAAATTAATAATTAAAATATAAATTATATTTTAGATAAAAATTATATTTTTTAATTATTATTGCATGCAAACAAGAAAAAAAGGGAAGAAAAAAAAAGTGACAGTAAAAATTTTTGGTATGCATTATATGTTTCAATGTGTTAGCGCATGCTTTTTTTTTTTTTATTCTCTCTCCTCCCCCTTCCCCCTACTTTTCTTTCTTTCTCCCTGTTTTATTTTGACAGAGCGGATCGTGTCTGTGCAACTTTGAGAGCTGAAACAAGTAGCAGTCTCGTTTTTATATTTTATCTTTTTTTATGCATAATATTATGAAATGATCAAAAGCAACAACATTTTTTTTTAAACGAAATAATAATAATATGGTCTCATGACAGCTTATTTTAAAACTAAAAAGAATCGTGAATTCGAGTTTTATTTGAAGAATCAATAAAAAACTATGACGTATTATAAAATTTTTTTGTTGATAACTTAATTATTAATAATTATTTTTTATGTTACAAAATTTCTTTTGCAAACTCAAATTTATATTAAAAAATTAGATGAAAGGAAGTTTAGGGGGTTGGTTAATCAAAGTTAAGTTGGAAAAATTGCATGATCTTCAATGAGCTATGTTTATACGAATTAAATAATGAAATTAAGCTTTATTCTCTCTCTAAAAAAAAAAAAAAGAAAAAGAAAAAGATTGTCACAAAAAATTTTAATTTTAATAACTTCAATAATTAAACAATATTTGTTTGTATAGAGTAGAATATTTTATTTTGATGATATTTATTTATTTTTATGCTTAAAAGTTTTAATCACAATATAATATATAGGTGATAAATGAGACAGTGCAACTTTGATTACGCCCATTTTGTAACCGGAAACAGTTGTCATTTGAAAACGAAATATATAATGTCCAGCATTATTATTAAATTGTATTAAATAGAATAAAAATGACAGTAACTATTAATTATATAGAAATGTAAGATTATACTGTTCATCGTATATTTTCACTTACTATTTCATGATTTTTTTATTAAATGCATCAGAAATTTTATTAGTCTATTCTATATTATAAATAATATATATAATTTTAAGCACTGCTATGTATAAGTTACGTTTAATATTTAAATTTAAAAAATGAATTCACTTCAACCCCTTTTTTTGATATTCGTTACTTATAAAAATAATATTGCAAAAAAACCGGTTACATCCCTGTAGATTTTTTTTTTTTTTTTTTTTTTTTTTTTGCATACTAATATAAAGAACAGTTCTTTTTAAATTTTTATAATATTAAAAATTTTAACAACAAAAATTGCTATGACGTCATATTATCAGATTGGTCACGTGGCTATTTAGGTAGGCAGGTGGTAGATTGCAGCTGCCCTCCCTCCCTCCCCCTACCTCCCTCTTTTTTTTTATTTCTTTTTCTCGCATCTCGTTCTATAGCTGAAACATTCTTTCCCCTCCACCTCGTTTCTAATTTTTTTTTTTCTACCTTCCTATACATCCCTACAATGTCTGTTCTTATTTATTATTATTATTCAAACCATATGTTGGTGTATTTATTTCTTTTTGTCTTTTTTAATAACGAAAGAGTGATACTATGAGCATTGAAAACAAGTGATTTTTTTCTAAAATGTGAGTCTTTGATCTTGTTTTTAATGTTGTGCAATTACCATAAGTATTTTCTTAAGTGTATAAATTTGCACACTTTTATTTACTCTGCACTTCTTCTTTTTTTTAAACGTACCCAATTTGTTTTAGAATTGTTATATCAAAAATATCGATAGATATATTTATAAAATTATAATGAGCAACGTTATGCAAAATGATCATCTTGATATAAACGCAAACTTATTTTCTTTCTTATATTTATTTAAAAAATGCATTTTCAAATAAAATTGAAAAAAATATCAATACCATGAAGAAAGAAAAAAAAGTAAAACAAAACTTATTTTAAAAATCTAAAAACGTACCTTTTTCTTTGAGTCAATTTTATAGAATATACTTTGTATGCGTATTTTTTTTCAATGCATTTATAATATAAAAATTGCATTCGTTGCATAATGTAAAGTATAGGTGTATTCTTCAGTTTATATAAAATGTATATACCGGTATATGTAGCTCATGGGAACGTAATCTTTAACTATAGTACTTTTTATATTTAAATATGTGTCTCTTTGTTCTTTTATAGAATAGAACACTGGGAAAAAAATTTCTTTACGATTTTTGTAAAAAAAAATATGTCTCGCCTGACACTTTTTACTTCACGATTCATCAAAGCAACCTAAAGATTTTGGATGTCTATGCTGAAAAATCCTGGTTTCTTAGGATTCCTAAGACCTTTTATTAGGTGACTAAATAGTGCTTCGATAAATTGCACCCGAATAAGAATAAGGCACTGCGTTGAGTATAGTCTATAAGTTGAAAATATATAGAAAGGTATGCTCATATAGGGTGGTTGCATTCATATAAAAGTCGTCGCCATGTGTAAGAACTAACTAACATGGGTTGCTATATGGGAAAATGACACATTTTTCCAGTTTATAAAAATTCTTACCTGTTAGCAATATTTTTGAGAGCATTGATGCTGTATAACAGGTTGAATTAGGCTCTCATGTTCGAATGGAAAATATATATATATATATATATATATATATATATAAAAAGAAAATAGCCAAAAACCACGTTTATCCGATGCTGAGCAATGTTATTCATTGCTCCAGAATGGCGTCAAAGTACATACACCTAGGAAAGTAATACTTATGTGAATAAACTACCCTAAATATAAAATAGTAAAGAGTCATCAAGTGTAACATTTTGAGTTACAATATTTTGTAATTTTACTTTTAAAAGCTCCCCTATTTTAAATTACAATATTCTTATTTGTTTTATTTTGACACTTAAAAACACTCATGTTAATTTCAATAATTTTCATCTCCTCTATATCTGCATGCTCACTGAAATTTTAATCGTAGGTTACCATTAAATTTTAAATAACATAACAAAGTAGGAGGTCAACTGACATACAAGACTTTTAATGACAATCATGCACAGTGTTGTATAGTTGAAACCCGATAATTTTATAATTAAAAGTTTATCTTATATAATTGAACGTCTAATGATATAATATATTATATATAGCTTTTTAAATTAAACATGTGATAGCGATGAAATGAGTATGTAAAAAGCTATAAGCGTAAACACTTGCTAAGTTAAAAAATATATTATATCGCCTTTACTTATTTTTTTAATTACAAGAACTATATATTGTCACTTAATTTAAAATTAAAAGTGTACAAAAAATGAAAGAACAAAAAATACACCTCAATTTTAATAAATTTCTAATAAAATAAAAATAAAAGGAATAGATTTTTATTCATTCAAGAATTTAAACGTAAAAAAAAAAAGAGAAAAGAAAATCGTATGTCATTTTGTATATTTTTACCAGTGTAGAATAAAATATAAAAATAACGTTTTTTTTTTCTTTTTGAAAGATCAATATTTTTATTCACATGAAAAATATGTTTTTGTGGGTAAATTTTTATTAGAAGTTTTCATGTTTTTTTGTTTATTATAGCCATTTTTTTTTATATTTTGTTTGTTTTGACTTTGTTTTATATGCGTTCTGTTCCCAGATTACAAGTCAATTTTATCATTTCATTTACATATTAAATTGAGAATAATTTCATGTTATTTACGTACAATATTTAAACGTATATAAATCTTAAATAACATATATATATTTTTTTTTTTAGATTTTAAATAATGCATGTCTCTATTATATACATATTTTCATATTATGGCAAAGAAATTAAAGATTTTGATTTGTGTTATATAATAATTATAATAATAAATGTTTTTTATTGAGAGGTCAGGTAGGTTACTTATATATTAAATGAAAAGAAATCGATGCATAAAAAAACAAATAAACAAATGACATACAGATGAAAAAGAGAGCAAAACACAGACTAATGAAATGAACATAATATTTTTCTTCTTATTTGTTTATACTTATTATTATTTATCATTATTATTATTATTATTTTCAAATTTCTCGGAAACGATATAGTATTATATATATTATATTATTTCAAAACTATGATAGTTAGTATAGGCCAGTTTATTAAAGAATTTGAAATACGCTATCAAATTTAATAAATAATTTGAAACTTAAAAATGTAATTTCAAATTATAAATAAAACTTTTTTCTTTCTTTTTTCAATAAAATAATTTTTTTAATTCCACTTTTCACAACTTTTTTCTATATAGAATAAAAATTAATTCATCAATGAATAGAATTTAATTTATTAAAACTGTATGTTTTTATTATATAATTTTATAATAATTACGTAATAGTTCAAATTATGCAATTTATAAATTTATATATAAGTATAAAATTAATTTGCAAAGTCAAACTAATATACATATTTAATTAATGGTAAACTTAAATAATTATAAATTAATTATTGTTATTATAAAGTTTTTACTGTAAAAAAAAGTTAATTATAAATTCCATTTTATGAATATAGTAAGTTCTTATTGAGTTTTACTTTTACATATATTAAGAAATACTTATATTAATAGCTTTTAAGAAAATGATGTAAATATGTAAACTTTTCTTAGGCGCATTATAATGATTTTAGATCTCCTCTACCATTCCTCTTTACTTGCATTTAAAATAAATTAATACAGGAAGAAAAAATGGGTAAAAAAAAAACTGCTTAATTTATAATATTTAGCTATTTACAAGTACATTAAAAAAATGAATCAAAGTTGAATCAATAATTATTTATGGCAATTATTATACAAAGTTTAAAACCGCATCAACTCTAACCTTGTTTTTTAAATCATTTTGAAAAAGAAGTCTTATTTTTTAGATTAGTGTTTTTTATATACCTATAGGGTGGTTTCATTCATGTTAAAGACAACGCCATAATTGAGCGCTAAATAACATGGGCCAGTATAGGAAAATGACTAATTTGGCCAGTTTAAAAATACTTCTCTATATTTATAAGAGCATTGATGCTGTTAACAGGTTGAATTAGTATTCAAGTATGCAAGAAAAATAATAATAACTAAAAAATACCTAATTTTCTAAAGAAAATAGCCACAAAACTACGTTAGTCCTATGCTGTGCAATGTTATTTCATTGCTCAAGAAGAGCATCGAAAAAGCATTCAGAATGACGTCATGCGCACACACTCTATAATAAACCAGTGAATTGAAGAAACTATGATTATCATACAAATCTAGTTTTTAGGTACGCTTATTTAGTTTTTTAAGCTTAAGTATTTTAATTTTAATAGAATAATATAATGTATATATAACAAAAATAAAATATAAATTAAGATTTTATTATATAAAGTATAGTAAATTATAATTATAATATTTTTATTTTCATATTATCTTAATATATTTCAATTAACGTAAGAATTACTTTATTTACGTCATAATTAAACTAAAATCTCAACTTTATTAATGAATTCTTGTAATGATTGATCTATATTAAAAATTAGAATCACAAATAATATTATGTAATATTTAGATATGAATTTGAACCTTATTTAAAAGGATTCTAAAAGTGTTGATATTATATACTAACAATGACATTTATTTTAAGACAAAAGTAAAGCGAAATGTCGCTTGGGATTTTATGGAATAGTTACGCATAGGAATTTCAATGCTTATTTGTAACTTTACGTTAAAAAAAAATCTAGAACGTTTTATGATGGATGGTTATGTCTTAATTATATATATAAGAGAGAGAGAGAGAGAGAGAGAGAGAGAGAGAGAGAGAGAGAGAGAGAGAGAGAGAGAGAGAGAGAGAGAGAGACTACGAAAAATTAATCCCCTAAAGTAAATTAATACACACAAAAAATATATATCATAAAAAAAAGAGACAAAATTAACTAACTTTTATAATTAAAAAGATTAAATTAGTTAAAATATAAATAAATATCTTTTCTTTTTTTTTTTTTTTTTTCTTTTTTTTTTTTAATCTTAAAAAATAGGATTTATTTTTGTGTTCTTATAAAAATTTATGCTGTGTTGTGTGTTTTTTTTAAACAGATTAATAAATAAAATATAAAAGTGCATATTTGCTTATTTTTAAAGGATAACTATCGGTTAATTAACTTTTATTGATTTTATTGTAAAAAAGTAATATTATTTAATTTTAATCCGATTTATATAGTACGGTATATATATAAAAAAATGGCACGATAGTATAGTTACAAAAGATTTTTAAGATTATTTATTGAAAATTTTAATTCTTAATTATATTACAATAATTAAATGTTCAAAGAGAAAAAAGAATTCAAGAAATAGAGAATAAATTTCTAACACCTATAAAAAAATAATAATAATAAGAGGAAAAAAAAACTTAAAATTTACATCAGCAATAAAAAAAAATGCGACATGCATTGTTTTCAAAGTTACAATCATTGAAAGGAAAAGAAAAAAAATATAACAAGAAAAGAAATCATTGTCAAATATAAAGATTGATATGGATATGCGGAAAATAAAAAAAAATCTCATCTGGTAAATGCAGTGTTTTAATAAATTTGCTATGTATAATGCTTCTCTTCTTTCCGCATTCTTTTACTGCAATATGTCGATTAGTATTTGATTCTTCTTTATCAATCTTGATTCATATTTAATTGCAATAGATATTGATAGATTAAAGTGCTTTTATAGAAAATAAATTGTAATATATATATATATATATATATATATATATATATATATATATATATATATATTATATTTCAATAGTTGACATTTTTTTAAAAGAATTCAAATTATTTATTCAGAAATAATCGTCTTAGTTTACGCATTATATCTTACAGTTCAATTTGTAATTGTATAATTTGAAAGAAAAAAAAATCTTCAATGTATATATTTTTTTATAATAATTGGAAAGATTCTGCTGCGTATATAGGCAGAATAAAACTCTTGTATCAAAATAAAATTTATATTTTTGATACTTCTCAAGGAAAAAGCTATTCACAAAAAAAAAAATATTATATTTCATTGTTAATACCAAATTCTAAGAAATATCAAAAAAATCAATCAATATTTTGTGTATATATACAAAGATCAAAGCTGTATTATTTTGCTTTTTACAAATTTTACATAATTTTAAGATTGAAAATATTTTGAGATGAAAAAAATAAAATAAAATTTTTAGCTAAGCATTATTATTATTATTTAACTATATATTATTTTTCTTTATTGTATAAAAAAGAAAAAAACACTAGTTTATGTAGGTATAAAGATTAATGTATTTTGACAAATTGAGGATTCTTGTTACTATATAAGGAAAGAGAGAAAGGAAAATGTAGAGAAGAGAAAAACAGAGAGAGAGAGAGAGGAGAGAGAGAGAGAGAGAGAGAGAGAGAGAGAGAGAGAGAGAGAGAGAGAGAGAGAGAGAGAGAGTATAAGTAAGATTCTAGTTCAAGTAGGGGTTTGATATGTCAAAAAATTCCACCCTATAGTAAAAGAGAAAAAGAAAGATGACCGAACAATTTTTCTTGAGTCGCACGTTTTCACTTAGACGCCTATTTTCATCAGTGATGTCAAATCAAATCATTCAAACTTTATACACGTATAGAAATTTTTATATATAACTATCTTTCAAAAGCGATGGAGAAAAAATTATATATATAGTAAAATCTGTAAGCTGTATAAAATATTGAAAATTGATTCAAAATCTTTTGATTTTTTTCTTTATTTATTTTTTCTGTATTAGATATGAATTGATATTTTTTGAAATTGTTCATGCAGTTCATTTTTTTATGACTTCAATTATGAATAGGTGTCCATTTTATTTCATTTTCTTATACAGAACATAAACTATGGACAATTTTTGTATCCATATAGTGTTGGAGTATATAGTTAAAATGTGATATATGATGTATAGATAGAGTAATCATTAAAAATGTCACTACTAAATACATCTCCTGTTTGTTTCTAACATTATTTTGAATTATAAGAACTCAGCAATTCATTAAATTGTTTAAAAATAATATTTAACTCTATTTCTTCATTTTTTTTTTCTCTTAATTTCTATTTTCTTAACAAATGTATTCAAACACCACTTTTATCCATTTTTTTTAAAGTATGTCCTAAAAAATGAAACTGTTGTTGATTGATTGATTGAGAGAGAGAGAGAGAGACAGACAGACAGAGAGAGACAGACAGAGATTTCAAAATTATAACGATGAAACGCATCATGATTTGCTGCACTTTTTCTATTACAAATTTTATCATCTTCATATATCACTTGGACATTTTTTTTATTTCACCGTGTAATCTTGAGTTGGCGTCTTTCTACGAAGTGATATGTTCATAATACAGAGCAGGTGTAGTAGCCCAGAGAAGCAAGCAAGGAAGCAAGCAAGCAAGCAAAAAATGATAAATTGATTTTTATTTATTCTTTGATATTTTATTTACTATATATATGATTGATTTATTATGAAAAAAATAAAATGTATTGTTTCTTTTTTATTACAAATAAATCATATATATTAATAAAATATAATTTATATCATTTTTATTTCTATAATTGATTAATTTATTTCTTGAAAAAAAATCTTAAGTGCAGAGGTATAAGTAACATAATTTCTCTCTCTCTCTCTCTCTCTCTCTCTCTCTCTCTCTCTCTCTCTCTCTCTCTCTCTCTCTCTCTCTCTCTCTCTCTCTCTCTCTATCTATCTATCTATATCTCTATCTCTCAATTACTTCTCATTATGCAAGATTTAGTATCAAATTATAGATATGAGATACCTTAAAAACGTGCCATACTAAAAGTGACCAGAAATATTTTACGATTTCATATTCTCACATTAATGTCAATATTAACTACTAATATTTATTTGGTTTAAAAAAAAATTATTATCATTACATTTTTATTATTTTCTACTCTTTAACACATTGTACAACTGTATTTTTAATGAAACTCTTCACTCGTCATAGAAAAAACGTCGGGAAAAGTTAAAAAAATACATTTAACAACAAGTAATATTATAATATTTATTTATAATTCCTATAAAAAAATATTTTTAATAATCTAAAACATACAAACATGAAAAGAAATATAGTTTTCATTGATAAAATAATACACAGATGTATAATTTCACATACAACAATGGTTTTACATAGTGTACAATATATCTCGTGCAGCATCCAAAGCTTAGCGCATCTCTCTCTATATAAATATATATATGCAACAATATCCCTTAGGATTGCTTTTATTGTGACGTAATAATGCACCCTACACAATATAGCTAAAAATTTTCATTTTCTATAAGGGTTATTTTCCTATTCTATATTATAGGAATTTAAATTAGTATACTTTATGTAATACCCTTTTATTCATATACCTCCCTCTTTCTCTTTCTTTCTCTCTCTCTCTCTCTTCTCTCTCTCTCTCCCTCTTTTACCTTGTGTAATGTAACACCCCTTCTTCATGTGTAATAAAATTATGTACAGTACTATTCATAAATATAGTAGTTTTATTTTATTTTTTTATTGTTGGAATGTAATGCGAAAATACTTAGCTAAAAAGAGAAAGGAAAAAAAAATTAAATAAATGTTTGTTTTTTTATTTGAAATAATATAAAAAATAAGTACAGATGTATTATTGTTCTTGCATTATCTTTTTGTTTATAAAGAATTTTAATAATTACTGGAACTATTTTGTGAAACAGGTTGATTTTATTTTATTTTAAAAAAGGAGTATTTCTGCACCAATATGAAACTAAATCGATAATTAAACTATAATGCTCCTTATGTATATATTATAAATAATATAATATTAAATACAAATTTTATTTAAATGCTAGAATATGACATCTAATATATGAATATGAATCTGATATATGCATTGCAAAAATATTACTGCGATGAACAGTGAATGTAATGAATGGAAATAAATTATATCCAGTCCTTTTTTAGGGGGTAAAATGCACTGAATGTACGTTGAATTAAATAATTGAAGATAATTCCAATTAAGCTTGATAAATACCTTAACTTTTTTATTTTTAAAAGAATAGACTAGAGAAAAACATAAGCATTTATATCACAAAACACTTGATGAGACTTACATAAGTAACTTTAGTTTGTCTCAAAACTCAACTGTAGCTCCGTAGCAGTGATCAGAAATTTCGATTTATGCAACCCATACAAACTTTTCATACTAATTTTTGCATGTTTCTGACGTCATAAACATGAATAGTCACGCAAATTGCATACTTTACAGTATTTTCACGCTCTCTCGTGGGGCTATACATTTACATTCTGGTAAAAATTGTCAACAGTTTTGAAGATCTTATTTCGTGTTTATTCATTAAAAAACACATGTTGTTTTATGTGGTTTATGGCTTTTAGGCAAATAATAGTTAGAATTTAAATTTTATTAAAAAAACAAACAAATTTTTATGCATATAAAATAGACTGAATAATGAGTACAATAAATATTATTAATTTCTATAATAATAAAATATGGTTTACTATATTGATTAATAATAATAATAAAATAAATAAAACATCAAAATATATGAAATTTCAATGCACAACAAATTATATCCATTACTGTTCCATCAGTCAAAAAGTCATTGGATTGATAATAGTTATGGAAGGATGATTTTTCATTGCAGTTATTATAAAAGTTAACCCTTATTGAAATTATCAATATTAAAAGCTATCAAATTCATATGCTTTATTATTATTATTATTTTTATATTATTGGTTGCCTTTTTTTTTTTTAAATAAAAACATTATATAATATTTTGTGATACATGAACTATAAATGATTCGAAATAATATGTATGTTAAGGCATCATTAATAATTTTAAACAATTATTATTTTTAAATAGTCAATTTGTATGTTATGTTCAATGATTAAATATAATTTGATTATTTATTTAATAATGTGTTAATAATATAATAATTAAAATTTTTTATATACATATAAATTGTTTCTTTTTTGATATTAAAATTGTCAATTATAAATTTGTGTAAAATATGTTTTTGACACACAAAAGAATTTTAATAATTTGCTACTAGGGTTAATTATGTATATTTTATTTATTAATTTTATCATAACAATATAATTTGTTTTTGTATTAATTTCAAATTACAAAATTTGCCATTTTTTTTTTTTTTTTTTTTTTTTACGTTTTTCTTGCAATATACAGGAAAATGATAGTTTGCCTGTTTAAAAATACTTATTGAGACCATTGATTCTGTTAATAGATTGAATAAGTCTCTCGAGTACATAAGAAAAATATAATAATAACATAATAACCAATTTTCCAAAGAAAATAGCAAAAAACGAAATTTGTCCTATGCTGAGCATTCAGCTTATTCATTATACTCCAGTATGGCGTCCAAGCGCATTAAATATGACGTCATTCGCATATACCATATAATTTTAATTGACGTCACTTTTATTGGTTTATATAATAATTTTAGCGTAGTTTAAGAAGCTTACAAGCTAAAAGACTTTATATAATTCTTATTCAAATTTTGTTATAATAAACATCGAAAGTATTTTTTATATGTATTGAAAACCTGCATTATTTATTTAAAAAATAAAATCTCCTTTCGTTTTAGTTTGGGAATTATGTAAAACTTGATCTTGTAGTATATGTAACGAAAATATAATTTTAATGAATATATATTTTTTGTTTATTCTTATTTATATAAGGCTTTCAAAAGTATACATATTTTCCATAACACTTTTTACCTTCAAAAAAATATACAGTAAATTTTTCTTTATTATTATTTTTAATGCTTCTTTTTTTTTTTTTTTTTTTTTTTTTAATAATATATTATCATTTAATTTTAAGGTAATTTTTTAGTACTTTTTTATGTTATAAAATATATTTTATAGGCTTTATAAAAAGAGGAGAAAAAAAAAACGTAAATTATTGAGTCTATCTTTATTTTTTCATAGTAAAAAAGAAGAGAGAAATAAAGTTTGTGTTTTTCTTCATCTTCTAACCCACAAAGTTAAAACTTTTTTTCTTTACAGGAAAAAAAAAAAAGTTTTAGCATCATTAAAAATTATTAATTAGTTGCATCTAAGAAAAAAAAGATAACAACAAACTTTTTTTTTTTAGTATTTAATATTTTTTCTTGATATGTTAGAATTTTTTTCCTTATATATATAATAAGCCAATTAGTTAATGATATGAAATAACAGGAAATTGAGTCTTTTAAAAAATATGACTATATTTTTTCATAATTTTTATTTATTTTCATCTTTGTATCACCATTCATCTTAGTAGAATCCTTTAAATGGAACTTAAGTTTAATTTTTAATTTTTTAAACTGATATTTGGTAGATTGTGCATTGGAATAACTCTAAAATATTCATTGATTGATTTCCGACGTAATCAGAGCATTCGTTAGTAAAGTCATTTTTTCGTGATTTTTTTTCATTACAATTATTGTGAAATGAAATTTAGAAAACTGCACTGAAAAAAAAAAGTCAATAAAAGAACGAAGGAAGAGTTTCGTATGACGAATCTTCGGAATAATTTTTAATGATTTGTCATAATTAAAAAGTGGTCAAAATTTATAAGTTTTTTAATTCATATTCAAAACATCTTTATCTGCGTCGAAAGACTGTCTTTTTTACCCTTGCTCATGTTTTACACATTTTTTTACTCGTTATTTTAAGTAAAAATCGGTATTTATTCTACTTTCTTATATTATAATATATTTATTATAATCGAGCTTTCGTATAATGTTTATTATTTTCTCCACTATATACCTAAAATTTTACCATCATCATCATCATCAAATTATTTACTAATACTTTTATTATTAAAGAAAATATTCTAAACTTAACTTTGGTTTATAACTTTTTTAAGGTTTAAAACACATTATATTATTATGTTTTATACTGTATATATATAGAGGGAAAAAAGAAAAGAACACCCCTTCTTACTTAATGTTTTTGCTACTTTTCTAAGAGTTTTATAAGACTTTTTAGCATAAAATAACATCATTTTCTTATCCATTAAAAACTGTTAATTACAAAAAAGCAGTGTTTAAAAAACTTAGAGAAGGAAAAAAGGGGGATGATGCGTAATTTTTCTAATCAAACTATAGTCCGTTTAGCTGTAAATTTTATTTCCGCTTTGTTTAATGTTTTCTTTTTTTTAATATAAATTAATTATCAGCTTAAATATGATCTATTGTAATACTTGCTTCAAACAAATTTAGGGATAAAAAAAAAAAATCTTTTGCTTAGAAATAAATCAAAATTATATAAGTTGCCATATCATTATGATGAGTTTTAAAACGACTCAATTATATAGTAAATAATTAGTATAAAAAAGGAAGGAAAAAAAAGACACTGTAAAGATGCCTCTTATATAAGTAATTAATGCAATTTATAATTAGTATTACTTCATTATTTCTTCAAGTAGAATTACAATATTACTCTGCTCTAAATACGCCTCTCGACTATATTTATCAGGAGCTATTTGCAAATAATTTTTTATGACATACATATCGTATTAGCATCGAAAAATATTTTTATATTATATTTTAACCTTTTAAAATATGATATTATTCATAACGAAACATAATTTATTAATAAAATTTCATACTTGAAGCTTTTAAATTATTGATTGTTTAGAAAAATAGAATTTTGGATAAAACTGAAAATTTTGTTGGCATATTTATTTTAAAAGTAATTAAAAATAACTAATTTTTACAAAAGAAAAAAAAAATTTAAAAATACTAAAATAACTGTTTGTCTCCCTCTCCTCTCAATTTCTCTCTCTCTCTCTCTCCCTCATTTTCTTGAAACACGTACAACTAGTACAATAATACATTAATTGTATGTCACATAATAATAATAATATACGTACAGTACATATATTATAATAATATACGTTGTAATTAAAATAGATGTGGTAACACCGAAATTTATTTTATTATTACACATTTAAGACATTTCAAATTAATTACTTAAAAATTAATTTAAATAGTTCTATTATTACTTTTAAGTATTTGTAATTATTTATTATGTTAGTATATTTTGTCATATATATATATATATATATATATATATATATATATATATATATATATATATATATATATATATATATATATATATATATATATATATATATATATATATATATATATATATATAAGGCGTATTAGAAGGAAATTATTTTATATGTGTATGTATAATAAAGTTGAAAATTAGTTTGATAAATCGGTTTTAATTGTTTTTAAGACTTAATTTTAAGGTTTTATGGACCAATTTACTAACTTTATATTATGATCGTATACTATTATTTTAGGCATATTAAATGCTTCGCATACAAACACTTTGTTACATAAAAAAAATATGAAAAAAAAAAGGAGTTTTTATTATTTTTATTATCAATACAAAAAATTGATTTGTAACGTAGAAAAAAAATTTTAAAAGGGGGTGGGGAGCTTCTATTTTTAATTAATTGAAAATATAATTTAAGTACTAACATTTTCAATCAACAAAATTAGGCTAATCTGTCTGGTAACTTATTTTATTCATATATATTTTTCCATTAGATTTATAATAAAATATTTAGTTATTGAAATATGGGCACAGACATTTTTGTATATTATGTAAAACATTTCCTTAAAGAATATAAATCTTTAAATTTATATATATTTTTTATTTTAAATTTATTTTCTGATGGCATTTAATTGGAATGTCAAAAACATTAAAAGCGTTTTTCAAGAAAAAAAAAGTTTTTTTTCCGCCCTTTCTTTATATTTTATTTTTATAAGTTAAATGTTTATAATTTTACATTAAAATGTCACTATATCAAAATATATTTTTGTTCGTTCATATTTTATAAACTTATTTAAAAATGTGTTTTTTTTTTTTTTTTTTTTTTTTTTTTTTTTTATTATTTCAAACACACAAATATACAAAGTCCAACCAAGGCATAGCCTTATCGGTTGGTTCATTTATTGTTACACAATCATGTCTTATTATATTATATTACTACATATACATATTTTTTATTATATATATTTCAAAAGCAAATAAAGTACGTATTTACACAAAAACATTTTTTTTTTTTTTTTTTTTTTTTTTTTTTTCATTTAAGAGAAGTATTTTTATAATACAAGAAGCAAAAATTAATCATCATTAATCAATACAAACAGCAAAAAATTGTTCAACATTTTATAAATTATCAAGAAAGAATTTTTTCATATTAAATTTCGTTTCATTTTTATTTGCAAAACTTTTTAATTCTGATGGAATTTGATTCCATAATTTAGGAAGTAAAAATTTTTTTGTCCTTTCAGTGAATCTATTTACAATTCTTGGTACAAATAAAGGATTGGTCACTGCTGTTCTGGTACTATAAATATGAGTTCTCGGTATACCATGAGAATTTTCAAAATAATTTTCACAAATAAAAGAACATTTAAACATTTCTTCTATTGGCAATATCTTAAAGTACTTAAAATATTCAAGATCACTTTTTAGCTTATTTCCTTTTTTTAAAATTTTTAATATTCTTATTTGCATTTTTTTCAATTCCCATAATTTACCTGATTTAGTACAACCATAAGATAATAAACCGTATAATATATGTGGATGTACAAAAGAAAAATATAATTGTCTCATCGTCTGTTCATTCACATATGATCTTACTGTTTTTAATTTAAAAATTGCAGATCTCAATTTATTTAACAGTTGCATAATATGCAAATCCCAATCAAATGTTTGATCAATAATAGCTCCTAAGTAATTATAATTATTTACTTGTTCTACAAACTCACAATTACAATTTAAAGTAAAATTATGTAAACACTTATTAGTATGAGCTCTTAATTGAATATTTTGCATAGTATATGTATACTTATTAAAAATGTGCATAACTTTTGTTTTTTTCCTATTAATTAATATTTTCCTATCATGCGACCATTCCAAAACTGAATCAAAATCATTTTGTAACATTTTATTTGCAACTTCAAAGTTACTATGAGCCGCTATCATAAGTAAATCATCGGCAAACATTTTTGCTTTACAATATTTTAGTAAATTAAAAATTTTGTTAACATAAATTATAAAGAATTTAGCACTTAAGACCCCTCCTTGTATTATACCGCATTTTATTATTTTAATTTCACTTACAATATTTTTAATTTTGACAGCAACAGCATTAATAATAAGCAACGTAAAATAATTAAAATTTAAAAAAATTATATTATTTTTATGTTTTATGTTACAAGTTTCGTTATTTATTTAAGAAAGATTTGTTAACGAAACTATCTCTGAGCTGTTTTCTTGAAGATGCGATCGTAATAACTTTGAATAAATGCAAAATGGCAAAAAAAAAAAAAAAAAAAAAAAAAAAAGTGGAAAAAGTGTGTAGCTTTATTATTTGGAATATATTACGTAGTAATGCATTTTAAATATTTTCCATGAGGAAATAACCATAAACTCGAAAGCAAGGACCCAAATATGTGTCGTTTTTTTGGTGTTACTCATAATTAGTAAATAAAAATTGTTAAACGCCTACTAATATTTTCTCAAAACTATAATTCATTTTTACTTTCGTTTAAATTATTAAAACGATAAAATTTTCCATACATATTATTACCATTTATATGCATTTTACAAATTTTAAATGCTTAAATCAATCAATAATGATAATTATTCAATATATTGATAATTAATTAAATTACAAAGTACAAAAAAAAAAAAAGATACACATACACATGTTTCAATTTTAGCCAACATTATTATGTGGTTTTTTTACGCGTTTGTTTGAACTTTTCACAAATTGATGTTACTAATGATAATAGGTTATAACATATAGGGTGGGACATTGTGGGGGAGGGGGTAGATATGTAATGTTACAGAAGGGAAATGTCGGGGTGGGGTAGGGGGGAGGGGGGGTCTGGGGGGTGGGGGCAGTAATCATACTCAAAGCCTGTCAACAACAACTTCAGTAATTGATGCTTTGAACTAAAATAAAGGTCTCTTTTTAGTATAAATATATATAATTATAATTTACTCTATATTATATAATTATTTTTATTTAATATTATTATATATATATATATTGTGTTTATAATATAATGTATGTCAATTCTAATTAATTTATTATTTTACAATTTCAAATTATCATATATTGATATATTGCATGTCTATATTTTCCAGTATAACACGTGTATAAAATGAAGGAGTATGCATATGTCAATTTTATTTTTATTCTTTTCATAGTATTTTGAATTAATGATTTGCTTTAACATATATTTAAAAAAAAAAAGAAAAAAAAAGTGTAATTTAGAATATCCTTGTTTTTGCACAACCAATAAAAAGTGAATTACATAGATAGTTTTGCTCTGCTCTTGTATTATCATTGCACAAAGAAATCTCTGGTTAAAATTCGTATTAAATCAATCGTCCAATCCAATCCAATGATATGACTAACACACTCCCAGTACTAGAATATAATCTTTCAAATATTGTTATTTATAATTTGTCTCTGAAAAAAATAATGATAGTAAAAGTAATGACTAATAACTGGAACAACTTTTGTTGGAAATTTTAACCATTTTGAGCAAATTTACTGTACTTTTGATAATATTTTAATATTGCTAAATTGTTTTCAAATAATAATAATAATAAATGAAGAGAGAGAGAGAGAGAGAGAGAGAGAGAGAGAGAGAGAGAGAGAGAGAGAGAGAGAGAGAGAGAGAGAGAGAGAGACAGACAGAGAGACAGAGAGAGAACAAAGAAAAAGAAGTAATGTAATATATATTTTTTATCAATAATAATAAAATTATGCTGGTCAATTTAGGGAAAAAATATATTATTGAAAAACAATTGTTTTTATACTCTCCCCCCTTTTCCCCCATATGTCGAATTTAAAACCAAAATAATATATGACTTTTTGTGATTTCCGATATTATTATTGTTCAATGATGCTTTAAATATTTGCGCATTGAAAATATTAAACTTAAACCTTACATATGAAGGATATCATTTTACATATGAAAAATACTTTAGTAAAATTACTCTAAAGTAGTTCATATTTAGTATGGATAACGTATAACTTTTGCTTTTTGGTTTGCGCAGAAATTTTAGTTCAGTAATAATATGAAGAAAAAAAAAAAAAAAAAAAAAAAAAAAAAAAAAAAAAAGACACAAAAATCTTTCGCTGGCTATATTCCAGATTCATGCAGATTCTGTATTTTTTATTACTTTTATTATAAAGTATAATTTATATAAGTTTAAAAACCGGAAATTATATTATATTTTTTTAATTTAGTGAAGTTTTAATGTGTGAATTAAATATATTTACTTACATTTTGTTGGATGTATGAAGAGAATTAAACACTGCTGTTTGTATAGAGTGTAAAAAGATCATATAACTATAATCTATTTCCGTTTAGGGAATCTTAGTTTTGTTATATTATATTTGAATATGATATTATTGAAACCACTTATATGATGGGTTTTTATGCATAACAAAATTTTGTCAATGTTGCTTACATAATATGGTAAAGAATTTGTGGTCTAAACTTCTAAATTGACTGTAAGTATTAGTCTAAAAGTGTATCTTTTTTGCCAAAAAAAAGAAACAAATTGTACAGAGTGAAAATGTGCAACAATCGTTTAATAGAAAATATAATGATATTTTTTTGTGTATAGAGTTTGACTATGGGAAAAATAAAAAGACTATTGATGTAAATTTAAATTATCTCTAGGAATATTAAAAAATAATAATAATATCTACAACAAAAAAAGGGGGGGGGGGGACTAAATCACGTAGAAGACACTATATTTACAGACAGTATTTCCAATTTTTTGGAAATATTTGTTTTGATATTGTTTTTAAGAAAGTCAATCTGCAAAAATCTATATAGTAAAATCAATGATTTTATAAAAGTATTAAAATATATCAAATTGTACATTTAATTTTCAAAAAAAAAAAAAAAAGAAACAAAAAAAAGAAACAAAGAAAGAAAGAAAGAAAGAAAAAAAAAAGAAGAAGAAGAAGAAGAAGAAGTTAATTTTTAATTATTATAATATAGAAATTATAAATTATGACAAAAAGAAAATGCAATTCGTATAATAATATCTTCTTTCAAAAATTACATTTTTTATAAACTTTATTTTATATGTTTAATAATTTTATTGCGAAAAAAAAATATATATATTTCATACCCCTTCTGCATATGTCTCAAAAGCATAATAAAAAAAAAAAGTTATATTTTTTTTTCCACCCCTCACAACAAAAAGTTTTTAATTGTCATACGGACTTGTGTGTGGTTACAAAAAATATAATGATTTGATTGCGTAACACTTTAATAATTGTTTTTATATATCATTAAAAGTTTCGTTTTTTTTTAGTAATATAAAAACAGTGAGAAAAAAAAAACGGTAATAATTTATAAAGAAAAAAGTTTTAAAAATGTGGTTGCACGGGTTAATTTTTAAATTTGAGCTCATATTTTTGTCCAGTGCCGTCAAAGTGTTTGATTATTTTTTAGTTTAAAGGTAAATAACACTTATAAATGAATTTTAAATTTTAAGTTTTGGTATCATTGAAATGGTGGTTATCTGTAACGAAAATTTCTAAATAAAAAATGTAAATAAAATAATAATAAATAAATAATAACAATAATCACTTCGTTCCGTGCTGAAGTATAAGAAAACCTTTATTAGGTACAATAAATGCATTGTTTATTGCAAAAAAAAAAAGAAAAAAAATACGTTCGCCTAAGCAGATACATTTTGCATGTGTATTTGGTAGAATAGAAAAAAAATATATTTTCTGTTCGATTTTTTTTTCCCAACCAAATAACGAAATATTTTGAAAAGGAAAGAAATAAAACGTAATTTCATCAGTAACGTAAATAAAAATGTGGAACTCAATTTATAATATGTGAAAGTAATTATAAATAAATATACCTCTTCGTAAAAAAAATAAATAAAAATTAAGCATTTAAAAAGTTTATATTTTATTATTATTATATTTTTTTAAACGCAACATGATGTTAGTTTTATACAAGTACGTGTTAAGTGGCGCCACTTATAATATGTACTTGAGTTTGAAGTGGCCAACTTTAGAACTAAAACAAATAAAACACCCCATTTTATATTATCTAATGATGATGAAAAAGTTTTTTTTTTTTTTTTTTTTTTTTTCATAAAAGTTTATATTTATGTAGCTTGATGAAATGGCTATAAAATTTTGACCATAAATATAAATTTGTTATCGCTTTTACTGTTGGACTAAATAAAGAATGAATACTGGAAATCACTTGTTTAATTATTTAAAAATTAATGGAACTTACCAGTGAAGCGTGATGGTCAATCGAAGGAAGTGTAAAAAAAGTTGAAGGTGTCCTAATTTTCTATTCTTTTGTGATGTTACCATTTATTTATTAAATATATTTTTCATTTTTTTGATAAAACTATTTTACTGCGTGAGGCTATAGAAAATTTTAAATGAGGAGTATACTTACTTTTACGAGTTTTAAGCTAATATTAGTACAAATTTTGGCGAATTTCTTTATCACTGATAATATGAATTGGAAATATGTGGAGGAGGGGAGGGGGAATAATTATTCTAATCATATCACATGCAGAACTTATAAAAATACATACATTTTGAATTGACTTCTAATTGTTACCATAAACTTGCTGTGCGTAATTTTGATAATACTTTGTTTTTCCTTCTTTTTTTTTAGAACAATTGTGCTTTTTCAATAGTCATAAATAAAAAAAAAAAGGAATAAATTATTGAAAATAAGGCTCATATAGTATAAAATATGAGAAAATACATAAAACCCATGAACACTCTGGTTTTGTCTGGTATTGATAATGATAACTTATATACTTTAAAATATAATACTTCTTAACATTGTCTATATAAAGTAAGTATTCTTTTTTATCCATTCTGAATTTGATATAACACAGTGTTACAAAATAGAGATACATATATCTCGTATACGTTTCGCTTTTTTAGCAACTAATTTGCTATACAATGTATATACATATGTAAAGAAAAAAAAAAGGAGAAAAAAGAAACGGAATACAGAATAATACGATAAAAATGTTGAATTTAGTAAAAGTAAAGATCACATTTTTTTTCTTTTGTCTCCACTGTATATAAAATTTTGGCATAAGCAAGCACTTTTATAAAACATGTTTTTTTATTGGCTCAATTCGGAATATTTGTTATATATATATATATATATATATATATATATATATATATATATATATATATATATATATATATATATATATATATATATATATATAATACTTATTATTTGTATAGTGAAAGAGAAAGTACATTTTGTGACAAAATATATATATATATATATATATATATATATATATATATATATATATATATATATATATATATATATATATATATATATATAGATATATTTGCAACTACTGTAAACAATTTTTTATTCTAATTGTTGATTTAGATAATAATCAGAATAAATTATGGTTATTTATTGCCCATGTACCATAAAAAATAAACTTACGAATATTCTTAATATAGCAAAACAAAGCATGAAATCATTATAAAATTGAATAAAAATTAGAGTGGAAAAAGAAAACAAATATAATAGAAAATTTCAAATTAATTATTGAAAATGAGCTTCGATCATTATTAATATTATTTTGTAATATTCTCATAAATTTATGATATTTATTCTAATATCGTTTTCAAATTTAACTTTATATCAATATTAATAATAAATTTGGACAATATAGACCAAATATATATATATATATATATATATATATATATATTATTATATATATTATAAGAGCTCTTTTCATAACATTCATCAATTCACTGTAAATTTTTGTTTTGGAAGAAAATAAAGTAAAATATTAATTAACTATACATGAATATTAATATTAGATTCCTTTTTCTATATTAACTTTAAATCTTATACAACTTAAATTAAAATTTCAATTATATAAAATTATTTTAATTAACTTAAGTTAATTTGTCATGCACAAAAAAAAAAAAAAAAAAAAAAAAAAGTTAAAAAGTTTAAGTGACCATAGTTTGAAACATTTTAGTCTCTCTCTTCTCTCTCTTTCTCATTCTGCTATACCTACATAGTCTTTTTAATAGTAAAAAAAAAAGTTTTTCGTTATAGTTTAACTAGTTCAAACCCAACTTTTTTTTTCTTTACTAACTTCTCCTGTGTTCTCTTAATTTTCTCTCTCTCTCTCTCTCTCTCTCTCTCTCTCTCTCTCTCTCTCTCTCTCTCTCTCTCTCTCTCTCTCTCTCTCTCTCTCTCTCTCTCTCTCTCTCTCTCTCTCTCTCTCTCTCTCTCTCTCTCTCTTTCTCTCTCTCTTCCTCCCTCCCTTTAACTCTACTTTGAATTCATTACATACAATTCATACGAAAACTACCTACAACATAGAAGAGAGAGAGAAAGAGAGAGAATGACTATTTTTTTATCCCTCTTGCGTCAAAAAACAAATATAAAAAATTTTCTGACAAGTTACGCATTGATATCGATCTTTTTTTTTATATATAACAGCTGATTATCAGCTGAGACCTTTTTTATTTTTTATTTTTTTGATCGATATTATTATTATTATGTATAGCTAGTGATATATTTTTATAAGATAATCGCTATTATAAAAGAAAAGCTTTTTAAAAGTTATAGAGAGAAAAAAAAAGTTTGTGCGTTTTTATGAAAAATTTGAATATTAAAATAATTCTTCTATGACGTCAGAAAAGTTTATATAGTAGTTTAGTTATTATTGACACCATATTGGTGATCTAAATTATATTAAATTGTATAGAAAAATGATTTCATTTTCCTTCTTTCTTTTTTTCTGTTAATATACTTTTGAATATTTGGTATTTTCATACTAAAAATGTAAAACAACATTTTTGTTTTAGTTTGGAGAAGTAGAAACATTAATATCGTTTAACAATATGGCTTATCACTCGTTGTATAGTGTAGGGCTCTTATTTTACGTGGTAATAAGCCCTTTTCGTTCCTCAAATGTATTCAAATGTATGAGGAAAAAAACAACTCATATCTGGATACAAAAGTACCACGATATTAAAGTAAAAATGATATATTTTTCAAATTTAAACTAAATTATTTTTGGGGAAAAAAAATTAATTCAAGCAAGTAGTACTCTCCATAATTTGAAAATATAATAAATGAAGGGGGTAAATTTAAAGAATACATAAAAAGAGAATTGTTGAAAGAGAGAAAGGGAGTGAAATTATTACACATTCATGTATATTTTGCCATTATACCGCATAGGTGTCGTTATTTCAATTAATTAAAAAAAAAACTCACTTATAACTTTTTTTTTTTACCACGGTATGTTATTTGATGTATTTTTTAATTAATTATTAATTTATTTTATTAATAAATAAACAAACAAACAAACAAAAACTTTTACTTTTATACATTAAAATTTTCCTCTGTTGACATTAATATTTGATTCTAATTGAAAAAAAAAAAAAAGTTATATCAACTTATATATATACATGATATATTTTTTCCCCTTTTGATAAAGTTATAAACACGAAAATAAATATTATATGTATGTGTAATTTTCTTTTACTTAATAGTTATATTCATTAGTTAAAAGCTATATATTTATTTATATTTTCTTAAATAAATATAACATAAAATAACATGTTTTATTTATTATTTATATATGAAAATATTTTCATTTGTTTAATTAAACGAAAAATGTGTGTAGGGGAGGTATTATAAAAAAGAATAAATAATTATTTTAGTTCATATTTATACCGGTGGAAAACAAAAATCATTATTATTATACAGACTCATGTTTGTAGACTTTTAGGTAAATTTTCTATATGGTTTAAAAATAGTAAAGTAAAGAGGGAGGGAGGGGGGATTTTTAATGACATTTTTTTTTTATCCAATTTTATTATCATTTGACTATTTCACATATTTCATTTTTTTAATTATGTATTATTATAAGCGTCAAAATTCCATTGGTATTTTAAGGTTCTGCAAATGGCTTTTTTGATATATTATATTATATTTTTATATAATATATGATTGCCTAATAGAGGATTAAATTTTAATTATCATGTTTTCATATTTTTTCTTTTCAAACTATTATCCAGACTCGAAAACCAATACGTTCTTTTTTTTTTCTTTTTTTTTTTTGTGAATTTAATTAATTTTGAGACAATTTGATATGAGTATATACAATACAAATAGAAAATAATTTTTTTTTATGATATTTATTCAATTACGAGTAATATAAAAAAAAAACTAAAATTTAGTTTAACACTATGCTATACATAATGCACTATACTATAGTGCATATATATATGCTAGTGCATATATATATATATGCATAATAAAAATGTACAGTACAGAGCAGCAAAAATGTTAACAAAGGATATGCCGCTCCAATGAGGTATCTGGACAGAAATTGTCATCACTACAGCAAGGTGTGTCCACTGCCGCAATTCACCGCCTTCTTGTGCAGTCACTTGTCTATGAAACAACCAAAAGATGCATGCCTCCTGGATGGGCAGTCTCGTGCACACCTTCTCTCTCTTTTTGTTCTCGCTGCCTGTATCGAGAAAATATCATACACAAACAAACTGAAGACAGAAAAAAATCAACTCCACCTCTCTCGCTCTCCTAGTTGATCGTGTTGTGCGCTCACACTCACGCACTGTTTTTCCTATAATATAGTATTGGTATGAATTTTAGACAGAGAGAACGAGAGAGAGAGAGAGAAGGGTGTGGAGTTGTTATTTTGCTGTCTTCAGTTTGTTTGTGTATGATATTTTCTCGATACAGGCAGCGAGAACAAAAAGAGAGAGAAGGTGTGCACGAGACTGCCCATCCAGGAGGCATGCATCTTTTGGTTGTTTCATAGACAAGTGACTGCACAAGAAGGCGGTGAATTGCGGCAGTGGACACACCTTTCTGTAGTGATGACAATTCCTGTCCAGATACCTCATTGGAGCGGCATATCCTTTGTTAACATTTTTGCTGCTCTGTACTGTATATTTATGTCATTTTTTCCCCCTCATCATAGTCGATCATCATCAATAACTTTCCATCTTAAAACTGTTATATTTACACTAAAAAGTAAACAAAAGAATAGATTAATAAACATATTAGAAAAAAAAGAAGAAGTATATACAGTAGCAAATAATAATAAAAATTTATTACAAAAATAAACTTTTGCTGCTTATATTTGTGTAAATTCTTATTTAACTGAATACCATCATGTTTCTTGTATAATAATGTTTTATTGGCAAAGCTGAGTAAATATTAGTTCAAAAGATAAATAAAAAAAATTCATCTCTCTTTATACATAGAAATCTATTTATTTATATCTTTCAATACACTAAAAGAAAAGTTTCATTCAAGATTTTTACTTACAGTATGTTTTTACTTGAAATTTTACTTCCAATATACTTGGGGGAAAAAAAATATGAAATAATGAGTTGAAAAATTACAGTGAGCAGTACTGAGAATAATAAACGTAAAAAAATAATAATAATAATGATAAGTTTTTATGTTTTTTAATAAGCATTTCTAAACAAATTTCAAAAACAGCAAATAATTTAATTAAAAAATCTAAACACATGGACAGTGACATGTAACACAATTATTATGACGTCACATCAGTTGCCACTTGCAAACCCCTATTCAAAATTTCTGAAATATAAAAAAAGGGGGGATTCTTCTTGAAAGTAATGATTCTAAAATAACAAAATAAGCATAAAAATAAGCAGGAATTTAAGTTGTAATATATAAAAATCGAGTAAAATTAAGCTAAAAAAGCTTAATTCATTTTTTTTCCCAATAATTTTATTAAAAATTGTTGATTTTTTTCTCCCTTCTCGTTAAAGCAGATATTGTTTATTTTCATTATAATATATTGTTTATTTTTCAGCAATATATCTTGCAAATGACGGATTAATTACGTATATTATGTAAAATTGATTTTTTTTTTTTTTTTAATGAAATTTTATATTGGAAATAATAATTGACCTTAACGCATTTTTATATTTCAACACAAAAACGTATAATTAAGTATAAACATTTTCTATTAATAGAAAAAAGAAGAAGCTTTTAAGATAATAATCAACAATCAAATAAAAAAAAAAAGGAGCATCATGTCAATAAATGTATTTGTTACGTGTAAGATAGCAGTAATAATAATATTATAGATAGAAGAAGCCGATAGTGACTATTTTTATTCCTTTTCTTCTTCTTATTCTTCTTCTTTTATACAAACTAAAGATCGTTACATAATAGAACATTATTGGTATTAAAGTTTAGGGTGTGTTAGAGTAACTATTTTTTTCTTCTTTCTTTTGACTAGTTACTAAAATACCATGATATATATTTTTTATTAAGGTACAATGAAACGATGAAAATAATTTTTTTTATAGGTTGCCCTGTTTTAGAATAAAATTTTCAATAGATTTATTGTGCATAAAAAGGATAACTTACGTAATTAATGCTGTATTTTATATCATTATATAGCACAAGTAAAGCTAAATTATAGAATAATATAAATAATTATGCTTTACAATAATATTTAGGATATTATAGCATAAATTATGCTGTATTGCACAAATTGTGCTGAAATTGAGTTAGCATAATTATTACGTATTTACTTTTGTATCGTGTGTTTCCATAATACGAAAATACTACAAAAACCTATATATCAATGTACATTTTAGGGGTCAACTTTAAGGGATTTTTTTCGGATTATATAGCTTATTTTAGCTAAAAGCGTGCAATACCTTGCCATCTAAATTAATTTGAGAGTAAAATTTGATTTCTGAGTTAAAGAAGTACTATAATGATTCATTATTATTATTGTGGCAGTAATTTGCTACAATTACGTATTTATTAATTGGAAATTGATGTCTTTTTATTATTATTACTTAAAACATCAATATTTAAAAAATATATAAAATGTCTGAAATTTTTGAGAAAAAAAGTAGGAATTATATAATAATAAATTAGTGAGGAATATATTTTACGTATATTTTTTAAAGTTATGGTATAAATAAATAAAAAAAATAGCACTTTTACTATATCGAAAGTGTATACTGATACACAAATTTATACTCTAGTATGTTTTGGCAAAATGCCCATTAATATATATATATATATTATATATATATATATATATATATATATATATATATATATATATAATATATATATATATATATATATATATATATATATTTACTTTCCATATAATACAATATTAGCTATAAAAAGATCGTTATTATTTTGATATACTGGTTCAACAATCTTTTTTTCTTTTCTCTCTATATAACATATTTTTATTTAATTTTTCATTTGCGATTTATTTGATATATTATTATATACAATACATATCGTGGTAAAAAGAAAATTTAAATTTATTTTCCTGTTGAAAATTAGAAAGTATAGTGCACTATACTAACTGTAAACTTGAAAAAGAAGCAAAAATATAAAGTAATCATTTTTTTTTTCTTTGTAATAAATCAAGTTATTCCATTTGTATTGGGATATTTATTAAATATAGAAAATAATAATTGGGCAAAAAAAAAAAAAAAAAAAAAAAAGTTGAAATTTGTTTTGGTACTGCTATAGACTATTTTTATTGATTACAAATTAAGTTCAGCTGATTTCTCTAATCTTAAATTTATTAAAGAAAATGAAAGAAAAAGAGAGGAGAGGGAAAGAAAACGAATAAGAATTGAAAATATTTGAACAGTAACATATTTTAACTTTTTTTTTTTTTTTTTTAGATCTATATTACTCTTATTTGTTCTATATATCATGTATTATTGGAATCCACTTTCTCTCTCTCTCTCTCTCTCTCTCTCTCTCTCTCTCTCTCTCTCTTCAAGTAAAATGATGGCATCTAAACTCACTTTAATCCAAAAAGCACCACACACAGTTTTTTTTTCCTCCGTTTATATGGAAAAAAAAAAGAAAGAAAAAAAATTTATAGATCTGCAAATAATACTTTATTCCGTCTCCGTAAGTTAAGAAAAAAAATTCTTTGTTTGTTTGTAACCATTCGTTTTATAATAATAATTTTATATTACATTTTTCTAAGATTAACTGACCATAAATTTATTTTTAATATCTTTTAGAATTATGATTAAAATTGGTGCTTTTATATTATATAAAATAAAATAATATCAAAAAAATTTATTATTAAAAATTATTATTACGTTTGATATAATATAGGTCACAAAAATATATAATAGAAAAAATATTTAATTTTTTTTTAAAGACATAGTACAGGTTAATTTAATTGATTAATATTGTCAATTTTTTACAATTCAAAGTATTAAACAGTTTATATTAGTAGTATTAGATCAATAAATGATAATCAATTAATTAGCATCTTTAAACAGTTCTAACAATGCACTTGTTATTGCGTTATTATAATTATTGTAATAGTATTAAAAATAAGGCTAAATAAAATTATTAAAGTGATAAAATAAATATTTATAAAATGCTTAAATAATCATATCTTGCTCATCAAAATTTGCAAGAAAATTTTACTAAAACGCAACGAATAAAAATTTTCAATGAGATATATTGTGTATTTTAGTGCATTAATTTATATTTTTTAAAATATTATGCTAATTTTTGAATGACTTATGTTATTTAGAAGCATTTTTAATCAATTGGATAATGTAAACATACAGTCAATTTTTTTTATTATAATTATTTTTAAAAAATGAGGGAAAAAAAAGGAAAAAAGAAAAGAAAAAAATTAAATAAAAGAAAAAGGAGCCTAAAAAATCTATAGCAATTTTGATTTTGATTTTGATTTTTTTTTTTATGCATTTGTTGTTAAAAAATAGATAAATTTCAACATATTTGACTTACTCACTCAATTCTCCTAAAAAATACATTTGTTTTTCCATAGAAAAAAAAAAACATTTCTAAAACGCTCTTAAAATATTTACGTATCTAATATATCATTCAGTTTTCCCTCGATACTATTATACATTAGCATACACACATATTCTAAATATCACAAATACTGCACTAATAATTTGTGTTGTCACCTAAAATGTTTATAGTAATGTCAAAATAATTACTTTTTTTTTTTTACCTTAGAAAAAAGTTAATAAAGTTTATATTTAAATACAATAAAATATAAAAATCAACCTTATTTTTTTATATATATGTATATATATTTCTCATATACTCCCAGTATAAAATTGTGTGGTGTATATATGGAAAAATTTTCATTGTTAAAATTATATGTTAGTGAACGTTGTGTTCCACACTTTGGCTATTGGCCAAACGTTTGCTAGTAAATGTATAGATATTGTAATATTAGAATTGTAGTATATAAGGGTTATATTTCTATTTTAATAAATTACTTTTTTAAATGTGATTTTTTTATTGTTTAAGGTATATACTAGCTAACATACAAACATTTTCTCTTTTCTAACCCTCTCTAGTTTTCTCTCTCTCACTCACTCTCTCTCCATCACTCCCAAAAACCAACCCCCTTTACACCCCCTCCAACCACTACCCCCCTTTTTTTCCCTTTAAAAAAAACTTCTTCCATGCTTTAATGCCATTTCTAAAACTTGAACAAACCCCTTATATTCGACTTTCACTAGTAGTTCACTTTCACCTTATTTTTATTCTCTCTTTTATCCCTCCTTTTTTAAATCATTCTACTACTTATTATAGTATTTCTTTGAAGTCCTTTTTTTATGGCTTACATGTATAATTTTTTTTGGTCTAAAAAATTTTGCAGTATAAAATTATAATGTTATCTGTGAAGCTTGCTTATTTAAAACTTTTTTGACATTAATTTCTTCTGAAAGTGTGTAAATATTTGAGGGAATATTGAAGACGAAATCGAAATATTAAGAAGATAAAAAAATAATTGAAGAATATTGTTTAATTTTTTAATTATTATACAAAAGTAAAGAATAAATTAATGTTAAAATTTAGGGTTCCAGTGTCTCTATTCGTCATGTATTTTTTTATTCTATAAACATCAGTTATTGTATGAAAATTTGTCAAGACCCATACAGTGGTCCAGACACAAAATGAAAGTATTTTCAGTTCATAAGATCCTATGGTATGAATTAATTTTTCCTTCGCATTACTGGTAGTTTTTTACGATAAAAAATAAATACGTAATAATTATGCTAGCTCATTTTCAGCATAATTTGTTGAATAAACAAACAAGAGTTGTATAAACTCTTTTTATGTGAAAAATTAGGAGAAATGATGTTTCCCCTATATGCTGGACAATGCATTAGGCACCACAAACATGGAGACAAAGCGCAAGGATGTGCAAGGGGTATATTATTTATGGTGTTCTTATTTAGCATTATTTATGATATATTGACATAAATGCAGCATAAATGATGTATTTGTTTCTGTGTTTGAGGTCTAAAAATTTTACTGGTTGCAAATGTGTCATGAAAAAATATAAAGGGCCAAGTTTTAAATGCAGAACATAAGAGCTTTTATTAAATACAACCCTTATATGGTTGAAAACAATTTTTGTCCCTTCTTCCTTACACTTATCGTATTTACACTATTTCTTTCTATATTCTTACTTTTACTGATAGCAATACTAAAGTTGGTTACTAAAGGCATGCAATTGATATACGAAATCGACTAAAATCCTTTTGTGCTGAATTTTCTGCGACAAATTGTAACTTCTAGTTTTCTTATAAAGGATCCTTCTTTTTTTCTTTTTCCTAAAGTGCCTTCCTTTTTTTATATATATATATAAAAAGCCCCTTGTGAAAAAGTATTTTCTTTCTTTTCTCTAATACGCATGGACACAAATAATATCATAAGGACACACACATTTTTTATTCTTTAAATTTATTATTTGTTTTATGAGAAAATAAAAGGGAAGAAAATAATATTATTTGTTTGCAGTCGAAAGAATAGAAGAAGAAAAAAAGTCAAATTGAACTTAAATTTATTATCAATTTCAACGAAATTTAAAAGTTATTAAATTTATTGGTACATATTGACTTAATAATATTTTATATATAAAAAATCGCTTTTTTTTTTTTTTTTTTTTTTTTTTTACATTGTTTTATTATTATTTCCTGATATTTATTTGTTACTTGGGTATACAATCGAATTTTATTGAAATAAGTACTCTTAAATCAGGGAAAAACGTTTTTAATTAAGAGAGAATTTAGTAAATTTACATTATTATATGCGAAAGACAAAAAATTACAGAAAAAAGCAATGCATGAAAAAGTAGAATAAATAAGCAGTATATAACGAAACAAATATTTGCTATACTATATCTATCACTATTTATAATTTAAAACTATTAGTATCATTGTTAAGATAACTGCAAACAGTTTCTTTGTTGAATCTTTTGCAAAACTATAAAAATTTGCACAATTTGTTGAAATAGTTTTATTCGTTTAAAAAACATTGAAAAAATCATTCAAAACTAAATTTTATTGAAATACACGTAACACTTTTATCAATCCTACTTTATCTTTTATTAATTTCCTATAAGAAAACTGTTATACGGAAAATTTGCTTTCTCCCTTTTTTTTCTATTTTTAGATATTTGTAAAAAAAGAAAAAAAAAAAAAAAAAAAAAAAAAAGGGGGTGGAATGTTTTTTAATCTAATTGATGAGAAAGCATTGAAATGGATGGAGAAAAAAATATCTAATATTTGGTTCGTAAGTGGACACTTTAGGTTAGATTATTACTTTTGCTAAATTTCCTTTCATTTTCTTTTGAGTTGAGAGAGAGAGAGAGAGAGAGATTAGCATACAATGAGAGAAAGAGAGAGTTTGAGAGAGAACAAATAATCTTACTAAAATGGTTACGTTTATAAAACCCTCTCTCTCTCTCTGTTTTTTAGTTATTGATCATACAAACAAAAAAAGCTTATGTACGCCCAAATAAACTAAAACCTATTATTATATTAAGTTGAAAAATCTATATAATCAAAAAGAATATTATTTAATATTTAATGATGAAAATATTATTTGATAACATATAATATTAGTTACACTTGTCTACTAGTATACATTTGTTTATTGATCGTACATTTTATGCAATTTATTTAAAATATAGTTCCCTAGTCATATATTTTCAAGATCTTTTTTGTTGTTCTGCAGAACAATTGTTAAATTTAGAAATTTCAAATCTTATACTTTTGAGAAATGTTAAGAATGCTATATAACTCAATTTTATTAATTTATCGTTATTTGTTCATAAAATTATATTATATAAAGCTTAGTGCAAGCATAAGAATCAAAATAAAAAATATTGTTGGCATAATATCTTCATCGTCATAGCTCTTTAGTAGATATGAATAATATAAATAAAATCAAAAAAAAAAAAAAAAAATTAGTAATAAACTCAACTAATGAAGCTAGAAATTCTGGATAACCAGGGTATAGGAATACCCAAAATCAATATTTCTCAAAGTAATATTAATCTATAATCAACTTTTTCCTTTTAAATAGCCCAAAAAATGTCATTTGACTGTTTGTAATTGAGTTATAGGAACATACTGAAATTCTGAATTTTATGTTGTTTTCAGTTTTATCCCTTCAGAAGTATATTTAATTGAAATTACAAAACGGCATCAAAAATTGAACTGTATATAATAATATACATGTATATGAGGTCATTTTTTAATTATTGGCTGTTTTAAAAGTATTCAATTATGAGACATTTTTATTTATTGAAAAATCTATTATCATATTTAACCATTTTGTTATATAGAAAAGGTCCAAAAAATATGGTGTGTTCTTTACTTGAACGGTATATTCTTCATATTATATATATATGCCCAGTAAACAGTGTCTTATATATACGTATAATTTAACGGAGCTTATCTTTATGTAGGTATATAAAATGTAAAGTTGACATTCTATGTTCTTACGTTTCGTTACGCTCCGTTAAAATAGTCTTTGTGAATCGTAGAAGTCATTCAATTTTAACTTAAAAAGACACAAAATAAAGAAAGAGAGAGAGAGAGAGAGAGAGAGAGAGAGAGAGAGAGAGAGAGAGAGAGAGAGAAAAGCTGAATTTTCATATCAAAATAAGTGCTTAGAGTATAAAGGCTCTTATATTTACGTCTTTTGTTTTTGGCTACATATATATTATATTTTATGATGAAAGGTAAGCTGTTTCAGATATTGAAAATTTTAATATAATACTAATTATGTGGAAAATTACTTTTAAACTGCAAAATGACATTTTCTATATTCCCCCAATATATTAGAAATACCAAAGATTGCGAATTTTCATGCACGGAAAGTATAAACTACGTAATTTATGCTGGAGTTTATGCTATTATAGCATAAATGTTGCTAAGATAATTATGTACATATAATATTTATGCAATGTAACATATTATGCAGTATAGAATAGATTATGCTGCATTGAAAAAATGGTGCTATAAAAAATGAGCTGCAATAATTTTGTTATGTATTTATTTTTGCCCATGTACAAAGTTAATTTAAAAATCCTGCCTATTTTTGGTCATATATGGCACACAAACCAACATAATGCATATTTTTTCTCCTTTCATTATTATTATTATTATTATAATCTTCTTTTTTATGTCTATATGTTAGCAATTCTGATAAAAATCATTTAATTCTTCACAATTTCATGCCATTTATTAAATATTTTAAAAGTATTTTTAACTTTTAAAATTTGATTTAATTCTAAATTCTACGCTTGCCTAAAAATATTCAGTATGAAAGCAAAGATTACATTGTTTGACATTTTGATAAAATCGTCACTTCCTTAAAATTAGATGAACTCGATAACTAAAAACCACACTTTTATCTTTCAAAATATTATAGAAAGAAGACGAAGAAAAAAAAATACCTTGAGTAATTTTTTTTTCTAATTAATATGCAAAAAATTCAAAAGGTAATAACTCACTGTAATAAAAAGCTTAAAAAAATCTTTTTCTAAAAACTTTCTCTCCATTTTTCCCCTAATTTCCATAATAAAATTTATCAATGAAAATCAATTTTCATTGTTCTTTATAGACAGGAAAAAGGGGTTGTTGGAAGGGAAAAAAAGCGGCAAGAGAAAAAAAAATAATTTTGTGGTCAAGAATTTTTTTTTTAGATCTTTCGTACAAGAGAAAAAAACACGTATGTACGTGAGTATTTTTCTCAAATATATATTTTTTTCGTTTTTTCTTTTTTCTTTTTTTTTTTTTATTATTTCTTCAAAGGTATCTTTTTTTTTCTTGTAATGTGGGCGGGAAGGATTTGAAATGGGCGTGCTCGAAGTAAAGCAGTGGTTTTTAGAAAAGGGTGGTTTTTGAGAGAAATGGTGGTTATTTGTGCCCTAGTCTTTACTTGTGTTATAACCCCTCTTCTCCCTTCTTTACCAAAATCTCCTTTTCTATCTTATACTATATATACTAGAGATCTACACGGTTTGACGGTATTTTCTAACATTTTGTGGTTTTATACTTAACGTAAATAAATATAAACTCTCTGAGGTCAAAAACTTTGCTTTATTTAAGTACAATGTATTTTGTTAAACAGAGACGCTAATCAGAACAAAGAAGAAAAATTATTTCACAATTATTAAAATAAATAATTCGTTTGTTGCAATTTATTTGCATTTTTTCAGAGCACTAGAAGTATTTTAATTATACTTTTGGTGTAATACGCTAAGGGGATGATATAAATCACTTGATATATTTCGACTTCTTTTTAACTTAAGATTTTAGTCTAAATTTACTGGAGAAATAAACATACACAGCCATAAAATATTTGCACCTTTCTTTCTTCATAATTATGCATATGCGCATTTTTTTTTTCTCTAATTGTAATTTCTTATGTGATTTCAAATTTAATCGATTTTTTTCCATTTCCATCATTCTCTCTCTCTCTCTCCCCCTCTCTTTCTCTCTCCTAATTTACTCTCTTTCCTTGAAGACTCCTATTTACAAAAGCTCTAGTTTTCTCCCCTTTTATCTTTCTCTACACGTAAAAATAAAAAATCCACAGAAAAAAAACTATTTAACACCTTATATTTCCAAAACCAATGGAAAAATAAAATCGTTTGGTTTTCGAAGATCAAGTTTCTATATGTATATTTTCACTCTCTTCAAGTTAAAATTGTACATAGGGGTTTTTTTATTTCCTTTTCCTTATGAATTTTATTGTTATTATTATTGTGTATGAAATTTTTGTATGAGCAGATTAGATATGACGTATTTTTTAATTAATTTTGAACAATTATATGCATAAATAGAAAGTAATAGGATAACTTGTAGATTTTTGGTCTGTTTTTAATTATTTAAAATCCTAGCAGTTCTTTAAAAGAAAGAAGGAAAATATATATATATATATATATATATTTCGTCTAAATCAAATATTTTCTGTCCTCTCTCTCTCTCTCTCTCTCTCTCTCTTATGCTCTCTTTAAATCATTTTACCATATATGTAAGTTACCAATACAATCATTTTACAATTTTACATAAAAGTATATTTGGAGAGAAATGTAAAGAATCAGTCAAAATACCGTATCAGCATCGATAGAATTTATTTTGGTCATGTGTTTAGTACATACATACATAGATAGAGTTTAAATTATAGTCATGCATGGTTTAGGATAAGGGCGGGTTACCACCATCAAAACGCGACTAGAATATCATTGCATACGTTTTTCAAACCCTCTCTCTCTCTCTCTCTCTCTCTCTCTCTCTCTCTCTCTCTCTCTCTCTCTCTCTCTCTCTCTCTCTCTCTCTCCTCCCTGTAACACCCTTTCAAAAAAATAAAAAAATAAAATCTACCCTTTATCATGATTTTCAAATGCTTAGGCAACCAAACTATCATATTTTTTTATCAGCTTTACGAAAAAAATATATATATGATATAGGGTTGAAAATTATTGGTGTCTTTTTTTTTTTTTTCTTTTTTCTTTTTTTTTTTTTTTTTTTGATGACGTCATTGTTATATCACGTATTTTTTTATTTTCTTTAACGTGATTTGTTTATTTAATGATATTGTTTAAAATTTTGCATATATTTGTTCCCACTATATATATATAATATAATGGTATATTCTGTGTTCCTTTCTATTGTATTTTTTCATAGATATTCAATTATTGTTTTTAAAGTTACATTATCTCATAAAAATGAAATTAATAAAATTCATACTAGTTTCAATACCTTTTTTTTACTTTCATTATCATTTTTTCTACTATTTACTTGTGTACATACAGTATTTGGACTGTATATAATAGTAGTTACTGGTTTAGTAAGGCAGACAATCAAAAGAGCGCGTGAAAGCAGCTTATAGTTGTCGATTAATGATCACACTTTCAGCAATTTTAAGTTTTAGATAATAGATTTTTAAACTTTTTTTTTTTTTTTTTTTTTTTTTTTTTAGATATCGAAATACCTTTAGGAGGCAGGGGACTGCAGATGGAAGCAAAGTAAAATTTAAAGTTGGCCATATTGGATAACAGCTGATGTTTTCCTATTTAAAAATACTACGCCATCTACGCTCCCCTAATGCCCGATAAATTTGATCAAGATTGTTACTTTTTTAAACATTATACGTAATATTTTCTTGGAAAGAAAAATATTTTTATTTTCAATAATAACATTTTGTAATGAAAGAAATATAAATTAAAATATTTCCATTAATTTCAAAACAGAAACTTAATTTCTTACAAGGAAAAAAAATACAATTACAAAGATAAATCCATTTTATAAAATCGTCTTTTAACTTTTAATAATTAAGTAAAAACACGTTAGTTACCAAAAAAAAAGTATTAAAAAAAACGTAATCTTTTAAAGAAATCTACAGAAAAAAGTTAAAGTATTTAAAAAAGTTCAAAAAAAAAAAAAGTTTTTGGTAATTAGACAAATTTTTCTTGATGATTTAGTAAGATACGTAGATTTTTTTAAGGGATGAGTTTTTTTACCATGAGGTAAAAAAAAAAAACTATAGAAAAGAAAAAGTTAACTAATTATCTTTAAACTACCCTTCTCTCTTTAGATTTGTTTTATACGTTTTCCTATTATAAGTTAAACTACTTAAAGTTATATTTTTATAATAGAAAAATATTTAACCTTATTCAAATGTAATATTATAAAAAAAGTAAAAAAAAACAAAAACATATGGTATAGTTCACATGATTATATTATATTATAATATATATTAAAAGTATTTATTATTATATTAATATTATTTAAATTTTTGTTTTTGTTTAGAATTTTTTATTTGTTTATATTTTAATATATATACATTTTTTATAAAATAAAATATAAATAATTATAACTGCAATATATTTGCTTATAATGTTATTTCAAGTGATAATTGTTTTACTACAATATGACCCGTTTTGCATTATAGAATTAGAGGTTAAAGCAAGCGGTACTTTGGTGTCACCAATCACTGAATATGAACAATTTTGTAAGATTCCCAAAATATATATTTCGTATCAGGCCTTAAAAAAAATTAATTTATTTTGTAAGAAGAAAGTAATCTTTTACTATATCTTGTTTTTAAACTTTTATCATTCAAAGTGAGGAAATTGTGGGGAACTTCATAAAAAAAAAAATTAAAAAAAAAAAAGTTTTAAGTAAAAAAAAATTTACACCACAACTTTTCTAATCAACATAAAAAGTTTTTTTTTTCTTTACTTTACCTCGTGAATAACGAAAAAAATTTAATTATATTGTTAATTACAATATTGATTTTAAATTATACAAATTTTGTTAGGTTCTATTTGTAATTAAGATTTGAACATTTTAAGGGAATTTTCAGTATAAGTTAAATTTAAAATATCGAGTGATTCTTTATATTAGTAACTATTAATGTCATTGATGAGACCCTAAAATATTAAGATTCAAGTATTTTCATTTATTCAACGTTTTCAGAAGGTTTTCGATAACAATCTTGGACATTTAGGCAATGTTATAAAACTATTTTGTGTAAAAAGTATTGATATATTTATTTAATTACTAAATTCAGAAATAGTAATTTTTCCTCTAAATTATTTAACAACCACAACATTTTTTTTTTTTTTTTTTTTGACAAGTAACAAAATAAATTAATATGCATCATTGACCTAAAATACAGGTCGGTAGAAACTGCTCTAAAAATCAATTCTAATAATGAAATATATAGTATAGTTTATACATTGATATATATATATATATATATATATATATATATATATATAAAATCAGAGTTGATTAAAGTTATTACAAAATGAATTTGATTTTTTATGTTACACTTCGTATGTTATGTAGTAGTAGTAGTAGGGGAGATAGAGAAATTTTATTGGGAAAAAAAAATCTGTCCATGTATAGTTAGATCATAAAATATCTAAAGGTATGACAAGTTTTTTAACAAAAAATTTATAATAACTTTTTTTTTTTTTTTAATAAAAAATATTTTGAATAGAGATGTAACATTTCTGTTGTCATATTCAATATTTTTAATAATTTTTTAACTCCCGTAATTTTCTAAAAATATGCTGTTTTATTAACTTTAAATAATGTACTTTTACACATGAATATTCCTGGTTAAAATTTTTATTTTGAAACACCTATTTTATCAAAATTGTCCTATACGCTCTAATGTGAAAATTTCATTAATATTTTAAGTTTTAATAAATTTAGAAAATAGAAGTAAACGGTTAATGAAATTATATTTTTTGAAAATTTACAAAATTTTCATAACATATCTCATATAGTACGTATATTGGAAAAAAAAAAAAAAAAAAAAGAAAAAAAAAAGTTATTGTTATGCATAAATTGTAAATTAAAATCGTGGAATTTTAAAGCATAGCATACTCAAGAATTAATTATTTTTCTATGGTATATGAAATTTGAGGGATGCTATAAGAGAGGGGTGATGGTGAAATCAGAAGCATTTACTTGATATGGATATCCAATAAATTCTCTCTCTGTCTCCTTCCCACCCTTCAACAAGTCAAGTGAAATGTGTGTCATTTTTTTCTACTATAACTTCAAAGATAATCAATGTGGAATGCATCGTTATAAAGACAGAAAATACGTAGTAAATTTTATTGTTTATAAGTTATAATAATTAATAATGCATATATTATAGATTATCAATATTATTTACGAATTTTCCTTATCGCGGTTTATCAAATATTAAATTTAAAATTGTTTCATTAAAAACAAACCCAATTTTACGACGTAATATGTGATGCAAATTGGATATTTGTTCATATTTTAAGTATATACATATCAAAGCTAATTATTATGTTGCGAGAGAGAAAAAATTATATAGAGATATCTTATTTTCTCACTTTTTTTTTCCTCTTCAAAAAAGAAAAAGAAGAAGAAGAAGAAGAAGAAAAGTTACTAAGTGGGCGTATTTTCTCTTTTTCTCTCTCTCGCTCTCTCTTGCTACTTTTGGTTGCTAAGCAACCAAGAAGTTTCATTCATCCCTATGTAACTTGTGTTAGTGATCTCATACATAGGAGCTAAAAATATAACGTGTTCTTATCATGCAAGAAAACAAAATTTTCAACGAATTCATTTTCAACGTATAGAAGATGAAAATGTAATAATATTCATTTTAGTTTTTTTATTATAGGTATATTGAAGACTTTTTTTTTTCTTCATACAATAACATTACTATATAGAAAAATAATATTTCTTTATTTTGTAAAGAGTTTTTAGAACAGGTTGTAATTTTCTTATATCCTTTTTTAATCATATTGTGATTATGAATATTGAAAATGTCGTAGTAACGGGAAAAGGCCTAAATAAATTAATAATTATTAATACGAAATGCCTTAACAATAAGTGCCCTAATTTTACCTGTTTTAAAACCTATTAAATTTTTTTTAATTCATTCTTAAATGCCATTATTATTATTTTAAACTTGTGTATTTGCTATTCATCTATTTCTTTTAAATATTGTTAGCTTGTATTATTTAATTACAATATATTGTGCTCTAAAATTTATTAGAATTACATTTAAATTAAATTGTACTGAATATTATAGTTGTTATACATATAATCATCTCATATGTACAGTACATATATGAAACTATATGATTATGTACAATGAATATAAGAGCATATATGTCTGTGTTTTATCTCTGTTTTTTTTTTTTTTATAGTACTCATTTCAAAACTGCAGAGTAAGTGTAACTAGAAGCATTTAGTTTATAATTATTAAATATGAGACTGATAAAAAGTCCCTCTCTCCATATGGTATGTTTTTCAGTAATACAATATCTTTGTTTTGAGATTAAAAAAAAAACGCAAAGTGAATATAGAAATTTATAATATAAGCTTACACTCTGACGTACTCACTCACGTAAACTTTTGTTGTATTATAAAATAATCGTCTATATACAATTCACATTGTATACTGTACATATATTATCAAATCCGATTTAGTTAGATTTTTGTAAGCATATTTTTCTTTTATGACGTAGTATACACATACACTTACACTTTGATATAAAATTTTATACCATGGCTTTATAGAAATGCTACGTATTTATATATATGTATAGCTTTACTTTAATTGAACAATCCATTACACTGTATACAGTATAAAGAACTTAAACGTAATAAAATAACATTTGG
Source organism: Ecdyonurus torrentis (assembly GCA_949318235.1). NCBI lineage: Eukaryota > Metazoa > Arthropoda > Insecta > Ephemeroptera > Heptageniidae > Ecdyonurus > Ecdyonurus torrentis. The sequence continues at coordinate 8,809,389 of OX439133.1, read as the reverse complement.
TCACATTGTATACAAAAAAAAGTGTAGTATGGTGTATTCCTTAGTGAATATTAATAAAGCGTACATTATCTTTCAATTTTGTTATTTTTAATGATCTATAATAAAGTAAAAATGCTATGAATTGATATATACAAATTTGGAGAAATGTACAATGTGTGCATAAAATTTAATGTGCACATTTGAAATATTTCATTTCATTTTTCTTTCTTGCTTTCTTTCTTGCTTTCTTTCTTTTGAATGTCATAACGGTCATGTCATAAAATATTCTCATATTACTCGGGTCTGAAAAGTAAAAATTGAAAGAGGAATTAAAATAATAATAATAATGAACTCAAGCATATTGAATAATTTTATATATTTTTGTTAGAATTTGATTGAAATTGTTAAATGTAGGAAAAAAAAATTAGCAAACACTTAAAAAAAAAAGGTCTTTAATTTTATTTGCCGCATTCACGTACAAATTTAATAGCTAAACTTTATATGAAGTATAATTTAAATTTTGTTGACTTAAAGTGGTTAAACAATGAATCAAAAAGAGAGAATAAAATCCATCTTTATATAATAATATTCTTATCTCAATGTCATATAAGATAACAATGCTTGTTTTAATAACAAAATTTATAATACTTTATGATTATCTTATTTTAATAGTTCATATAAAATTTTTGTCTTAATAAATCTTAAATTATTATTATTTTTTTAAACACTTATTAAAAATTATTAATTTAGTAAGTTTTAATAAAATCATTATTTTTAAATAATAATAATTGTTTTAAAAATTTGTTTTATAATTTTATTATTATATATTAAATGTATTATCGTAATATGGTAATTACATCATGATACAAATGATTGATAATTGCAGCTTCTGTACAGGTTCCTATGATTACTTATTGGAGATCCATGATTTTATTTTTCATGGCTTTCAAAGTTTAACACTGAATATGAATAATAAAAAGTGGAAAAAGATTATATATTATGCACTAAATGGTACTGTTTTCATACTCACTTATAATACCCATATGTAGAATCAGAATATAGTCAAAATAACATTTTACTGCACAGTAAAATTTATCTACTGTTCAATGAAAAAAAAATACAGTAAGTTACAGTGTACTCTGTAAACATAATTATATAATTTAATATAAAATGTAACAGAAATGAGGTTAAAATATCATCCTAAGTGCATTTTTAGTGCATAAGATGCAAGATATAAATACAAACAGCAGGTGTTCTATAATAACTATTATAATACAAACCTTTATATATATATATATATATATATATAGAAGAAATGCATAAATATGTATAAAACAATATATTTTATATATCAAAAACGTCATATCATAAACTTTAAAATATATTATTATTACTTTTAAGTAATAATTTATTATTAAAAGTTTTTATGACTTGTTTATGCATTTTTATTATTATTTGGTTTTGCTATGTAATTTAATATATAAAAGGGTATTAACCTACTGTTATTTATTTATTTTTACTTTTTTTTTTTGTAATTTAGTTTAATGTTGCATTAAAAGTGCAGTAATATAATATAAAATAGTTAATATATTGAAGTGCGGTAGAAAGAATAGTAAAATCTGTATTTGAAGAATAGAATCAGATTCAACTGTATATAAGATCACGTAAAAAAAATTTTAACTGTCTAATAAAATCATTATTTTTATTGCATTATTTTCAAAGGATTATGGTATTTTTTTATTTTTTTTTTTTAATGATTTACCAGCTTCTGAAAACAGAACACCATAAATAATAAAAAAATATATAATGCAATAATATTTATAAATGATGTTAACCATTTCTATATAATATTATTTGTGTTTCAGTTTTATATTCTATTAAATACCTTTTATGTAGTGCACCGACTATGCGCATGACTTCATACTGAATTCGCTTCGACGCCATATTGGAGCTATGAATAACATTGCTCAGCATAGGATAAACATGGTTTATGGCTATTTTATTTTACTATTTTTCTCACATACTTGAAAACCTAATTCAACCTGTTAACAGCATCGATGCTCTAAAAAAAAATATCACTAAGTATTTTTTAACTGGCAAAATATGTAATTTTTCATGTTAATTAGTGCTCACATATGGAGTCGACTTTTATATGAATGCAACCACTCTATTCTGAAAATAAAAAAGTGAACATCAATTTTTGAAGTTTTTAAGGGTGCATTCACAGATTCATTTACTTGTTGTAAGTTTTCATTGAAAAATAATTATTATATACTAATCTACTATTTAACAATTTGCTGCATGGGGTATATTCACAAATAAATAAATGAATATGTTAATGCACCTTTACAATATATACATATATTTATGACTTTGCTTTGATTAGTATATACTGTACAGTATAATATTGAATTGATATAAATTTGAAAAGTAAACGGAATTTACAATGAATGTTATACAATATTTTCAACTCAAAAGAAAGAACAATGTATATTATAGTGTCAAAGTTTTTATAGAATGATATTTATCCATATGTCTTCATCATAGTACTCTATTGGGAATATAATATATATATATAAGAAAAACGCAGTGATGCAATATAAAATTAAGTCTGAAGGTGAAAAGTAGTAAAAAAAAATTTATATATAAAGTAAAATGCAAGAAGTTGAAGTTTTAAGCCTGCGACAACGACCTACTTCTATAAAAATTCTCATAGGATTTGACTTTGTTCCTTTTTATAAAGTAGAAAAAAAAAGGTACAAAAAAAATTGTTGCAAGTATTGAAGTGCTTTTTCAAAAAACTTTATTTATATTATTTAAAATGTACGTTTTTCTTATGTTTTTTGTTTTTGTTTTTTTGTTTGTTTTTTTGTCAAAATTTTATTGAAAAGTATTTCTATTACTGAATAACTTACCATAATTTAAATTTTGTAAAATTGCAATTAATAACGTCTGCAATAATATATCAAATATACGAAAGGAGTATAGGACACGTGTATGATGTTATTTTTAAATTAAGGATAGCATATTCATTAAGCCAAATGACTTCAAAGAGGGTATCTTTTTTCACTAAGATTCAACTTAAAATTTGAAATCAGTCCGAGATATGATGTAATTTTTATAGAATAAATAACGATAAATTTAATCATTTGAAATTTAATAAATATACATATAATTTTTATTTGAATCATCTCTAACTTCAAACAATATTGTTTTAAAATTTAATAAATTTTTACTTTTTTTTTATTGCTTTAAGCAATTTCTATATTATTGTATTTTTTTTTTTTTTTTTTTTAGTTTCCCCCCGGTTTCTCTCATTGAATTGTTTGAAAATCAATTGTATATAAAAGCAATCTGTTTGTAAGTAAAGCTTTAGTTGGTAACCTTCTGTTGTTCTCTACAAGATTGATTGTTTTTTCGTTGCTAACACGGAATTGCATCAACCTGGGGAAATAATATATTATAAGAAAAAATAATAATACTACAATATATAATTCACCTTGCATTGTATTGCACATTAAATTGATATGACATTCGTATATATTTAATTTTTTTTATTATAAAATATAGTATTTTTAATTTTAAAAAGTGACAAAAATTTTTGATTAATCTTTATTAATTCTGTAAGTGTTTTTGGTTTTCAATAATTATATTATAGCTTTTTATTTGTTAACTCAATTAATAAATGATAACATATAAATAAAGAGCATTATCGGTGACATAAAAAAAATAATAATAGATAGTATTTAAAAAAAAAAAAAAGTACTTCTACTTCCTAACGATTGGTTTATTTCGTCCGTACGTTAGCTTCATAACCCTCTAAGTAAAAATTGCAATAAAAATATAGAAATTCAATGTATATATATGAAATAAAACTTTATAATAACTTATATTTAATAATAAAATCATAATAGAAAAAATGTTAGTTGCTTCTTTTTCATACATCTACTGTAAAAATAATAACAACTTTATAAGTCAGTGAACCTATACTTATAAGATTTCATTTTATTTCAAACGTTTTCTCTCTCTCTCTCTCTCTCTCTCTCTCTCTCTCTCTCTCTCTCTCTCTCTCTCTCTCTCTCTCTCTCTCTCTCTCTCTCTCTCTATTTTTTTTAAGTTTTCCTTGAAGTGCATGATCAAAATATTAGAACTGAGCAGTAAACTATTTTATTAATTAAATTTTTTTCTATATAACTGCTTTTTTTTTTTTCTAATGCTAGTAGAAAGAGAGAAAAAGAATATATATTTCCACTCAATATAGATTTATGCATAGTATAGTAAATACTTATATAAAGTACACTTTTTTTTCCGTTAGTATAAAATACATAAAAAAATCGTCTGATGCACTTTAACGCTATATGCTTTAAAAGAAGAAAAAAAAACTTCTTTTTTTTTTCTAAGGCTTTACTGCATATTTTTTCCCAAGGTATTTATTTTTTGTAAGATGGTATATATAAAATTCTTTTAGAAAATGATATTTCTTGTCACTACATAGTAAAAATATGATATATGTTGAAATGATTATCATAAATGATGGACATTTTTTTATGGTTTATTTATATATTATGCAACTGGGTTTGACAATATAGTAAAAATATTTTTTGTAGACTATTTTATGTGTAGAAAAGAAAAACAAAGAGAGAGAAAAAAACAGTGGTAAAATAAAAATGTCGGATGTTTATTAGTATTGCTCTTTACAACAATTTAGCTATATCAGATGATGAATAAAAATTACTAATTTACAAATATTAATAATATTTTATTATTATTATTTTGTTTACATTTTTTTTCCTTTGACAGCTTACCATTTAAAACTTCCTAACCATGCCTTTTTAAAAAATTAATTGTAATAAAAAAAAAACATGACACAAACAGCTTAAAAGAGGCATTGGTTAATTTAAATATTTTTATTATTATTATTATATATTTTTTTTCAAATAATTTTTTTCTGGTACAGTATATAAATATTTTTATAGAATATATCCATTACAATATAAATAATATTAAAATATAGCAAAACATGCAATCTAAAGATATATAAAAAATAAATATTAAATTGCTGCACTTGAATTTTTTATATAAATTCTGACGTAAAACAAGAATATAAAATAATAAAATGTCAATCTGTTTTTCATTCTTTTAACATGTTGTATTCTGTCTATCTAAATTAGTCATAATAATAAATAAAATAGGGTAAAAAAAATATTTTGAATGAATAAATTAATATTAAATAACTTTGTATAAATATAAATTTAATACTGTAAATTTTGGTATTGCAAATAATTTTTAATTATTTATAAGATTTAAATGTAAAAATATTTATTTTTATAAGTTTTAGATTATTATTTATTAAATAATTATTTATATAATTAATCATTTTTTGTTGACACTAAACGTTAGCTCAAGGTTAATTCAAAAGAATTTATTGAAATGGAAATATTTCTGGAAAATAAATGAATCAAAATAAATATATCATAATGATAATGAATTTAGGTACTACGTAAAAGAATTCTTTGTAGTAAGGTATTATTTACGTACACATTTTAAAAGACTTTGATTAAGGTCATTTTTTTACGTTTTACTATTATCACTATAATATTAAATTTTGTTAACATAGATTAGAATTTTCATATTCTTCGTTCATTTATTATCTTACCTACCCTACCGTATTCACTCACTCAATCCTGTCTTTTTACAGTATAACAAATATCATGATTTTATTTTTACATACTATAATATTATACCTATACCCTCTCTCTTGTGTACTATACATAATGTAATGTATTATGTACTTCCGTATATGTTGTATGTATATGTGTATTTAAATTCTGTATACCACCTGCTTATGTATTATTCTATGTATGTCTGCTATATGATATATTATTATGTATGTATAACATCCTTTTCAATATTAAATAATATCGACTTTTTTTTTATAGAGTGAAAAATAATCGTAATTCATATAAATTTAAGATATGAAGTACGACTTTGTGAAGTTTTTATAAAGAATATGCATTTACTGCAAAATACTTCTCTCTCTCTCTCTCTCTTTCTCTCGCTTCGTTGTATTTTTTTTCTTTCAATAAGTTTTATTTGAAAAATTGAGTACTATAGATTAAAAATTTCTTGTATAGAAATAAAAGTGCTTATCTATGAGGTAATTTTTAACTTTAATGTACACGATTTTTTTATGAAGGAAAAAGGATAGAGGGGGTAGGGGAGAGAAAGAAAAGAAAGCGCAGTTACGTTAAATGCAGTTTTTTACGCTCAATAGGTGAACTTTTTCTGTAGACTTTATTATGTATCATTAACAAGCATTGAACTTAACACTATTGGAATTTATTTATTTATTTATTTATTTATTTATTTATTTATTTATTTATTTACTTATTTATTTATTTATTTATTTATTTATTCATTTATATATTTATTTATTCATTTATATATTCATTTATTCATTTATATATTCATTTATTCATTTACTTATTTACTATGTGTTATTATTCTGATTATGACTACATACTTAGCTTTTAAAAGTAAGATATATACATAATGGATTTTACTATATATAGAACTTAAACATAATAATAATTAAATTTAATGTTAAATTAATTTAATTGCAATAATATAGTTAAAGGTATTACATAGTATGTTTTCAGAAGTGAGGTAGAGTGGACTGGGTGTAGTAGAGGGGGTTTGGGTAGGGGGGGTTGCTTTTAATGGTAAAGTTAAACAATTACATTTTGTGGTTCACCCATTCAACCTCAACATAAATAAATCAAAGACTTAATATATTCGTGAAAATGGACATTGATTCCAGAATATATTTATAAAAAGAGGTAAAACAATAACTGATAACACAAAAAAAATGGGGAAAGATATTATGGATGAATTTTTTAGCCAGTTATGAATTAATTTTTCAGATGAACCTAGAGTTCTCATTTCTCCTAATTTTCATTACATAACCATTATATTACGTACACTCCTCCGATTATAAAATTACCCATCAAAGCGATGCTGCTTTCTTTAGAAAATATTCAACATGTCATCTTTAGTGACAGGAGCGTTGCCAGATTTAACCTTTACTAATGGAGCTGCAAGTGTTTCGCTACGCTAAATCTGGCAACGCTGCTGTCACTTATGACATGATGACCATTTTCTGAACATTTTTTGATGGGTAGATTTAAAGACGACTGAGTGTACATGAATACTGTATATTGTAATAGGTAAATATTAACCTGAAATAGGTTTGTTCTACAATCACTTCTAATGCATGTAAGATGTTATTTAATCTAGGTGCAAAAACCTTGTAGTATGTTTTACCTGCATTAGGTATTGTTTTAAAGTACATAATACTTGTTTCAAGCTAATATTTACCTATATTGAAATTTACAGACTATAATTGCGATTAGTATAGTAATTTTTACTGTGTATATATTTTCTTTCTATACTATTAAGTATATTTAAAAATTATATAAAATTACGTAATGCATGTATCTTCATACATTTTATATTTTGATTTGTGGGGAAGTGTGGCAATAATTTTTAAGATTTGAATTCTAGGTTACCTATTAAAATTATCTTATCTTGGGTTACGTGCGTTTTTCTTGAACATTAAAAGAAAAAAATCTTTGCACGAATGTTTAACACGTTACTTTTTTTTTTTTTTTTTTTTTTTTTAAGGAAATGATTTTTTATCTCTTTCTTTCCTTTTGTATATTTTCTCAAAGGGAGAATAAAAAAATTGCTACCAAAAAATATTTTTTATAGCTATTTGCAATTATCTTTGATTACGTTAATATTTTATAAAATGATTGTTGATGCATTGAAGAATAATAACAGATTTAAAAAGATTTTGTTTTAAATGCCTATTTTAAAGAACAAAATCCAAAATCTTATGCATATAAACATTGAAGAACTAATTTTTATTGTCTATAGGGATTTCGGAACTAAAATTTTGCATCAAAGAACTAAGTTTTATGAAATTGCAGAGTTAAGCATTTTCTTATACATATATCTTATAATTTGTGCTGAAAACAACCTCTTTCAAATCCCTACGTGCAGTGTCTCTTTATCGTATAATAATTCTACTTTTTTTTTTCTTCTTATTTATATTTCTAATATTCGGATTAGTAGAAAAGATAGACATATTTCTGCATGGAAATCTTTTATTGAGATTATGTGTTGAATTTTTAAAAATTATTTTTAAATTTTATATAATATAAGCGTAATATTATATTTCAAGTATATGTTGTATGATTATAATATGTAATTAATATAATGTATTCTATTTTTTCTTGTTACAGAACACTACCATATATTTGTTGGTGATTTAAGTCCAGAAATAGAAACACAAACCCTTAGAGAAGCTTTCGCACCTTTTGGAGAAATATCGTAAGTAACAAATTTTATATTATTAATCTTATTATAAGATTGTGTATCGTGTTTCAATGAATCAGACATAATATAGCAAATAATAAAGGATCGTATAGATTTCTTTCATTTCACATAAAAAAAATATATTGTTCATTTATAGAAACAATATTGAATTTGATCAAATATTTAATCTTTGTAATTTGAATTTATATTTTACATGAAAAATTCAATTAGTTAATAATTTACTATAATAATTATTACGCATTGCTAAGAAAAAAAAAAAAAAAAAAAAAGTTTTGTTTGAAATGAATAAAAGATTTTTTTTTTTTTCATTTCCTCGATCTACGATTCTTGCTAAAATTAAGAATATTTGAAAAACAAAATATAATATTAATTTTTTTATTTTTAATAAGGTGAAATGTGAAACATGATTTTTCGTATTTATCAGATTTCTCACTTAAAATTATTAATTTAGTAATTTAGTCACACCATAACATATAATATAACAAAACATTTTTTTAACCGATGCAAATTAATAATTAAGAATGTAGTTGAAGTATTTTTTGCAATAAAAAAAAATCGCACTCCCAATGTGTAGAAATTGTAAAAACCTAATATTGATTCTAAAATAAAAGAAACTATTTTTCGATAAGTAATTGCGTAAATTAATACGGTTTACAGTTAAATAGGTGTATGACAAGTTGCCTATCTAGTAAGGGACAACAATGTAAACAATATGTTTAGATCTAGAAAGAAATCATTTGTATGGCCATCAATATTACTTGCCCTCCTTAGATATCAAAGGAGAATACGTATAACTTATATAAAAAACGAATTAAAAATTCAACGAAACATAATATTGATAATAAAATAATAATAATATAATATTTTTTATAATGTTAAATAAAAAAGAAAATTAATATGATAAAGAAAGAAAAAAAATCTTATAAGTTCCAAGAAATACGATGATGTTCGTATGAGTTATTTTTACTTATTGATCTTTTGTGACATTTATTTAAGAAGGAAACTGAATTGATTTTATGTGTAGGTGTATAATGTTTTATCTACGTCATAATTGGAGTTTTAGTATATGACAAAAACAAAAATATGGAGTGGGTGAAACTGAGAGAGAAACTTATAATTATTTTACTTTAGTTATTGCGGGGTTTATTGTTTAAGTAATGAGTTGTTTTTGTTTTTATTCTAATTTATGATGATAGATTTTTTGACTTTTTTTTTTTTTTTTTTTTTTTTTTTTTTTGCTGCTGCTGCGTTTACATGTAACCGATCGATCGATACTGTGATCGAACTTGTAGCCTATCTTATGATATTGCCTATTTTTAAAATAAAATTTTTATTGATTTTATTCGCATTAAGTATTTTTGTAGCATTTTAAATGTTAAAACATATTTAATATTGCATTTTCTTTTCTTTTTTTTTTTCTTTTTTTTTTTTTTTTTTTTTTTTTTTAACTAGACTTAAAATTTGAATAATGTAAAATTAATATTTTGCTTAGCTCACAATGTAAAGGTTAGCAATTAAAAAAAGCACCGTTATATTTCCCCGATATTGTATGCACTTTTTTTTCAAATATTTTTGAGTTGGTATCATAATAGGTAATAGTGAAAACCAATCTCAATTTTGTATTACTAAATCATACTGTAAAATTGTACATAGTGAATAAATTTATAACATCTTACAGTCTCTATGAAATATTTTTTACTAAAATAAAAATAGCAATTCTGTAAGAAATTAGAACCACATTGCTTAAAGATATAGGAAATTAGGGGGCGTTTCATCTTTCGTTTCCCGTAAGAACTGACAAAGATTGTCTAAAGATTACCGTATAAACTTTTGTGATCTATAAATTTTGTTACGGGTATTAGGTACTGTTGATAATTAGGTTTCAAAAGTACGTAGAAATTAAGTATCTCATTCAAAATTTTAACAAAACTGAAAAAAACAAAAATCATAAAATTTACAGAAAAAAAAAGAAGACAAAAAAAAAGGGAAAAAAGGGAAAAAAGTGACAATTGAATAAAATCTAGAATAATAAAAACAATAGTTTCATTACCTTCAATATAGTAAAAACTTTTTATATAATATTATTTATACATACACTCAAGTTATAAAATGCATTTACTATACATATAAAACAGAATAAATTACTGTATAATTGTATACATAAAAAAAATATTGAATTAAATTATTGTGTTATATATAGAAAAGCATATTGAGCAAGAACTAGATAATATAGTTTTGTGAAAATAGGGAGAGATAGGTTGTAAATTGAATGTTTACACGTTAATATAGAGTCTAGTATAGTCTGTATGTGTTAGTTGTATATGGTGAGAGAGAGAGAGAGAAATAGAGAGAGAGAGAGAGAGAGAGAGAGAGAGAGAGAGAGAGAGATGCTTTCAACTTGTATTTAATTAAGGTAGAAAGCTTTGTGTGTCCTACTCTCTATTTAATGTGGCTACACAATTAACTCCACTGCATGCATTTACTATTCTCTCTCTCTCTCTCTCTCCCTGTTTCAGAACTCCGCATTCTGTTTTTAACTCATATTTCTTTTTTTAATATCATATATAATATAATACTCTTCTAAAATAGCATCTGCATGTTATTTGTTTCCCCACTTTTTTTAATATTATTTTTTGGCTAGTTTTTATATATATATATTTTTCTCACTCTCTCATTAAATGTAATATAAATTATGCTTTTTTTATAGTAAATTATAACAGTAACACGGATTTAAAAAATGGCATTAAAATATTGATTACTGTTTGTTATTTTCATGTTAATGAAGGCTGAATCATTTATGTGATATTGTTTTAGGTTTCTACCTAATTTTGCTTAATATTTAAACTCAATCATCGACCATATTATACTGTTAATAGATTCAAAAAACGTTCCTAATAATTTTTGCATTAGATAAGATATGTAAGCAGCTTTTAAAATATTTAAATATAATAAAATAATAAAATTTTAACAAAATTATCTATTAAAATTTTAATACACAAATAATATTAATAAATATAATTAATTTGTATTAATATGCTTTTAAAAAAATATATTTAAATAATAAATAAAACAATAGAACTATATAATAAAATAATTAATTAACGTTATTTCAATACATAAATAATTTCAATTGTATAGCATATGCAAATATAAAAGAAGTGATAAAAATAAAAGGGGGGGGGGGACTAAAAATGCGAAATGCTCTTAATTATTATTTTTTTATTAAATTTTATAATATTTATTTATTTTTCGTAGCGCTTGTATTGTCATCTATCTGTAAAACAAAAGTGCACACCATTGTTCATATAAAAACGCGTACTGAATTCAATAATTGATAACATTATACATTATCACAATATTACGTACTGCATTAATATATTGTTATTTTAATTACTCGTCAAATTCATTTAAAATAATTTTCACAGCTTAAATTAAATAAAGAAAAAAATAATTGTTGAATTCTGTGAATAAACAAGCTATTTAATATTTTATTTTAATATAAATAAAAATGCAATGCTAAAGTACATGAAAAGAAAAATATAAGATCTGAACAATAAAATATAAAATTGTTCACAGATTATGTCACCAATATAATTTTTATGTATGTATCAACAGGGTATATTGTACGTAATAGAATATGACTTTTATTATATATAGTTCTATTATAAAAAAAAAAAAAATACTATATAAGATTGGTTTTCATGATATCATATTTCTTTTTATATATAATTGAGATAACTTTAAAAAAAAATAATAAAAAAATGACAGTGTCATTTCATTCTGTTAAATAGAAAGTATAAAATGATAAAACAAATTTTATTCTTAATGCATCAAACAGATAAATTTGAATGGTATTCAATTAACTTTGACAATATTCATAATAACACTGTAAAAATTGGAGTAGTTACATTAAGTTATATTTTTGTTTATTATTAATTTTGTAGTAATTAATAATAAAAAACAGTAAAAAATCATAATATAATAACACTGTAAAATGCGGATTAGTTACAATAAGTTATATTTTTGTTTATTTATTAATTTCTTAGTAATTAATAATAAAAAACAGTCCTTTTTACAATATTTTTCAAATATATAATATACATTTTGTACAATAATTAGAATTTTTTTTTACAAATAGTCACTTAAAATCGTTGCAACATATTTTGACCATTTACAGAAAGGTGGTTTCTATTACCTAATAAATCGTAATATATCAGGAGGGGGGGGGGGGGGGGGGGGAGTCAACGACCTTCTAAAAAAGTAGTATATTTTCTTATTATTTACTTTATTGCTAGATATTGTAAGTCCATACTACATAGTATTTTCATTTTTAACCCAACACCTTGTGAAATATATGAAAGCTCAAAAATATAAACAGGGGAGAGGACGAAAAAAAATAAAATACTATAAAAGGTTTTATTAGAAAAATGACAAAAATAGTAATCTTTGATAAGATTTACACCTAGAACGTAGTAATCCAATCATATTTGGGAAATAAAACTAGGTTATTATTATATTTTTGTTTCAAGTATAATGATTTTTTTTTTTTTTTTTTTTGTCATAAAAAAAAATGAGGAAATATGACAGATATTTAGTTCATTCTACTGACTCGGTTGTTATTACTTTGAATTATATAATCTTTTGAAATAAAACTTGAATTATTATTTTTAAATAATAAAATTGTTAAAACCTGGAAATGATTTATGAATACGGTTAAAAATAAATGTACAATGTACGCAATAGCTATAGCTACTTTTTCATCACAATTTGTTCAATGCAGCGTAATATATGGCATATTTCATAATAACTTTGTAACAAAGAGTAAATATTATGATGTAACATAGCATAATTATTTATGTTCTAATTTAGCATTAATGCTGTAATGACATAAATGCAGCATAAATAACGGGATTTTTTCTTTACTTTAACTTGATCTTTTTGTATTTTGTGTTGATCTCTCTCTCTCTCTCTCTCTCTCTCTCTCTCTCTCTCTCTCTCTCTCTCTCTCTCTCTCTCTCTCTCTCTCTCTCTCTCTCTCTCTCTCTCTCTCTCTCTCTTACAAACACATTGCACCCCTCTATGAAAATCACTTAAATATATAACATTTATGTATAGCATAAAGATAAGTATACGACTTTTAAAAATCATTCTATTACAAAATTGAAAAAAATACATTCAGTATAGTATAGAAACAGATTTTTATTTCATTTATTTTCATTCTTTAATTCAACAAATCCTTTAAAGTCAATAAGTAAGAAGAAAAAAAATTGTAAAGTCTCGTACAAATGAAGATAAATGGAAAGAAATTGATATCCAACCAAGTTTACTTTATAAAAGGTAAAGATTTTGTTTCTTTATACTTTCTTTTATAAATTGTTATTGTTAAAGGAAAATAAATCATGTATTTTATTTATAATTGTTGTAGTTGATTTCCTGTTTTTTTTTTAAAAAAAGTGTTCATTTGTATTTTGGTTTCTTTTATATTACTTTTTAAAATTTATGATTTTAATGATATTATTAATGATATAAAATAGAAAGATAATGGAATTTTATTTTGAACATGATTCTTATTCACATGATACTTCGGTATTCATCATCATAGTTTTAAGTACTTGCAAAATAAAATATTAACCAGTATTCAATGACTTTATTTTTTTTTCTGTAGTTTTAGCATGTGTATTAATTATATGTACATACAATATACTAATTTGTAATTAGCAAATAATATAAAACGTTGATCAACAAATGAATGATTTTAGCTTATAATTACAAACTGTGAATGTTTGTTTACAATTTTTTTTGGCAGTTGTTGATATTATTGCGATATTAAACATATTTTACAAAATATTTTATTTTTTTCTTATTTTTCAAGGTGATAGAAGTATAGAAAAAGCAAAAAGAGGACAAAAGCATGATTTAGACCATGCAGAAAGGGTTAGGTGTTCTCTGTCTCTCTCTCTCTCTCTCTCTCTCTCTCTCTCTCTCTCTCTCTCTCTCTCTCTCTCTCTCTCTCTCTCTCTCTCTCTCTCTCTCTCTCTTACTGCGCTGTATAAGATTTAGGAAAATCCTACAGATTTAAGTCAAACCAAACAAAAGACCGGTGACAACGCGAGAGAGAACGAGAGAGAGAGAGAGAGAGAGAGAGAGAGAGAGAGAGAGAGAGAGAGAGAGAGAGAGAGAGAGAGAGAGAGAGAGAGAGAGCAAAAGAGACCCATTTCAAATCCTTCTCCTTTCTTTTTATTCCTTAACAACAGAAAACTAGTCTTACTTTTCTTCTTCTTTACCAGACTTCTTTGGCTTCTTTTTTTTTTTTTTTTTTTTTTACGAACAGTAATAAATCATTCGTTTTTTTTTCCCTATGTTTTTTCTATATAAAAATAGCAAGGTAAATAAATTTTATAATGGAAATTTATAGTAATTATATAATTGTAAGGGAGGGTAAAATTTTTACAATGCTTTTACGAAAATTGTTTTGTTACTGATTCCTAGTATTCGATATCGTAGAAATCACTAAAAACTTGCGGGAAACATGTTTTAGTGTTTTGTTAAACTAAAGTATGCAATTATTATGCAAGAATTTACTTTTTAAAAAGTGAAATATTTAATTTTCCTATACCTAAAGATGTATTTAGTTCCAAAAAAACGGTGTCCAAATAAGTGAATTTTTAATAATTTACATTATTATTATAGTAAGAAAATAAATTCGAAGTTTCAATCCTTTAGCACGCTACTTAAAGCCCCGGAATGTATAGGCAACTGTTTGTGTTGATAGGAGAAGCGGGTTGCATAGCATCAAATTTTTGCAGGCGCTACCAAAAAAATAGTAGCCATCTTTAAAAATCCTATTATATACTATAAAGAGGGGGAATCATCATAATTTTATATTTTAAAAAAATAAGAAACAATTTAAGAAAAATTATAATATGAAAGCAACAATAACAAACATTTATGTACATAAAAAAAATTTTCATTCCAATTTTCTTATATAGAAGTTTATTTTTTTAAGTCATTTTTTTTAAGTATCTTTTTGTACTCCTTAATAAGGGGGGAAAAGACGCTCAAAAAACATTGAGTAGATTTTTTTTTCCAGAAAGAAAGAGAACGAAGAGTCTTTGCATTTAGTAAAGACTTTTTTTTAGACCAATCTTACAGAAAGAGAGAGAACGAGAGAGAGAGAGAGAGAGAGAGAGAGAGAGAGAGAGAGAGAGAGAGAGAGAGAGGTATACCTTAGATAAATACATTTATTTTCCACCCCTCTTTTGCCGTGAAAAAACAATACGTATCTGATCGTCTCTTTCTCTTTTAGCTCTTTTACTTTTTTTTTTTTTTTCTTGTTAACATCCCAAAATTTCTTTTATACCAATTTAAAATTTGTTATCTATATACTATACTACTTGTTATTTTCTTTATTATTATATAATAATGATATAGATACACTGTTAAAAAAAATAACTCAAATATATAATAATGTCTATACATAATAAAAATAATATATTTTTTATTTTCATAATAATTAATATTTATAGTTTTTAAAATAGTGTATTTATATTACATAATAACATTTTATTTTTAGATTTTTATTATTAATTCATAATGTATTTTAATTATAAATAATAAATAAATAAATTATTTAAATAATGCACCAATTCTATGAAAGTAAAATATTTTAAATTGTAATGAAACTGTTGTAAATTGTTGAGGTTAACGAAAGAAGAAAGATAAGCATGATAAACTAGGAAAAAAATATTAAAAATTAGAAAGCACTCGACTATTGTTCATATACAAAAACAAAAATTAATTATAAAGTAGTCGATTTTGTTCGTAATAAAATATATTATTATATACTGCTTATCGTCCAATACCTAAGTAATAAAATAATTATTTACACGTTTCTGTAATAACTGTATACATACACGATTCTGAATATAAATATTTAAATAAATCGTATATTTTTCTCATAAGAATAACATTAGAAATTTTGCATAAGATTTTTAAAATGGTAAAATATATTATTACAGACATGTGTACTACTGCAATAATGTCACAAACTATAAAGTAATGAAGTAAAAAAATAAATTAGAAAACTAATTTGTTATCAAGCTTTTAAAACAATAATAAATCACTTTTTTTTTTCCATAATACTTTATGCTACAAGTAATATTGATACTGTAAAAGTCTATTAATAAACCTGGAGTTAATTTTGATAAAATATTTATCTATTTGTCCCAGATGTACTGTACATTATATACAATTATTATAATATATAAAGTCTAATTTATTATGATGTAAGTATATAATGATCAACCTTATATACATAAAACATCAAGTCTTATGTTAAATTATACTGCAATGTCTAAAAAGTTTTTCTCTTTGTGAAAGAAAGTTAAAAGATGCATTCATTCATTTATTTTTTTCTCTTTTTTTTTTTTTTTTATATATACACTTTATAAAGTACCTTTGACAAATGCTAGACATTATATAGTCGGTTTAATGTAAGTTTTACATTTTGTATAAAGCCCTAGTCAACTTACTTTTTTATCATTTAGAATACTAGATTGATAATTACCATACCTTAATATCTATGAATTATACACCATCACGTTGATTTTGTATTTATTTTCGTTTATTTTCCTTCTTGCAGTTATATCACGTATCTGACGTCATAATGTACCACCGCCAATCACAGTCACTGCTCTGGTCACGTGATAAATTTAAGCCCCTCCCTCAAGTTCTTTGCCCCTATCACGGCCCCATTGGTACATTGTGACGTCAGATACGTGATATAACAGCAAAAAGGAAAATAAAGGAAAATATTATTTTAATTTATACATGGAGAGGATTTACTTAGTTTAACTGTTATTAAAGAAAATTCTAATTATGGAAGAGTAAATTGGAAAAGTGCAAAAATATGAACCATTTGTATAATTTATAAGAGAACACGTGCGAATTTGTAAGCTGTTGGGTGATCCCCCTTTTTTAGATACATTTATGTGTTGAAAAAAAGAAAAGCGAGAAAAAGTGAAATTCATACGTTTACAGCGGGTATTTTCGCATTTGTTATTTTATAGTGGTGCTCATATTTATCAGATCTAGATAAAGACTTTTCGAAGCATGACCTCTCCCATTTATATAGGGTGTATGCGGATGACGTCATATTTATTGCGCTTGGAGTCCATTCTGGAGTAGTGCATAACATAGCTCAGCATCGGACAAACTTCATTCAAGCCCATTTTCTTTGGGAAATCGGTTAATTTTTTTTTCTCACATACTTAAGATACTAATTCAACATAAGCACCAATTCTCTAAAAAATATTGCATAGTGTTTTTAAACTGCCAAAAAGTTTTTTTCCCTATGCCACCCATTTTATTGAGTTATCCAACATGGCGTCGACTTTAACATAAATTCATAGACTCTATATATTATATTTACTTATGAGGAGTGAAAATATTTTTCCATTCAGTTGATATTTTTTGTCTAGTAAATGTGCCTACGTCATAGAGAAAATTTAATTGAACGTTGATGTAAATCTTTTTTTTTTTTTTTTTTTTTTTAAAGAAAATTTAATTTGACTTGTTTGCTAACACTATCCATTTATATAAAATATGAAAAATAAATAATATAATAATCAAATAGTATAAAATATAGATGTAAAAACAAGTATTTTAATTAATTCTCTTATTTAAATTCAACTTGAGTATTTATAAAATAAAGATTACAATAACAAACAAACAAACAAACTAACAAAAAAAGTCATAAAATTATTACTGAATATATACTTTTAAAAGACATTAATATAATAAATTATTAAATATAAATAAAATATGTTTTTTTACAGCTATTTTATTATAAATAGAAAATAATATTAATTAACTTATACTTATATAATGAAAAATCTCATTAAAAGTAAAACTTAATTAACTAATAAGGTTGAAATATTAATATATTAATATATAAATATAAACCTTAAGTATATAGTAATTCTTAAATTGATTTAAGTATATTCTGTCCATTGCTAGTGACAAATTAGCTTTAACTATATACTTTAAGGTTATTCACCTTTAGATATTCTATATAACGTTTATTTTTGAAACTTGTTAAAAACAAGTATAGTATAATGATATTATATTATACTGTATATAATAAAATGTTAATTATTATTATATTAAAATTTGTTAAATTAGAATAAGACGTATTTTTTTTATTGAAGTAATTGTTAATGTATAATTAAGTTGACATATTTATTTATGCGACTATTCTTTATGGTTGAGAAATTAGGTTTACAAAATATACTTGACACGCTTCAAAAAAATATACTGTGGCATATTTCAGAATAATAATACTGTGTAGAAACAGGAACAAAAAAAAATCAATTAACACACAAGTTTTTTTTTTTTTTTTTTTTTTTTTTTATATGTTGAGTTTTATGCTTTTTTGATACAATGTTTTGTTTCCGATTAGAGTTTGAAGCGTAAACAAGCAAGACAGAGAGAGAGAGAGAGAGTAATATCAGCTCTCCTGCCATTCTTGTCTATATACCCAGAAAAAAAAATAAAAAGAAACAAGCTTTATTAAAAAAATATATATCGTTATATGCTAACGGAAGAAAAAGCAAAGATTTTTTTTTTTTTACTCGAGTGGTGTTTATGCCAAACGCCTGTCAACAGTTATGAGAAAGCGGGAGATTTTATATATATATATATATATATATATATATACACACACACACACACAATATATACAGTCCGCGCCACCTAAGGATGCGACCAATTAGAGAGGATTTAAAAACTCTCCATTTAAGGCCGGCGCAGCCGTCAGTCGGTCTTTTTGCGACAAGGACCGTTAGAGTGCGCTAGAGTTAGGATTGGTCTAACTTTTTGCGCTAAGCCAATCGGGAGCCAGCGATAGTGGTAAAAGGCCGAAGCAGCCGTCAATCGCTGCCTGAGCGATAACCGTGCGACAACTATCGCTGGCTCCCGATTGGCTTTGCGCAAAAAGTTAGACCAATCCTAACTCTAGCGCACTCTAACGGTCCTTGTCGCAAAAAGACCGACTGACGGCTGCGTCGGCCTTTAGTTAACATTATCCCACCTCCTAGCGACCTTGAGCGCTTGAGCGTCTTTTGGCTCGTGGCTCGATTTCGATTAATCGCGAACATCCTTAGGTGGCACAGACTATATATACAAATTTTGGCTGACTTTGATTTTTTTTTTTCTTCTTCGTAATGATTTTCAACTGTACAATAATTTTTTTTTCTTAGTGAAACTCCGTTAAACTCTAACAGCATATTATTTTTATGTTATATTTATAACGAGACATCTTAAAAATTGAACAGAATGGTGCTTATTTTTTTTATTTAATTTTTTTTTTTTTTTTAAATCTTTAAAAGATACATAATATTTGTAATTTCAAGGGCGACACAAATTGAACGAAAATGAAATTAGATAATAAGAAAAATGTTTTTATAAAGTATTTCCTATATGAGTGAAAGGCATTATAATTTATATTGTGATTTGCAATGATATGCGTAATCATTTTCTATGTTATGTTTTTTTTCTTAAGTACCCCTGAAATATATTATTTATATAAAAAGAGTAATTTTTAGTATTTAAAAAATGCTAATAAATGTGAAAATTTCAAAAAATATGAAAATGAAAAGCTTGACTAATATTTAAACTGCAGCTAGTGCTAACATTTTTCAATTGTATTAACGATAGTGTTGAATGCCAGAAGCTTACATTTCAACTTTTCGTATAGGTTCAAACAGATTTGGTTGACCGATTAGAAAGTTTTTGTAGTACTGTTGATTTTCATTCTTGTCTTCCACATTAAATTAAAAAAAAAAAAAAAAAAAAGTGCATACCTTGAATCAATACAGTACAATAATTTTTCAATTTTATTATTATTATATAGTTTTAAATAACTATAAAAATATTTCTAGCCATAATTAATTTATTATATATTTTTTTCGTTAATATTCTATGGGTAAAATAAACATTGATCTAACAATTTTGACCTATTCATACATATTTAGAAATACATTGTATCACCTATTATTATTCATTATACATATCAATTAACATTTTACAATTCAAAATTAATAATAATATTATTGATGTATTACTAATGAAGATAATATATAATTAAATACATATTGATTAATTATTATCAAATATATACATTTTGTATAAATAATCAAAATATTTGGATTGTATATTTAATATTATTGTATAAATTTATAATATTAAATTAATTTTATTCATATTAAATAATTATTATTATGAATGATTTAATTTGATATTTAAATAAACTAGTGGTTTTTATCATTTTAGTACAATTTATCTCTGATTTTTATCGAATCGAATTATTTTGAATTATGGTATTAGTACTCTCTCTCTCTCTCTCTTCCAATCTTGCAAAATTGCATAATAATGATAACATTTCATAATGCTAAAGAAAAAAAAGTTATAAATTTTTAGTTTAAGAATTCTCACAAAAAAACAATATAGCAAGTAAAATATACAAACCATTTATTTCTTATTAAATTCTAAAGTAAAGAAAGCAAATTACTTTATGATAAGTATGCATTTCGCTTCTCTTTCTCTTTGCTATATTGTTCTGTTCCTATTATTAATATTTTTATAATATATATTATAAAAGTTAATTAATAAGAAATAGCGTAATTAGTGGTAGCTATTCATAAAATTAAGTGTACTTATCTTATATTGTACCGTACCTATACGTGTTAAGACTTATAATATATATATATATATATATATATATATATAAACACATATTCTCTCTCACTTTTTTAATGAACTATATACCGTACCAGCTTTCTTTTTGTGTTGAATTGACACTATTTTCAAAACTTTTATTTCGTTTCGTTTCGTTTTTTTTTTTTTTTTTTTTTTTTTTTTTTCTCTCTCCTCTATTTTATTGTGAGGTCAACTTTAACTTGAGTCAACATTTCACCCTTAACAAACTTTTCTTTCGGGGAGGAAAAAAAAAGTCGTGTCACCTTTCCCCTTTTCTCAATCTTTTTTTTTTTTTTTTTTTTTTTTTTTTCTAACTTGTCAGCAAATGTATTGATTTAGAGCTAGTATCTTAATAACTATTACTTATCTTTATTATTTATTAATGCAGCCTTTTTTTTTCTTTGGAAGATTAATATTTTAATATTATGTAATCATGAAAAAGTTACTACATTGTTATTATAAACGATTTTTTTTTTTTTTTTGTTTTTTTACAACATTCAAATGTCTTAATAATATTGAATTTGTCCTTCATTCTTTATATTATTACTTGTACATTTAATTTTCTTGAACTTTTAAGGATAATAAAATAAATTAATAAATGTTATTGGATTCGTTAATTAATATAAAGGTCACTTTGGTAAAATTAATTTTTAAAACATAAGTTTTTTTTTTTTTTTTTTTTTTTTTTTTAAAGAAAAAATTAGGTTTGATACTAAAATAAAAAGAATTCTGTACTATTTCTATCAACATCTTCTTTCATTTTCAACAAAGGTGATATCGTACTGGTTATTGATAAGAAACTCACCTTTATTGTAAATGGATGAAGCTGTTTTTGAAACTAGTACATTAAATACTACAGTACTTTACAAAATTAATAACAACAAAGTAATTATTCATTTTTTTGAACAAATAATGAATTTTTATTTTTTTTATAATTAATTGTAATTAGATAGCAGTAAGATAAACTTTCTTTAAGTTACTGGACAAAGATTAGGTATTTAATTATAAATAAAAAATAATAATATTAATAAATCAAAAACATACGTAATAAATTACTTAAAAAAGTATAATATTAAAAATAAATGAATGCAAATAAAATAATCATTATCATATCATAAGGTAAAAATTATACGTAATATTATATTATTTTGGACTTTATTAATGTTAACTTTTTCATTGCATGCATGTGTAAAGTTTAAGTGGACATTTGAAATAAGTTAAATGGTCATCAGGGGAGAGAGAGAGAGAGAGAGAGAGAGAGAGAGAGAGAGAGAGAGAGAGAGAGAGAGAGAGAGAGAGAGAGAGAGAGAGAGAGAGAGAGAGAGATAGGGTCAGTCAGCAGCACCTGAACCATCTCTTTTCTTATGTTTTATCTAATAGTGGCTTGACCAAATCTACTTGTTATAAGATAACTAGATAATATAAAGGGGGTATAATGACTATAAGATAACTTTATAATGGTAGGTAATTTACAAATTTTGTATGTTTAAATTATTATATTATTTATTTGAAACTAGGTATAATACTTATAACTTCAGAGTCGTATACTTAAAAAGAATTATATTCGTTTCTGGTATTATATGTAATTGCATAATTAAAAAATTAGTATGTTTATATTGTTATCTTTAAAATACTGATTGGTAGACAAATTGTCGACGCTTGTTTTGTTATTTTGTCACTGTTTTGAAACCGACTTTACGCAATTTCGTCTTACGTTCTACACACACAGGCGCGGTAGAAACGGAAGCGGATATGAGCGAAATCGCTTAAAGTTGGTCTCAAAGCAGTTGCTTCTTTTTTATTATATAGTCGATATGTACTGTGGTAAATAAGTAAGAACAATAATAAATTGAAAAAACAGTTTAGAATCGAGAAAAAAACACTCTTAATCATTGATTTTATTTTTCACTTCGACGCTACATTTTAGCATAAATATACTTTTGCCCAGTACTGATAAAAATACTACTTTTTTTTAACCAATTAAAGTATTATTGAAATAAAACAATCATATACCTTAAAATATATATTTAAAAAAAAAAACTAATGTCACATTGTATGTAGATTGCAATAAAGCGTCATAGAAAAATGCTAAAATGGTAAAAATAAAGAGGCTAAAAATAACGTTATTATGTATCATATCTCTATTAACATATGTGCAAGGGCGCAATGTCATGCAATCAACCTATATAAGTGGATATAGTCTTGACACGATTGGAGATATTTATAATTTTCTATCAAACATCACAATTAAATCAAGTCTTTTTTTTTTTTTTTTTTTTTTTTTTTTTTTTTAGAAATTAATATCGTTGCTGTAAATTAACAAATTTGGTCAAACATTAATTGCAAACTTAAATTTTTAACATTCAAAGTCCTTTATTATACTCGTTGAATAACTTATACAGTTAACTCAAATTGTACATTTTTTTAACCCATTAATATAATAAAAAATATTTACAAAATATTGATAGATAATGAGTGTTACTTGACTTGGTATTTTATAATGTAAAATAAAATTCTTTAAATTTTACGTTAATTTTGTGTGTATGTTTTTGCTTCCTTGAAATATTAATTAATATATACAACACAAAACATCTTTCTACCCTTACTATTTCACCATCTAAACAAACTTTTACAAGTAATAACAAATTTAAATTCATTATTATTATCATCAAAAAACATCTAAAACGTATGTTAACATTTTTTTTTTTTTTTTTTTTTTCATGTTCCAAAAAAATAAAATAAAAATCGATGTTATAAATAATAACATTTTAAGATAGAATAGGTATATATTTTATATATATATTAATAATTAAATACAAATTAGCAAGTCTAAAATAAACCACCTCTCCTAACTTTTCCTTTTATATTCAAAATCTATTTTGCATAATGAATTTCCTTATAATGATAATCAAAAAGATAACAGGAAAAATATATTACCGACAAGTTTTGGGGGTATATAATAATATAATTACGAGTATATAATGCTATATAGAAATTGCTTTTAGGCTTTTTAACAGTGTTTTTTTTTTTATTTTTTTTTTTTAGATAAAAGTTAAATTTTGCTTTATGTTGCATTACATTAATAAATTTAAGGGATCGATTTATATCATCAAGACAATAAATTAATAAAAAAAACAAACATTAAGTAACGATTAGTCTATTCAAAAAAGTGATCAGCATTTTTATTTTTATTTTAAAAATTATTTTATTTTTATTTTTTATGTTATTTTATTATTATTATCTTTTTTTTTTTTTTTTTTTTTTTCTTTTGTAGACTATATTTTGGAATAAAAGAAGCCCAGATACGTTTAATACGTGATGAATTATGAGATATCATTATGCAGAATCTCTAAGTACGATGATTTGAAATTTAAAGCCCCAAAAAACTGTTCTGATAGTTTTTTTTTTAGTTTTTTTATATTGTTATTTGAAATGTTGCCTCATATACTGAAATTTGTATCAAGCCGAGATATACAGTAGTTAATACATTTTAAAATTAAACTAACAAATATAAAGGCAATTAGTGGTCAAATTTTGGTAACGTTACACCTGTGACCCTTGACCTTTAGTAATTTAGTTTCATTTTCCCTTCGAAAACATGATTTTTTTTTAAAAGCATTTTGATAATATTAATGAATTTATGATGACATTTAGTTTATTTTTTAAATTAAATTCTATTAAATTTGAGAAACGGAAGAAATATTATGTGAGTTGAAGAGATAAGGGGTGATCATGTATTTGACGTCATTTTTGTATATTTTTATAACAGGGTACCAAACTGAACTATATGTTTTCATTTTCTCAAAATACTTATACCCTCCTGTGATATGCCAAATTAAAGATTTTTTGATAAGTAGACCAAATAAATACAATATCTATAACCCGAACTAATTTTTTAATCTTCCGTATTAAAGAAATAAACTCAAGGATTAATTTTGATAAAAAAAAAGTGTAATATCAAATTTCAAAAAGAAAACATATTTTTTCTATCTCTTTCTTTCTTTTTGATAAGATTAAAGCCGATGGATTTTTGCTTCTTATGAAATAAACTTTTTCTCGCGGGAAAGAAGAAAAAGAAAAAAAAAAACACGATTTTTACCAACTAGAAAAAAAAATATGAAAAGGATTTTCGCTGAGATTATAGAGACTTAGTAAGGAATTTGTTACTTATCATAAAAGAAAATAACACAAAAGTATTGAAGGGAAAAAAAAATAAGCTTTTTAGATTTTAAAAAATAAAATAAAAGATATTGTTTTTGAAAAAAAAAAATGTATTTTCGGAAATTTAAGATTTTTTTGTAATGTTTTTGAAATGTATTGAATGATGAGAGGAAGAGAGAGAGAGAGAGAGAGAGAGTGAGAGTAAAGAGCACAGACAGGAAATATTTTATAAAATGTCTTTTTAAACAGAAAATTTTAAAGAAAAAGGAAATTACTTTCCGAACGATCGTTGTGAGTATTTCCAATTGGAAAATTTTAAAGATTTTAAAACTGAAATTTTAAAGTTTGTTTTTGACATAAAAACTGAAGCAAAACGCTACTGTTATAGAAACATTTATTTTATTGTTACATTTTTTTTTTTCCTCCTGTGGTTTAAAAGAATTAAATCCACCATTACCGGAAATACATGCTATTCTTATAGTCAGCTGATGGTGGGCGGTAATTCTCTCATTCTTTAGCATGTATCTATTTTTGTTATAGATATTTTTTTGTTCTTCTTTTTTTTTACAAGATAGTTAAAATTCTTACAATAAATATTTAATTATTATTTTACGATTTACTTGAAAAGTATTTTCATTATTAATCTATTAGTATTTATTTTGCCAAAGAAAATAAGGCACAATGTTCAGTTGTTATAACTGATTTTTACTTCTATTTTTATGTTTGTTTTTTTTAATCTTATTCTGTAACCATTTAGGTTTTACTGAGCGAAAACCATTATAAATCAATAATTTATATGCAACTTTATATATATATATATATATATATATATATATATATATATATATATATATACAAGAATCTATGTTGTAATCCTGCCGATGACATTTTTTTAAAAGAAAAAAAAAGGAAACAAGAGAGTGCTGTTATTTGTTTTAGGGTGGAAAAAGGTAGATTATTGAGAATCTTGGAAAAATGGGGTTAAATTTTATAGCAACATACAAAACTTATGCATTTTTACCCCCTAAGCTTTATTATTTTTTGTTTCGGTATTTTAAATAAAATACCCTTATAGATCGTAATATTTAACCCTCACCAGGATATCAGGAAAGGGAAAAAAATAAAACAAACGTGTAGGAGAAGAAATGTTTTTATATATACTTGATTTTTAAATGATTTTACATGACGTCACGAGTGGTTGTTATATACAAACAGATCTTATTTAATTTTTTTTTCTTACCGTGTTATTGATTGCCTTAAGCTTGTGATGATTGGCTGAAGGAGGGTATCGGTCATGAGGTACGATGGGGAAAGCATAGGGTCCTCTGTTTTCCTATCCTTTAGCAGTCCGAGATTTTTTTTTTTTTTTTTTTTTTTTTTTAATTCCTAGTTCGAAAATATTTTAGGGAATATGGAATATTTACGAAATATTTTAGGTATTAGAAAAAAAAAAGTTTTAAAAGTTTTTTCTTTGCATTTTTATGAATTTGATTGCTAATTTATTGAATTTTTCAAGTCATTCCGCGCAATATTATGATATTGTGTTAGTTTTTAGACTACATTATATGATTTTTATTTTCAACTCATTAAACTAAATGAGTTAATTAAAATTAAAAGTCATTAAATTTCCTGTGAAGTATCCGACTCCAGATTTTAATCAGATGTATAGTTGATACCATTTGCTCTTCTACATTTTACCTTTATTTATTCATTGATATCTTTTATTATTATTATTATTTATTTTTTTTTTTGGTAAGTACTTTTTGGTGGTACAGTATTAAAATTTAACCTTAGTGTTTTATTACAGAATTAATTTGAAATCAGTGTTATCATATTAATTCTCTTTTATTTATGCTTAAATAAAATTTTGAACCCATGAAATCATTAGCCATATATTGGATTCAATATTGTATTTACATGATATCAATGTTATTAAAAAAAATCATTATAATAACTAATGAAGTATTTTAAAATTTAAATAGTAAATTAACAGAGTACGTAATACCTGATTGTAATTAAAAAAAAAAAAATACCATAAATTTCAACAGTGTAAATATATAAACAATACCAATAATAAAATAAACATACAATTCATTTGTAAAAAAAAAAAAAAAAAAAAAAAATACATAATAATAAATTTGCTACAGAGGAATTTAAAAAATGTCAACATACGAAAAGGGGTGGATTTAATGTAGGGGTTGGTTTTATATATATATATATATATATATATATATATATATGTATGTATGTATATAAAAAGTAGGGGATGAGTGCATGTTCATTACAAAAATGTGGTTGGACAGGAATAAATTTACAATTTGTAATTTAAATTTAGTAACGTATTATTACAAGAAAATTAAAAATACAAAAATTAAAGGGATAATAAATATCTTTTAGTGGTTTTATAATAAAATATTTGAATATTTTTAAGCATTTTTAAGCTTTTTTTTTTTTTTTTTTTTTTTTTTTTTAGAAATTTAAGACAAATATTAAATTAGAAATATATAAGAATTATCATAAGAAGTTCAATATTAGGCTTTTTATTTTGGAAACAAAATTCACCACATTTTGAAAGAAATCGTGAATTTAGGTTTATGCATTATGAATCGATTAAGTCCTATTTAGTTGTAAGGCCAATTGAAGTTAAATTTAATATTTTAATTGTGTATTTGTTAACAAATTATAAAAAATTTCAAAATTCCTGAGTAATATAAAATTTTGGTGACCGGAAATAAATATAAATAATAAAATTTACATTAAAAAATAGTTTTAAATTTTTTTTACGAGTTTGTCATACTAATATAATAACAATTTTTATTTTTAAACAAAATTTAAACATTTAGTTGTAAAAGGCGTAATTTTTATCTCATTTTCATATATTAAATAAAATTTACTTAATATACACTTAAAAATTCATAATGTGTGTATAAAAAAAATGTTATGCTAGCTTTTTTTTTTTTTTTTTTTTTTTTTTTTTTGAATAAGATTAACACAGAGAAAAAAATACAATACAATTTTTCAGCATAACAATAAAGTTCATTTTTACGGTCCTTAATTTTTTGGGTGAAACAAAAAATTATATTTAAATAAAAAAAAGTTTTTTTAAAAACAATTTTTTGTTTTTTTAATGTTAATAATATATTATTTCTAGTGTTGTAAAGTTTATTATTATTCATATGCAGTATATTCATTTATATTTTGCTTTTGTGTATAGTTTATATTTTAGTTTTGTATATATGGTGTGTTTTTGTGATTTGCATAAGTCGGGGAGTTTTGGGCGGGGGGGGTGTAGGAGGAATAAAGCTAAAGAGGGGGAGAGAAAGGATAAGCAAAAGTTATTCTACAATGAATATTTATGATTTTATACTTTTTGTGTACATATATACATAATATTTATTGAAATTTACAAAAAAAGAGAGGGGTTGATTTTTTTTTTCTTATATAGGAGTAAAAAAAATGTGTTAAAAAAATCGTGTTCTTTTTAAATATTAATTATATAGTAACATTTGTTCTTAAGTGTGCTTTTTTATGCATTGTGCATTTTACTCTAGATATGTGTTAAGTGCATTTTTTTAATATATGTTTTATAAAACTTACATTTTTTCTGATTAAAATAAACTATAAATTTTGATTTTTTTTTTTTTTTTTTTTTTTTTTTTTTTTTTTTTTTTGCTATTCTAAAGTAATAAATTAGTTACATTCTGTAGTTTTCATTGATGTCAAGTGTATACATAAATATTTATATGGATTCAATAATTTATTGAAATTTTTTCAGTTAAATTAAATGTAAACAAACGAAGGAAAAAAGAAACTTATGTCATTCTTTCAGTATATGGTTTAATATATTCATATACGTTAAAAATTAAAATTATATATTTATTTTTAAGTTTCCAACTATGAGTTTTATTGCAAATATTTAAATAAATAAGAAAATTCAGTGTAATATTCATTTGATTTCTCAATAAAATAAAATTATAGAAAACATTAATTCAATAAAAATAATTATAACACCTATAAATTTTTTAAATATAATATGATATGATAAAAAAATATATATAGAAATTAGAAAATATAAATACTGCACGCTGAAGTCTGTTCTCTTAAAATGAACATTAATTTTAAAAGTGTTTCGAAATGCTAAAAGTATTTCATTTTAACTTAATACTGTACTCTCTTTTTTCTCTGACCTTCCTATTTTGTATTTCACCCCTCTTTTTCGGTACCAATGTTTTTCATTATTATATACAATATGCTTATCTTTTTTTCTGTTGTTATTTTAAAATAAATATAATTAGATTAATTAGACTAGAATTAATAACATGTATATAACATAATATAGTTAATAAATTTTCATATTACTTTACCTTTTTTTTATAAATATGCCTTACCTTTATATAATATATTATATATAAAAGAAAATGCATATAACCATTATTAATAGTATAATAAAATTTAATTTAAAAAGGAAAAACGTGTTAAAAGAAAAAAAAATGTATTCAGTAACCAATCAAAAAGCTTAATTTTTAAAACACACGTGGCTACATTTTAACCAATGAGAAATTATGGTCCATTTCACAAAAAAAAAAAAAAAAAAAGTAACATTATAACACGTAAAGAAGAAGAGAAGCTGGCTAAATTTTGCTGAACAACAAAGCTACTTTTCCACTCTATTCAGTATAGATACCCTTTAACAGAATATTATGTTCTTGAATAGCATAATTATGTTGCATAGTATCATTTGTGAATTTTCTTATTTACGTGTAAGGCTATTCGTAAAGATATAAATAGAAAACCTAAGTGGGAAAATGCAATTCCGGTGATCGATTGTTTTATGCTTTTGGTATTTTTAGAGCCATAAGAACCCATGTAAATATCGAATCAAGTTTACAGCTCTCGTAAGATTATATAACTTTGGTATAGCATATAAGTGCTTTTGTAACAAACTTTAACATTTTGCCCGCTCATTTTAGTGTTATACTTTAGATTTAGGAGTTGATCAAATTTAAATGGAAGGTGAAAGGAAAAAAATAAAAAATTATATGGTAAATTTTTTAAATTTGTTCCCTGATTGACCACTAAAAAATATGCAACAAACACTTCAAAGTTTCTCTTTTTTTTTTCTCTTTTTTTTTTTTTTTTTTTTTATCACAAGAATTTTCTTTTGCATGTTTAAATAATAAAAACTAAAAATATAAATTAATAAATCAATGATAGAAAATAGAAAATATTATACTATCTACTATATTATTTATAGAAAATATATACTGAAGTGACTTCGAAACATTTTTTTACGGACCAAAATCGCCAAATTCTCATAACAAATCGTAGAATTAAACAAATTAATAATGAAAAAATATATTGATCAAAATCTTATTATATATAATAAAACAATTTTCATTAAGGTATTTTTTATTTTTTTAATGTAATAAATATTAAGTAGTTAAAAATATAATAAATTTTAATATTTAGTAAACAGAATAAAAAAAAATGGTAGATTATAATAATATATAAAATATTATGGTTTGTAGCTTTTTAGTATATATGGTGATTACAATGCAAATTTAGTGCAATTAAAGAGCTTATCAGTTGACGCACCCTGCGGCTTTTGTGTTTTCATATCATCCCTTATTTGCAACCCTCTTTCAACCTTTTATGCATTCCTCATAACAAGTTATATATTATTGGACAGTTGAAATAAAATTAAAAAAATCGTTTTAGAACAAGGGTGGATAAATTTTTAAGGTAAGCAGAATTTTGTTCTTTCGATGTGCATTTATTTTACGTAAGAAATAAGTTTTTGTTTTTGTAATTACAAATAAATTAGGTTGTAAGATTTTTTTTAAAAAAAAGTGGGGGATGCATTTCTCTGAAAGGCTTCAATTTTTAATCAGTTTTAAAAATATATATATAGAACTGCAAATATTTTTTTAATTACTTTTTAACTTACGACGGTAAAAATTGCCTGCCAATATTGCAATCTTGTCATAAAATAAATAGAAAAATGTAGGCCCATCTTAAAGCCATAGACCACATTAAACAACATGTGCTTTTTAATGAATAAACATGAAATTGGATCTTCAAAACTGATGACAATTTTTACCAGAATATTAATGTAGCCCCACGAAAGAGCGTGAAAATAATGTAAAGTATATGCAATTTGCGTGACTATTCATGTTTATGACGTCAGAAACATGCAAAAATTAGTAAAAAAATGTTGTGCGGGTTGCATAAATCGAATTTTTCTGATCCCTACTATACGGAGCTACAGTTGGGTTTTGAGACAAACTATAGTTATTTATGTAAGTCCCATCAAGTGTTTTGTGATATAAATGTTTATGTTTTCTTCTCTGGTTTATTCCTTTAAGTCAATAGGATATGTATAAAATATCCTTTTTTGAAAAATTATATTCAAAATAGTAATTTTGTTTTAAAAAAGCACGTAAAAATTCAATTTATTTAATGAGAAATTAAGCTATACAATATAAGTATTTTATTTTGTATCTTATAGGATCTGATATTAGTTGATGAAATATGCCTATAAATAAATAAATAAATAAGTAAGTATACTTAACAGAAGTAACCTGTAAACAGCAAAAGTACTTGTGTTAATAAACAAACAATTTTTTCCTCTACACTTCAAAAAAAAAAAATATATATATATATATATATATATATATATATATATATATATATATATATATATATATATATATATATATATATATATATATATATATATATATATATATAAATATATATATATATATATATATATATATATATATATATATATATATATATTTGAAATGTAAAAATAAAAAAATAAACATTACGCGTTAAACGTGAAACAAGGGTACTCAGCAAAAAACTTTTTTATTATTATTATTCTGATTATATTTAAAGAGTTTGTACCCTACACTGTGTGTGATTCAATGAGAAAATAAACTTTTAAGAATTGAAAAAAAATATTTTCAAGTTTTAAATTTTGATCCTTAAGTATCCTTTCCTTATTGTTATGCAATTACAAATGTCGATATTTATTATTATACGAAAGACGGTTAATTTAAATAGAAATGAATCTATTGTATTCTTTTACGTGTTGCATAATTTCAATTGTCAGCAAGAATGATACTTATTGGTCAGTGATTTGATATTTGATATTTATTTTTAATATTGAGATTTTCTCATTTCATAGTATAAATATCATGAAACAATTTAAAATACTTCCATCTTTCAATCATGTGGTGACAGTTACTGATTCTATAAATGAAAGACAAAATAAAGGTTTTAAATCATATTATAAAATGTTACAACGGTTAAAACATATATATTTTATACATGTAACGAAATTTGTATATACGTAATAACGTATGTAGACCAAAAACTTTCATTGATGGTATGAGACGATATGAGAGAGAGAGTAGAGTAGAGAGAGAGAGAGAGAGAGATATTGCTGCCTAAGGTTATGTTACATCTCTTACACTATGCCAAAAACCAACCCCAATCTATCGCTTCTATTAAAATAAGGGCAAAATTTCTAACTTCCCATCTTTCTATAATATAACCCACATCTCTTCTCTCTTTCTCTCTCTCTCTCTCTCTCTCTCTCTCTCTCTCTCTCTCTCTCTCTCTCTCTCTCTCTCTCTCTCGTTCTCTCGTTCTAAACGTCTAGCTTTTAATACTATCATAAAGAAAACGGTAGTCAAATATTCTAATATTTTATTAATAACCACATTTTAAGGGTTAAATTTACTCAATAAGTCAAAAATGATATGATTTTTAGATTATTTTATGTACAGATAGTAACATTAAAATCTTTATACTACAAACCGTATAGAACAAAGAATTTACACGTCACTATAAGGATAAGGGGTACACATAATAAAGGTACACATTTTCAAAAATCTTGAGTTTAAAAAATAAGATTTTCAACATTCTCATCGTGATCAAGGGTTAAAAACCAAACGTCTGAATTGAGATACTACTGCTTATAGATGATTGTCACTTTATATCAAAATTAAAATGTAATTTATAATTACTTCCAGTAATTTGAAAGCTATTAACGAAGTAAATCTCATTTAATACAAACGTATAACAAGATATTTTTATGCAAGGACTGCATCGAAATATATAAATATTTTTATTGACCCAGGTAGTTCATATAGACCCCTTGTACATTCTTGCGCTTTGTTGCCATGTTTGTGGTGCCTAATGCATTGTCCAGCATAGGGGAAACATCATTTCTCCTAATTGTTAACATAAAAAGAGTTTATTCAACTGAACGAAATTTTCTAATATTCTTTGAACTTATTAGGAGCTAGAAATGAGGCTTTGATTGAGATTTGAATCTTCTTTTGCTATTAAAAATATAAAAATGATGTTTTTCCTATGCTGGCCTATGTAGTCCTGACCAACAAAATGGTGGCTCCTAAATATGAGTACAACCGGTCTATAGCAGTTAAATATTATTAATTAATTAAACATATATGTTGCTATATTGAAATGGAAGTTATACACTAAAGTGTCACCTAATTTCCTTAAACATTGCAAAGTTTTTTTTTTTTTTTTTTTTTTTTTTTTTTTTTTTTTTTTAACTTTTGCACCAAGGCCAGAAATATTGAAATGTGGTAC
Source organism: Ecdyonurus torrentis (assembly GCA_949318235.1). NCBI lineage: Eukaryota > Metazoa > Arthropoda > Insecta > Ephemeroptera > Heptageniidae > Ecdyonurus > Ecdyonurus torrentis. Next base: position 8,775,462 of record OX439133.1, on the reverse strand, counting down.
TTTTACGCTTTTCAATCTCATAGAAAATTTTAACCATTTTTCATACCTGATAACCTCCATTGCACAAACTGTAATTCTAGCATAAATTATGCTTTAAGAAATAAACGTTGCTGATATTGAAGTAGCATAATTGTTCTGTACTTATTTTTTTTTATCCGAGTAAACAAAGAAAACGTTTAGATTCATACGATATGAACTTAGTAACGAATAAAGTAATTGAAAAGTAGTTTTTTTTTATTACTGTATATGTATGTTCAATAAGATATCCAATTAACTGTTAACTTTCAAATATAGATAATATCATTTTTATACCATTCAAAAGAACTAATTATTTTCCTGTAAAACATGTAAAAAAAGCTGTATATATAAATAAAAGAAAAAATCTATTTTGTATACAGATCAAAGAAATTTCTTTTTTAAAATATAAACAAACATAAGAAACAAAAGAACATCAATTGATTTCTATCTTTTTCTCTTTTTTTTTTTTAACAGTCTTTTGAAGATTTTTGTTTATAAAAATACATCACCACCTGATGTTTTCTCTATGCTCACTTTTTTTTTCTTTTTTTTTTTTTAATTTCTGAGGCTCATTTTTGATATTGATGATTAGTATTAATTTAAGATTAACGATTAATTTTTTTTTTCTGGAAATGCTTTTTGCTATATAACTTCATACTTTTGTGGGTTTTAGGTAGCTGGTGAGTAAAAAGGGGGTTACAGGAGGAGAGAGAGAGAGAGAGGGATGGGGGTGTGGGGGAGGGTTGGGATTGGATCAATATAGATACGCTATGAACAGGCACCAAGCTTTTTGCCAGGGATAAAAGGGGGGACTTTAGGGGGTGGTTTGTGCAACTCTCTCTCTCTCTCTCTCACTCCCTCTCTCTCTCTCTACTATCTTTAGTAAGATGATCATACGCAAACAAACAAAAAAACATTTGAAGATACTTTAAAATAGATAAGAAACTCGTCTTTATCCTTTTTTTTTTTAAGTTAATTTTTTCTGGTATGTCTGTTTTATATTTTATATAAAAATTTATTTATTAGATCTTTTTATTAGATAAATAATTTTTTTGAATTAAAATAGAATGTTTTTAATTAATTAAAACTTATATATTTTAATCTTAGATTGTTTTGGTTGTGTATAAAGATCATGAGATATTTTATTATGCTTTAGTACATATATATATATATATATATATATATATATATATATATATATATATATATATATATATATATATATATATATATATATATATTATAGAAAGATAGAAAGAGAGAGAGAGAGAAAGAGAGAGAGAGAGAGAGATGAAAGTTTAATTCTAATTCTAGTCAAAAGAATATATATATTATATAATAAATTGTAATCAACTGATTATATAAGATTTTAATATTGTATGTCAAAAATTTTGCTAAATTTAAATAAGATAACAACTGAAAAAAGATAGTAATAAAATCTGTAACATAATTTTTATTATTATATAAAAATTTGTCAACGTGAAGAATTTTAATTTAGTAATTTTACATTTTTGACACGTTCATAGAGAATTTTTAAAAGATATAAATTTTTGATATTATGTGAATAATAACGATTTTAATTTGCTATATTTCACTTTTGTATTTAAATTTAATTAACTATAATAATATCATTTTATTACATAATTTTTGGCGATTATTATTTAATAAATTCCATGCTTACTTACAACGTGGCCTTAGAATAAAAAGATTGATTTTGTAATACACCTGATTGTGATAGTATATTGTATCATTCAATAATTCGCGCTAAATTTGCAATGTCATCCGTATGCAGTACTTTAAAAAAATACTGATTTTGAATGTTTAAATATATATCATAATCGTGAGTATTCAACCAATGCCACAAAACTGCATTAATTATGCAGCAGATTAATAAAACTATTATTTTGACACTTTTGTTGGTTGCATTTACCAACCAACGTCTATACGTTGGTTATAGATGCCATAAACTAAATAACATGGGCAGGTATGAGAAAATAACACATTTCACCAGTTTAAAAATACTTATCGATATTTTGAAGAGTATTGATGCTGTTAACAGGTAAAATTATGTTTTCAAGTATGCGAGGAAATATATAATTTAAACATTAAACTAGTTTTTCAGAAAAAGTATAGCTAAAAACGACGTTTATCCTATAATGAGCAATGTATTCATTGCTCCAGTATGGCGTCTATGTGCATTCAGTAAAAAAATGTACATATTCTGTTACTTATATATTAAATCAAACCCATACTCATATATATAATTTCTATAATCATATTTATATGATCCTAAAATTGAGCTATTATGCAAACTAAATTTATAAATTCAGTATATTATCTTGATAAAAGGAAATAGGTATAAGTGAGATAGAGAAGAGCACTTCAATAAAACATCATGTTAACTAACAAGGTACCCCCCTTTTGTCACTATCGCCCCTGCCTATCCCTCAACTCACCCCCTAAGTTACATATGTACAGTATATATCTGTCCCTCATATGTATATGTGGCCATCTATCCTTTTGAAGTGGACAATACATATATATGTATATACAGTAAAGGTATAATAACATAATACAATATTATATACGTATATATGTATATAAATAAATGCGGCATACTCAAAAACAATTTCATGCATCTATAAACATATAATTTTATTAGCAATTAATAAATATAAAATGTATATTATTTTTATAATTAATATTACTTCCATTTAAGCGTAATAAATTAGTATGATATTAATATATATTTAATAATTTTATTTTTTATAAATTAAATATTTACGCCATATTATGTAGAACCGATTAATATAATTAAATGCATGTTTTTGTTACATATGCCAACGTTTTAAAGAATAAAATCTATAAGTACTCTGTTTGTGTAGCAAAGTTTGTTTTTAAAGATTGATTAAATTGAAGAAGGGCGTGTTCAAAATTAGAAAAAAAAATTTTTTAATTAAAAATTAATTGTATTAAATCTTAGTTATTGTAGCCTTTAATATTTTTAATTTTACAGTAAAAATTAATACAAAAACGTATACAAGCTAAGTGATATCGAATCGCATAATTATAATAATGATCATTATTGAGTGATTTTGCACGTGTATCTAATTTATTAAAGTATGAAAATTAAGGAAAAGAAATAAAGCTGCTATGTCCCATATTGTAAAAGTTTTTGAATTATTGTATGCCAAAAAGCTATGTATAATATATGAGTTAAATATAAAATATTGATAATCATCGTATGTTAAATTGAAAAATCTTATTTTCTTATGGTTGTATTATCATGCATTTTTACTAATATACTGATTAAAACAAAATATAGTTTAAAAACAAAATATTTAAATCAAACTTAAAAGAATATATCTATATAATTGTTTGCATTAGCTAGGTTTTCGTAAAACTCAAAGAAAATTATAATATTGCTTATTTTGATATAAGAATAGGTTAAAATAACATTTAAAAGTATCATTAAAATACACAATAAAATTGATTTTTCTTTGCTTCCCCTATAAAATATAAAAGTAAATAATATCAAAATCTACTTCACATTTTTTTTTATTAAAAGTAAATATTAGTTTTCTTGTATAGAAAATAAGAAAAATCATTAGTAAATCTTTTATATATCCCTCCTAAAACTTGGTTTCATATATTTTATAAGAAAATACACTTATTATATAGAAGAAAAAATTACCCTTAGATCTACTTCTCTCTCTCTCTCTCTCTCTCTCTCTCTCTCTCTTTCTCTCTTCTGTCAGTCTGTCTGCCTGTCTCTGTATTTTGTGAATTTGTCTGTCCATTTGCCCATTTCCTTCTCTTTTTACTCTCTCTCTCTCTCTCTCTCGCTTTCTCTCCCACCCTCTCTTCCATTTACTTTCCACTTTTTTTCTAAAAAAAAAAAAAAAAAAAAAAAAAGCTTTCATCATTTTCCTTGAACAATTTTAGCACACACATTCATACAGAAAAAAAAAAGATAGATTTCCCATGGCGCAAGCTTCAAATACAAACAAGAACAGAGAGAAAGAGGGATGAAGGTTAGCAACCCCTAACGACCGGTGATACTAAATTGGGGTCAGAAAAAAAGAAGGGAAAAAAAGGTCCATTTGTAAAAAGGAAAAAAATTGAGGGGACATAATATCTTTTTAAAAAATCACACAAATTGAGTTTAAAACTTGTAATTTTATTTTGTAAGATTTGTTTGATAAAAAATAATAATACTTTCTTTTCGTATTGCTGCGGTTTTACAAAGAAAATGTTTTTAAAAATTAGTTTAACCGTGTGGATAAAATATTGTCTTTTATAAATAAACTTTTTATTTGAAATAATAGTAAGATAAATAAAATTTTACATATATTTGCAGTTTCATTCATACATAATTATATTTTTATTTGTGTACTGTAATGAATTATACGCTGTGTAGCTTAACAAGTATTCAATATAGCATAAATTTTGTTATTAAGAATGTTTCTGAAATGAGGCAAAATAATTATTATGTATTTGTGTTCGCGTTAATCTCTCTCTCTCTCTCTCTCTCTCTCTCTCTCTCTCTCTCTCTCTCTCTCTCTCTCTCTCTCTCTCTCTCTCTCTTCTTGAAACTATGACTCCATCTTAAATGTCAAATAGAATAAAAATGCGGGTTCATAAAATGATAAAATACTATCCTTATCATTTTTTAAATGAATGAATGCAATCAAAATTTCTTACCGAATAAACATGCCCAAAATCTAGTAAAGCAAAAAAGTTGTATCTATATATGATATTAAAATTAATTTTGAGTGACTTAAGTAATGGTTCTAAATAAATTACAAATCTTTTTAATTATAATTCATAATTTTATATATTTAATGCAATTTTTCACGTTCATTATTATTATTACTGTTAAAAAAAAAAAAAAAAAAAAAAAACTCGAACACTTTTTACCTATATATTCGTTACAGAGTAATTAGAGTATGGGTTATACAAATTTATTATTCTTATTAATTACTTCTTTTTTGCTCTCTCTCTCTCTCTCTCTCTCTCTCTCTCTCTCTCTCTCTCTCTCTCTTCCTTCGTATAAAATTACTTGAAATTTATTCAGATTAATATTTCACTGCAAAGTAAAAATGTAACTGTATGAGGGAATAAAAGAGAAAAGAAAAAAATCTTATATAATTTTAATGGTTCATTATTGTAGAGAGAGCGAGAGAGAGAGAGAGAGAGAATAATTCGTTTTCTTTTCTCTTCGTTTAGAAAAATCTCCCTTATTTGCTTTTAAGGTGTAGTTACATGAATTCTAAAAGGTTGTTAACCCATTAGCCTTATAATATAGACTGTGCGGTATAAAATTGAACTATATTATGTATAGTCTCATAATAGACAATTATAAATTTCGATCTGCCTGTCATCTGAAAATGAGATATGACTAAAAGATGTGAATGCATTTTTTTTTTATGCACATACTTACAACGTCTCTAAAATATGTATAAGAAAAAAAAAGTCACCATATAATTTATTTTTAATTTTACTCTCATAAGGCCCAATGTCAAGTTAATATTTTTCTACGTTATATTTATGATGGTCATTCATTTACTTATTCATAGCGTTAATATTTTCGAAGCAAAAGTGCACCAACAATTTTCTATGAAGCATAAAATGAGCACAAACTCGAATAACATACTGATGGTTCGTTTCATCGTATACTCTCTTCATCTCTTGGATGCACTTTTTTCTCTCAGCTCGTAGTTGCATGAATATAGGATAAGTTAATAATTTTATCACGTGTTATTATAGTTTTCGATATAGCTAAAACGCTATGACGTCATAGAAAAATTATACACATGCATTCACACTGATGGAAGGTTTGCATTATCGCCCATATTAAATTACAGTTCTAGGTTAAAATAAACGATTTAACGAAGAATCGAACTTTCATATCAAGTATACAGGATGACGTTTTGAAACTTATATGAAACTCTCAGGCTTTAATATTGAAGTTGATTTTTGTGCAAATTTTTACACTTCAATAATGGAATTGTGAGAGGGGATGCTTCCAATGTAAATAAGATCCATCGTTGCAGAGTTGTTCAACCCTTTAAAAAAATATATCCATATAATCTTAGCTTTAATACGAAAAAGAAAAAAAAAATCTTATATATTATTGGTTAGTTTTTAAGTTTTTATATACATTTCTCCCTACTTCATTTTTTATTTTTTCTTGTTCTTGAAACCACTCAAAACATATTTTATCCTCATTAGTTACAATCAATATTTTAAGAAGGCAAAAAAAATATTATATGAAGTCGTTTTGTCACACAATGTGACTTGTAAAAAAAAAAATCAATATGTTTGAAAAGAAAAAAATCTTGGAAGAAAAATTAAGATTTTTTTTAATAATAATATATTTTTTTATTCAATTTATTTTCTTAGTTTCAATGCGTAATTTAAAGAAAAAAAAAATAAGTCAACGTTTTTCAATGAAAGTCACTACTGCTTTTAATTGGAAATCATTTTTAAAAGAATGGAATAGTAAATATATTTTTTATAATCATTTCTTTTATGCATGCTACGATATGTTCCATTGTTTTTTCAACCCTAAATTTCTTATTTTAATAAGATTTTTTTTTTAATTAAACGAGGTAGTTCATAGTAGAAAGTGTTGATCTTATCATATACTTTAACTTACAATTTTGCTGCAATGATAAAAAATTAATTCAAACCAATTTTTCCAAAAGTTATATAGTAATAATATTTATTTGTAAAAGTACAAATCTAAAATAAAGTTTACACTCAAAATAATTACACAAATTCAATCAAAACAGTTAAAATACCTTATAAAATATTAAATTTGATATTTTTAAAAGAAATTTTATCAATAACATTTATTTTAGCATTTTGAATTTCAAAATTGATAAAAAATATATTAATAAGATAAAGTGACAGAAAATGAATAATAATAATTTTTTATGTATTAGTAACAAAGGAATACATTTATTATTATAACATTTTTGTTATTTTATGTTAGTGCGGTTTTCGTTAAACATTGTACATACTAAATATATAGTTATAAAGGAGAGTGTCAACCGTTTTCTTAAACTATTAAATTACTGTCATAAAAAAAGTACTTGTAGCTTGTAGCTATTTTATGTATTGTACTTAAAAAAATATACATATATTCACAGGATTGAAAATCTAGTATACTGTGATATATAATTATACTATACACAGTATATTGTCGTATGACAATGCAAAACATTCAAATAAAACTTTAACTATTACGGATATGTTTCAATAAAGGAATAGAATAAAATTTTATATATGTCTACGCTTTTTTAAGCATTTATTCATAAAGATATCAAAAATATAAATAAAGGTTTTCAACGTGATATTTTAAAAATTTTCGATCTAGTATTTTTTATTCATTTGATTTCTTGAATTGTATAGCAATATTTTTTTAACTTAATATTTCTACATTATAAGACGCAATAGCTGCTACTTTTTCCATAGACAAAAATGTATAATGAGTGATTATGCTAGTCTAATCACACGTGTAACTTTTATTAACTACAACATTATTTTTGCTATATTGCATAATAAATATCATACATAGCAATAATATTGTCGTGTGTAACATAATTATTTACGCTCTCCTAATTTATGCTATATAATGACGTGCAGCAAAAATAAAGTAACTTCTTCTTTCCGTGTACGTGTCTTTTACAATTATAATAATTAAATAATAGTTAATTATTGCTCTTCTTTGCAACCTAGTTATAAATATAAGATTTTTTGTCACTTTTTTTTTAAATGTATTTTTATTATAAATTTATATAGTGATTTTTTTATATAAGTCTTACGATTATATGGTAATTAACCTAATATTAATAATACTTATTTTGAGGAACATTTTTTTTACAAACACATACTTTCTAAGTTACTATATCTATATATTTATAAAAAAAATACGACAAATATGTTTAAAAATTGGTTGAAACAAGCCTTTATTATAAAAATTCCACATATAAGAGTTTATATAATATATGAAATCAATATATGGTACTAGCCGCACATACACAATACAACCTGTACACTAAAAATAAACTAGTGATGTCAACATACACACATATGTACTTATATATATATATATATATATATATATATATATATATATATATATATATATATATATATATATATATATATATATATTATCAAACACTTTTTTAATATGCATAGTCAATTTAAATTACAAAATATATCATTGAAATAAAAAAAAAAGTTTTCATTTGAATATTTTGTTTGATTTTGACACATACTTCATACTAAAGTTTTTATAATGGTAAAATGAATGAACATTGATGTATATAATTACTATTATTGTTGACTTTGAATTTAAACATTTATATATATATATATATATATATATTATAAAATTTACCACACCAAAAAAAAGTTTTAATTATTTTAATGTATAGTTTATTTTAAATATTGTGTTGTCTCATTATGACTATTTTTTAATAAAAATGTTAGAGTGCTATTTTAGAAAAAAACTTGTTATGCAGTATTTAGTAACTGCTAAATGAATAGTGAATTTGCCTAATTCTAAAGTAGAACAAAAAAAAATGCAATATTGTAGGCCAAACACTCTAAATGATGCATTTTTGTACCAAAGATTTGACTTTTTTCGTTTCTGAAGGAAATATAAATACAATATATTCATTATAATATATATATATATATATATATATATATATATATATATATATATATATATATATTATATAATATATACCTAAACGTTAGTGTATGCTCTGTACCACATTTTTACAAGTACCCATGCACTGGTAAAGAGTTAAAATTTGAAATACTAAACAACATTAATATATAAAATAAAAATGAATGGTATTTTCTAGTGACCTATCATTTATGGGTCACCACTAAAGTCGTGATCCAGTTTATGTACCAGCGTTTGGGTATATATTTGGGTACGTAACCTAAAGCACTTGGACACACTCTAATCCATTACGAAAACAAGATAGTTGTTATTTCAACCGGTAGCACCGCCTTTTCTAGGATTCTAATCAAGTTATAGAAATGAAATTTAACAGGTATTAACTTCAATATTACAATGATAATATGTGAAATTTTGATGTTAATCTAGCAAAAATTGTTTGAGATAAAGGGGTACATCCGGTTGTAAAAATTGATGAACTTGATTAAGCCAGAGTGTATATCGCACGCTCTAGATCGTATCCTATAATAAGATATCCAAATTAGGTCATACTCTTAATGTTATCTCAAGGCTTATGGACCCGACCCATACCCAATATAGAACATGTCCTAATTACTATAGGTCACCAGTTCAAAACACCGTCTATTAAAATAACATACTTTTTTTTATCTGCATCATATTTGCAAATTTAAAACTCATAAAAAAAATTCAATACTTTATATAGAGCTATATGTAATATCTCTTTAATAATCATAATAAAAAAAAAAAAAAAAAAAAAAAAAAAAAAAGCATATTATACTGTCATGCAAGAGAAAAAAGAAAAGGGAAAAAAATAACAAAAGCTTTTCAAATCATGTTGTGAAGTAGAACATACGCCCACATTTTATATAAACAAAGTAAGGTATAGTATACAGTATACTAACTCTTTTTTCTTCTATTGTTCTTTTTATTTTTTATAGAAACAACAAGTAGAAACCTGTAAGCACAGGAAAACTATAATAGTAAATAATTCGATTTATATTTTTACCTTAAATTATAACGTGTATATTAATTAATAAATTTTAAATACTTTTAGAAATATTAATCAATAGTTTAAAAAATAAAAATGGTGCAATGAACTTACATATTATATTGTTTCTGTTTTGTAATTCCAGATTATAAAATGTAATTGATTTTTTTGTAACCTTTTGAAACATGGGTTATATATTTATTAGTGGATTGAAAAACAAAAAACATGATATAACAATAATATTAATATCTTAAACGCCTTAATTTATTTGTTTTGTTTTTTTAATTAAATGCATATTACTTAAAATTTATTTGATCCAGCAGGCCACGTTACCTTTGCGTAATTTCACATTAAGTTTCAAATCATATAATTTGTTGAGCTTAAAATATTATTGCATTCTATTGTTAAATGCTTTCCGTGTAGATTTTTTGTTTTGCTTTGTTGTTTTTTTCTCCGTTTTAATATAGCATGTACGTATATTTTGTTTTTAAGCATCACTATGTATTATAAACAAAACACATATTTTAATTTTATTATTCAAATGGTTGTTACAGATTTACTATCAGTACTCGATACTCGATCGTATTTCAATATGATGTGCCAAATACCCATTTTTAGTTAAATTACGTGAAATAGCAGTAAAATTAGTTTTAAAATTTTAAAGGAGAAAATAAATATTGTAAAAAACAACTTTAACTTGATTACAATAATTATTAAAAATAGCTATCTTATAGAACTAAACAGTATTATGGTGTATTTGTATTTTTTTTTTATAAAAAAACACCCTTTTTTTTCTTACCATGGAAAAGTTTTGTGATATAAAAATTTGACTTTTCTGTAATATTTAAGTTTATTTTCCTTCTATAGAAGAGAAGAAAAGAATATTAAAGAATAGTGAAAAAATTCTTTTGTAAGAATATATATAAAGAAAAAAAAATAGTAGTAGTATGAATCAATTGACCAGCGTTTTGCAATACTGGTCTACCTGTTGAGTCCATATACAAAAAAAAAAAAAAAAAAAAAAAAAGTTTTGCACAAAAACTTTTTTACTTCTCTCTCTCTCTCTCTCTCTCTCTCTCTCAACTTTTCTAACTGTTATAGCAGAGAGAGAGAGAGAGAGAATGAATGTTGTAACTTTATTTTTTTATATTATATATAGATCTACACTAACTATATATTTTTTATTTTACCCCCATGTTATGACATGTTAAATGTCCTAGAAATTCGTCAATATTGTACTCTTTTAACATCTGAAAATATATATATATATTTTTTTTTTATATATATAAATAGGTAAAAAATTTAAATCTTAAAAGTTAAAAATCAATAAATGTGTTACAGAAATAACGATTTTTTGAAGTCTTGTTACAGAAAATTGTAATTGAGTAAATAAGTTAGCAAATATATAAATTAAATGGTGATTATAATGTTAATTTCTAATTGTTTTCATTACTTTTTATGAAAAATTATAATATTTAAAATCATGTGTGTTTTTTTGAAAATAACTGAAAATAAAATTACTTTAAGTTGTTAATTATATTTTAGCTTTCTTTTACATAATATATATATATATTATATATATATATATATATATATATATATATATATATTATTATATATATATATATATATATTGAAAATTATTACACCGCTAATTTGCAAAAAATAATAATAATAATAATAAACTTATTATGCATTACAATAATATTATTTCATGATATAATTTGAAAGAATTAATATTTTACGAGTTTGAAATAAACTTTAATTACATTAATCATAAAGAAATGATAATACTATGTGAAATATTACTTCCCCAAAAAAAGAAAAAAAAATATTATAATACTTTTTTGCATTAACCAAAAAATTGCAAATGACTTTGACCGCTAGGGGCTATACAAAAAAAAAAATGTAATAATAATAGAAGTACTGTGTGACATTGCATACTTATTCTACCCCTTATAATATATATTTTTACATATTTTTTATGGACTATGACACATATTATTATACTGTCTTACATACTATACAATAATAAGTCCAGATATATTACTATAGAAAAATTTATGACAGTTATTTTTAAAATTTATAATATGAAATAGTTGAAAAGTATTTTTTGATATATCTATAGAATATTTTTATATATAGTAATTTCAATTTGAAATTATTGCATTGTATGTTATTTCTATTTTAATATTTTACTTGTGCAATCCGTATAATAATATACTTAAGTTTTAAAACTTTCAAACGATGAACATTGCATATTAGGTAGTTTCAGGTCAAAAATATCAAAATTGGTTACTTATTGAATTAATGTAAGAAATTGACAGTTCTTATTAATTAAATTTAATAATAAATAAATAGCTCAAGAAAATTATAATTTTTAAAAATAATTGAAATTTTAAGTTATGACATAGACGTGAGATTTAAAATAGAAAAAGTTATTTATGGAGAAGAGTCCAAAATAATAAAAACCTATATTTTTACCATCTTTTGCTATCATATTTGGTATCAAATTTGCTATTTCATATTTTTTTCAGCTACCCCTGATAATAATTGATAATAATGTCATGAAATTAACATTGAGTTATTCGACGTAAAATTCAATATCACTGTAATTCTTAATTTTACATGATAATTCTTACTTTATACATATTTATAAGTTTTACATACTTCAAAATGTTATACATTTTACGACAAATCAGGTCGCTTTCATGATGAGCTTATCACTAACCAGTTATAAAAAAAATGCATTTCAAAATATTTTTGTATATTATCAATGTCCTGTACAATGATCCTATTTTGAAGTTAATTTATACATTAGCATTACATTTCCATATCAACTTCAGAGCAATTTATTTATACAACCATTATCAAGTATAATACAAGCCGTGGTCAGATTTCCGGAAGAGCTTCGATGTATGTTAAAAGAGCTATATATATATTTTTGTGTAATATCAAAAAAAAATTGTTGTTGATTGCCTAAGGCCTTATATATATATACGGTGCACTGCATAATGGTAATTAGAATACACTGGCTGTGAGTATTACGTATATATATATAAATATAAAATGTCATGTTGACATCACGAAATATTTTAGTATTGTACTCGGCAACTTTTTTTTTTATATGTATGTATAAACAGAAAAATATTATATATACGCCATAATGTAAATAAACTAAAGGGGATATCTTTTTTTTTTTAATATATGTATTACAGCATAAAGAGAATAGAGTTGAGTTTACAATTTTTGTGGTTATAAGGAATTTAGAATTTTATTTTTAAGACACGTATTTTTTTTTTTTTTTTTTTTTTTTATATAATTTTTGTCATTGAAAAGTTTTGATTAATTTAAACGATCTTTTTGATTTTTTTGAATAAATTTAAATATAGTCTTTCCCTTTTATAAAAGTTGAATTCTTTAATATTATGTATTCTTACACTTAAGTTTAGACAATTTGAAGATCTCTGTTTATTATTTTTCAAAATATTGCAAAAATGTATATTATTCTCGAAAATTTACTAAAATTGGTTATAATTTTAATATTGCATAATTTTTATTATAAATTATTATCATTATGATAATTTTAAAGGAGCAAGATACTTTGTTTATGAATTTGAATTTTTATATTACGAGTGATTTTAAATAAATATAGGAATGATCAAAATGGTAATAATTATAAAGTTTGGATTGAAGTTTGTTCCTTTACAAGAAGCTCTTACAGTATATAAATAATTTGTTAAAAAAAATCAATTTTCCAGCAATTATTTCAAGTTTTCTATAATGTCAATGCAAAAGTATAACATGAAAAATGCATTTAAAAAAAACAATAACCACACGATTTCAAAAGGAAAAGAAAAAAGGCAGTAAATGACAATATACTTTAAAAGTAACGTATTCAAATTATAAATGATCCAATTATAGCACTTCCCTACCAAAAAAAAAAAAATAAAGACAAATAAAAACTTTTTTTTTTTTTTTTTTTTTTTTTTGAAATTTGGTAATAAAAAATTTACAAACATTAATTAAAAATGTTATACGGAAGAGAGGAAAAGTTAAATGACTTTAGTTCTATGTTACACTGAGAGAGAGAGAGAGAAGGAGAGAGAGAGAGAGAGAGAGAGAGAGAGAGAGAGAGAGAGAGAGAGAGAGAGAGAGAGAGAGAGAGAGAGAGAGAGAGTCAGCAAAGTAGCTGTTTATCATTCAACAACTAAAACTCCATCGCAAAGCTTCTTTCTTGTACTACATACTAAAATGCATTACGAAATATATTTTGGAAACGTAAATACTCATCATATCGTATAGGTTTTGAGTTGTCTCTTATTATCAGAGATATTGCACTATAATTTCATAACGTATCAATTTTTCATATTTTATCTGGGCATCGATTAAAATGATAATTCACCATCATTATCATTGAATAAGATAAACTACTTGTGAACTCCTCTAATCGTCCTAAATAAATTTAAAATGTTATTTTTTTACTTTTTTTTTTCAGTGTATATACAACGTGCATATAAAAAAAGAGGGTTATATTAGCATTGTTCTCTCTCTATACTGCACAAAAATTCATGCTTAAATAATGCTTTATACTCTCTCTCTCTCTCTCTCTCTCTCTCTCTCCTGTCCTATACGTATATACCTAATGTTTGTCGCTAAAAATACCTACATCATGACAAGACTCTGAATAATTTATACATTTTAACTTCATATGAGTGTAGACCTTTTTTTTTATATTATAATACTAATGAAAATGTGAAAAAAAAAAGTTTTTTTTTTTATAAAAAGCTAATATTATAAATAATTTTTTGACTTTTTTTTTTTCCTTTCTATTTTTTATATTTTAATTTTTTTATGTGGAAGTACTTCAGACCAAAATACATTTTTAATATTTATTTATTCATTATTTTACTTATAATATAATTTTAAATTACATGACAAGTGCAAGATTTTGAATATAAATGACGTCAAAGTTCATATCATTTTAAACTTATTTGTGTTGACTATAGATAGCTGAATAAAATACAAGTATTGAATTTTCATTGAGTTAATGAGCATGGCATCTTAAAGCCATAGACCACATGAAACAATATTGTGTTTTTTAATGATTAAACACAAAGTGTGGGTTTGGTCTGTAGAGTATAATAATGAGGCTCTTTTACAAAGATTGGCTGCCCAAAAAATATAGAAACATTCATTGGTTGATCTTGTTTTTTGAGCCAATAAAAATGATTCGCTCTTGAGTTTTTTTTTTTTTTTTTTTTAGTCTTATTAACTCTAAAGCCCTAACGGAAGAAATAAATGTGATCCAACCATACATATAATCATAATAAACAGGTAGTGAGTTCATGATCAGGTGTTCTTAACAAAGGAAATACATCAAAGCTGGCTCAATTTTTATGTGTAGTTTATGCAGAACTAACTGTGATCTTCAAAACTAGTGATAATTTTTACCTGATTTTAAATGTGGTCCTAAAAGAAAGCGTGAAGTATGCTATTTGAGTGACTATTCCAATTTCTGACGTCAGAAAGTCAAAAATTACTATAAAAAAGTCATGCGGGTTGCATAAATAGAAATTTTCTGATTACTGCTACGGTGCTAGATTTTGAGACAAACAAATGTTATTTACGTAAGTCCCATCAAGTGTTTTGTGATAAGTGCTTTAGTTTTTTTCTGGTCTATTCCTTTAATATTCATCAGTTAAAAATTTTCTGTCATGATACTATAGTTTAAATATTAATAACTTTAACTTTTTTCCCCCTTCATCAGCTATATTGAAAATTTTCATTCATCATTTTATAAAAACTATGTAAAACTATTATAACATTTTAAAATTACCAACATAAAATATAATTTAATCTATAATTAATGAAGTTGACAAGCACGGTACAGTATATATAATATTAAAAATATTTTTCCAAACCTAAATTTAATATTGCATTGTTTAAATATATTTAAAATCAATATGGTATTCAATATATAATGAAATACAATTTTTTTTAACACAAATATTTACCTATACGTACAACATAATATAATATTGATAAACGGAGTTGAAATATTTATTTCAAACAAAATGGAAAAAATATATAAAGGGGGAGGGGAATGTGGGAAAAAAAATGTTTTCATATAAACTACAAACACAGAGTAAATAAATATAAAGCTTTACAATTTATTTTATGTTCAAAATATAAAAATTAAATTACCGGGAAAAATAGTAATTTTATAATGATTTTACGGATAATAGAACTAAGTTTTGTTAACGTATATTACATTTTATTTTGAGTATTATTTCATTGTAGTTTTTATATATTCGTTGTAGAATATTACCTAATTTTGAACTAAATTTTGTTTTAAATTGAGAGATTAAATTTGACAATGATTTCAGTTTGTTAATTATGAGATTTTCAGCTTTGTGAACAGAACTTTGAGAACGAAACGTATTATAAGCAACCTGCAATAACATATTGCTTTTCTTATGAGAAAAAAGCAGGCTGCCTATATACTCTAGTTTTTCAAACTTTGGTTCAGAGCTGTACACTTGCAAAAGATAGAATATTTTGGCCATTTAAACTCCGCAGCTATTTTTTTCTCATATTAGAATATATTGAACATTTGGCGTGATTATTTGAATAGTAAATATTCTATATTCAAGTGTGTAGCAGTATACTAGTAGTGTTGGATATTTAAATTTTTTGATCATATTTTATTTATAGTCTTAAACGATCTTTTTATGTGGTTTTGAGTTATTTTAAACTATATATATTACAAAATTTGACTCTTGCAAATTTGCAACATTTTGCAATTTGAAAGAAGAATATACGCCAAAAAAATTGTACTGTTAATACGTACTAATTATGCTAGCAGTAATTATTTATGTAATAAGGTAATTTATGCTATAGAATTGAATTTCTATAGTATAATAATTTATTCATTTACCCAATTTCAACATTATCAACATTTATGCTATTTGGCACTTATTATTTATTACAGCATAAATAACTCCTTTTTTCCATGACTAATAAAGGAACAACTGTTTTGAGGCCGACTATAAGCGATTTTGCTCACATCCTCTTCCGTTTCTAGTGACTACGCATGCACAGTGCAGTACGCATGGGCAGTACGTCGAAACGGAAGCGGATGTGATCAAAAGCGCTTAAAGTAGGCCTCAAAACAGTTGTTCCTTTATTAGTCAATAAGCAGATAATAATGAAAATAAGAAGCCATACAGATTTTTAATCAAAAGTTTTTACATACTTCCTTATTACACTTATATATTTCATTAATATATATATATATAAATTATATTGAAGTTTGATTGCAATTTAAATATATCTATAAAATCATATATATAGCTTTTCTAAATGCATTCATAATAAAAAAACTAATTCAAAGATTAACCATACATTACAAATATAATATACGTATACGTAATGTAAATTTTGACATATTATAATATGACAATGAATATTAGAAATAGATACCATTATCCCGGTGATGTCAATTATAGTTATAGATTAATTTGTATATTATAAAGTTTGTTGTTGTTGTTATACGTATATATCGTATTATAAATTTATTAGTACTCTGTATTACATTTTAGATATATGTCAATAAATTTTATATGACCTAAAGTCATATGTTAAATTATAGTTATAACGATAACTTCTAATTTACTTTGATAATGTGTATTATATAACATACATAATATACACAGTAATAGTGTTACTTAAAGCCATAGACCACATAAAACAACATGTTTTTTTAATGAATAAACACAAAATGGGATCTTCAAAACTGTTGATAATTTTTACTAGAATGTTAATGTAGCCCCACGAGAGAACGTGAAAATATTGTAAAGTATGCAATTTCTGTGACTATTCATGTTTATGACGTCAGAAACATGCAAAATTAGAGTGAAAATGTTGTGCGGGTTGCATAAATTGAAATTTCTGATCACTGCTACGGAGGTTTTGAGACAAACTAAAGTTATTTATCTAAGTCCCACCAAGTATTTTGTGATATAAATGCTTATATTTTCTTCTGGTATATTCCTTTAAGTACAAAGCAACTGAACTCGGAGAACATAGTAAAAATAGTCGTATAATTTTTTTTTTAATTATTATTATTTTCTTGCATTTCCTTAAATTTTTGAAACATACTTTTTTTATATGGTATATGTTATTTTTATGTAAAATTTGATAGCAAGAAAATATTAAATAGTGCAACTAAAAATATACGCCCTGGAAAAAACAGTCATATTTTTACAACCGTATGTACCACTTTTTCTTATGAAATTTTCTCTAGATGAACACCAAAATTTTACATGTAAATATTGAAGTTAATAAGTATTTTATTTTATTTCTAAATCTTGAAGAATTCAAGAAAATAGGTGGGGGGGGGGGGGGGTCGCTTCTGGTTGAAATGACATCTACGTTCTAATCGCATTTTTTTTTTTTTTTTTTTAATTCAACAATTGCTTAAAAGTAAAAGAGGATCCAACAATGCTAAAGAATAGGAACACCTATACCCGAAGACTTATCTGGCAGTCTAATGTTTTCTCGCGCGCATGTGATTGGTTACAGCTCACCAACGGTAACAAGTATTGAATGAAGATAGGGAAGACGTGACTATGACATTATTTTTGAAAAAATTTAGCAGATCAAGTTCTTGTTCTAAAAAATATTGTAATTAAGATATGAAAAATCATTTGTAAGCTCTATACTATTGCTCTATACTGTATTTCGATAAAATGTATTAAATCTCTCTCTCTCTCTCTCTCTCTCTCTCTCTCTCTATCCCTCTCCCTCCTCTCTCCCTCCCTCCTACCTATTGATTCTATTTTTAGTTAATATTTAAAGTCCAAATAAAAAAAATTGTTATTAAAAACTAGAAAACTAAGTTTACAAAAGTTAACTCTCGCGCACATATATGGTAATAGAGAGAGGGAAAAAATTTAAATATCCCATGAAAAAAAAAAAAAAATCATATGTGTATATATGTGTACCTTATAAGTTAAATATTATACATGTAATTATTAGACGAATTCATGTATAACATATCTAACATGTAAATATATAAAACGTAATATATATATATATATATATATATATATATATCGTAATACAATGTTAGTATACGTAACTTTTATAAACCATAAAGATCAAATTTATATTAGTTCCTATATAATTTACATCCTTATAAATATATGTATTTTTCTTATAATGTGATTATTTTATAACTCACGATGTATAAGAGATTACTAATTAGAGGGAGTTGTATCACCCTCCCCCTTTACCCCTCTTTCTCTCTTTTTTTTTTTTAACCCCCCTTCCCATATTTCTGCTTTCATAATATGTAATATAAAAACTAAAGCATCAAAGAGAAAAAAAATGTTACTTTTTCACCACCGTTATATAAATATATACCAGTAATTTTTATACATTTCCTCTCTCTCTCTCTCTCTCTCTCTCTCTCTCATTTATTTACAAGTTATTACAGAAAAGCATTGTTTTTATTTTAGAAAAAAAAAGACAGAAAAAAAAGTTCGTTTATCATTTTAATGATAAATAAATATGATTTTTTTTTATGGTATTAAAAGATTCAGATCACTTTTTGTATCATCGTTTTGTATGTTGCTGTATACTTTAATAGTGCAAATGAAATAATATATAAGGAAATAATGTAATCCTTATTACTATTACACCGAAGGGTCAAAATTTTAAGTTCAATGTTATCTAATATTTTGGTCTCCTCATATGCACACACATAGTCACATATTATATTGAAATCTGAGGAACATAAAAATTGCGATCTTTCTTTTTTTTTTTTTTCTTTTTTTTTTTTTTTAGTTTATTTTTGAAAAACAGTCAAAAACAGACCCAAACTTCCAACTTTGAATACCTGTTACCGTGTCATGTTTGCATGTCGGTGTCATAATTTCTAATACTCTGCAAATTAATGAAATCAACAGTCCATCCTTAAAACTGGTGCAAAAATAAATGCGTGTAATAATTATTATGCTAGCTCAATGCATAGTATCATATCATAATTTATGCTATATTGATTATATTACATAACATAGCTTAAAAGTTATCCTTACTCATCATAATAACTCATGTTATTTAAAATAAAAACATTTGTGCTCTACAATATAGGAATTATTCAATTATTCAGCGTAAATTACGTAATTTCTTTTTATCATTGTTTGACGAGTAACTTGTATGTAACCTTAAAATTTTCAAAATTAAAAAAAAAAAAAAAAGTATGACACTTTTTAAGTTTAATTTGTATCCATAATTATTATTTTAATATTTCTTTATTGAAGTACCTAATTCACGAATAAAACACATACTGTATATTTAAAAACATACAGCCCTATTCATTATATAATTATACAAAATTTTAAATATGAAAATTGCCACTATATAGTATAGTATGTATATATAATATATAATATAAATTACATTGTATTATTTACTTTTTAGATACCATGTATATGCATGGTGTATAACAACAATTATCTATGTAAACCACGCGAACTAAATAAACAATATTTAAATCACGAAATATTATTACAAAATATAATAGTGTATTTGTACAGAGAGAGAGAGAGAGAGAGAGAGAGAGAGAGAGAGAGAGAGAGAGAGAGAGAGAGAGAGAGAGAGAGAGAGAGAGAGAGAGAGAGAGAGAGAGAGAGGGAGAACTTGGTTGATATGCAAATATTAGTTAAGTAAACACGTTGAAAATTATTACAATAGTTTCAATAATATCTATAAATGTTTTGTTCTTGTTTAGTTACATATTATATACCAATAATTGACTTTCAAGCACTATACATAAAAGATATGATTTAAATGCATTTGCGTATTTATTATAATTTTTGGAATGTTTTGTAACTGATTATTTTAATGTGATGATAGAGCTAGAGCTTTGTCGTAAAACTTAAAATTAATAATGTTTACATGAATTTATGCAAAATTGTGAAATATTTATGGTGCTTTCGTATAAAAGTTGACGCCATATGTGAGCACTAAATAACATGAAGCCGGAATGGGAAAATTATACATTTTTAAAAATTTAAAAATACTTAGCAATACTTTTGAGAGTATTGCTGTTAACAGGTTAGCTTTTTAATTGTATGAGAAGAATAAAATAACAAAAATAAAAACTTAT
The DNA here is from genome assembly GCA_949318235.1 of Ecdyonurus torrentis. Lineage (NCBI taxonomy): Eukaryota > Metazoa > Arthropoda > Insecta > Ephemeroptera > Heptageniidae > Ecdyonurus > Ecdyonurus torrentis. The sequence continues at coordinate 8,754,552 of OX439133.1, read as the reverse complement.
TTTCAAAAAAAGTTGGTCAGAAACTATATTTTTGTGTAATGTTTAGCAATGTTGTTCATTGATCTATTATGGCGTCGAAGCGTATTCAGTATGACGTCATGCGCACACACTCTATTGACAGCAATGTTAAAGAAATAGCTACTGTATTGTACAAGTATCATACCTAAAACGTTGTTTTAATTGTTTAAAAATCTATACACCAAGTCAATGGCTTTTAGTTAATAGCTACCAAAGAGTAATACATCTTGAGTTGTTAAAAATCTGTGAAATCGTGTTGCTTTTATAGTTATTCATTTTTTTTTTTTTTTTTTTTTTTTTTCATTTTTTTTAATTATCCAGCTAACAACCTAATGAAAATTGTAGAATATGGCAGCATTTATTTTACTATAATTTTTTATTGGAACACAAAAAGTAATGTATGTGGAAGATGATAAAGTCACAAGTTTTATTAATCTTGCAAAGAAATTATTAATTAATATTTTTATTTTAATAATAATTAAATTAATTTTTAAAAAATTACATAATATATATAAAATATAACTTTTACAATAATTTACTAACAAAAAATTAATACATATTATAAATAAAATAATAATTTTATAAAATTAATCATATTTATTATTTTAACAGTGTAAATGATATTAATTTACGCGTGAATGTTTTGAGTTATTGAAACAGAAAATTTGTAGTAATTAGAGAGAAAGAGAGATAGGTTATGTAGTGGGGGAGGTCACAATCAATGTTAAATAAAACATACTCGCGCATATAAAGGGAAAATTTGTTATAACAATCTAAGTGGAAAATTTTCAAAATAAACCTTTTTGCACTTTTCATTTTGTAATAATTATTATTTTGTGTTTATATTATTATATTTTTCAATTTTAATATTTTCATTAAAAGTTATTATATATGAACTTTCAAAAACGAAATCAAAGTTATATGTTAAAATTAAAATAGCAAGATTTAATAAAATATATAATAAATATAAACATTATACTTCCAATTTTTTTGGATTAAAATAGATTTATTCAGTTTTATTGTTAACAATTTTGTTAAAACTTGATTAGAGCTTAGTCATTTATTATTATAAATAAAATCAGTTAATGCATCTTTATTTTTTGATATTTATTTATGTTTCAATTAATGTTTTAGCAGTCTTGGTTAAAGTTTTTTTTTTTTTTTTTTTTTTTTGCAATGCAATATTTTTTACCTCTACTTTTTTCTGTCACGTAAAAAAAAAGTTAAAAGCTAAGAATTTACTGAAGCGTCTAATTAGCCACTAAACTCACGTTTTTTAAAAAAAAGTGAAAATGTTCTTTTTAAGAAAATTTCTTGTAAGCAATTCATAAACGTCTCGTGGAAAAAAAATCTTTTAAGATATTTTGCTAAAGTAATAATATAAAAATGTGCGACATTTAAAGGAATGTATATTTTTTTTAACACAAAATTTTTCCGTAAAAATTGTTTCTTTATAATATGTATACAATTTTATTTTATAATTTTCATTTTAAATATTGATTTCGTTATCGTAATGACTAATGAGACTATTTTTTGTCATTTGGTAAATCGATATATGTGCAGTTTAAGTTGCTTAATTTTTTTTTTTTTTTTTTAGGTACGTAATATTGCGTAAAAATTAAGTTTTCTTTGATCTGTGTGATAAAAAAAAAGAAATTATCAATAATACCACCCCCCCCCCAAAAAAAAGAAAAAAAAAAGCAGTAGTAGAAAAACACATTAAAACGACTTGAACGTAATTTTAAATATATATCTTACGAAAAGAAGTGAATGACTTTTATTTCCAAATTTATGGATCCAATTATATAAAATTAAAATAATACTTTTAATGTAATTCTTACATAAAAATTACATTTAAAGAAAAAAAATCTTTTATAGTACTTTTATGGGTCTATTCTTTTACTTAATTTCAATGAAAAAGATGTATAGCTTCTTCTTCTTCTTCTTCTTCTTCTTCTTTTTTTTTTTTTTTTTTTTTTTTTTTTTAAGAAAAAACAATGTTAAGAAATAATGTATTAAAAATTTTTTAAGGAGAAAAAAAGTTTAAAATTGATGGTTTAATTTTCATTTTATTCGATTCTAATTTTTGATTCTATACTAACAAAAAAAATACCTTGTTTTTATTACTATAATGTGTCACCATTTACTGTCTTTTTTTTTTAGTGGAGAATTAAAATTTTTAAGCTTCCTTACCATATAATATTCAAGTCTAGTTTATTTATATCCATGGCTAGTAAACATCGTGAAATAATTCCTATCGATATTTGTTTTGAAAAATATGTTACACAGTAATAGACTATTATTATTATTTTATCCTATTACTATAATGGGACTTAACATGGACATGTGACATGTATCTGTCGATACGAATTTATTGTATTGTGTAAACAATCCTTTACATCATCATTTAAGGATTAAATGACGTACGTTAAAGAGACTATATTGACTCAATTTTATGCTGTACACTCTGTATAAATACAGCATAGTTATTTTTCACGAAAGAAATAAATCTCCAGTGATTTAAAATCATACTATTATACAACATAGAAAACGTAGACGTTGAGCAACAAAATATTATGTTGTAGAATAGCGTTGTATTGGAAACATGATTGTGGTAATATTTTAACATTCAAAAACTTGCACTAGATTAAGAATTTTATTCTTATGAGAAAAACATGCACTGGGTTTAAAGTTAAAAATATATTATTACATAAATATTAATTATACTCTATGGTTGTATCCAGCATTTCTTGGTAAATTTGATTTCTCAAGTCTTTAGTATTATTTTTATGTAATTAAAATAGAATAATTGTCTCTTGTTGTCTATAATAATCGTTTTATGTATTTTTTTTACGTGTGATATTCTTCATTCATAATTTATTTATTTTATAATTATTCCTTTCTCTCTCATTTCCAAGTGATTTTTAATGAAACTAATATTTTCTTCTTTCTTTTTTTTTGTTACAGAGACTGTCGGGTGGTCAGAGATCCCCAAACCCTCAAATCAAAAGGCTATGGCTTCGTTTCCTTTGTCAAAAAAGCGGTAAGTACTATAGTAACATTTAAAGCTACATTGGTACTAAGCATGTATGAAATCTGTGTTTAAAATATGTTTTCAGCTATTTTTAAAAATTTGCTTACCCAGAAAATGAACCTATAAATTTGACTGGTTCCATTGTTCCAATTTTTTACGTGCTTTGTACTTAAATTTTGACAGTTTTTGTTAAGATTAAAAAACAACAACTTAACGTGCATGCTAAAAAATAATAATAAACACAAAAAGAATAAATTAAGAAAATATAATATGTAATTAGAACAACATACTTAATTATGCTGTACAACATAATATTTATGCTTTTTATGTAGTTTTTATGAATTATAGCATTGATTATGCTGTATTGAACAAATTGTGCTAACAATATATTAGCTAGCATTATTAATAAATATTTATTTTGGTCCGTGTGTTTATATTATTATTAAATATATTTTTCAATTTGTTTTTTTTTTTTTTTTTTTTTTTTACAAAAATTTAAATTACAAAATAAATTGTGAACTGTGCTGTGCGTGTGGTTTAAAATTAAATTGTGTAAAACTTGTTAAAAATCAATAAAAAATATTTATATAAATTTGTTTAATATTATAAATTAAAGTATAAGAAAGCATCTCATTGAATAACTAAAACGTTCGATAATAGCTTTTTTGTTGTTGTTGTTGTTTTTTTTAATTTTTTTTTTTTTTTTAATCTCAAAATAAACAATATTGAAGAAAATGCGTATATATTTTTTTAATAAAAATTCAAACCCAGATGTTTAAAAACTATAAAATTTAATACCCTAATTTTTAACAATGACATAATGAATACTGCATTAATCGAAATAAAAGCCTATAATATACACTTCAGAAAAAAAAATGTCAAATTATATTTTATTTTTTTCACACATTATTAAGCTCTTAAAAATTATTTTTTTTAGTAATTTATTAAATGGAAAACACATGTTGAAAGTTATTATTAAAATTTTAATCGAAAAAAAAAAGTTGTATGGTATCAAAACTTCATTTCAACGATAATCGCACAAAAAAATAAAAATAATACAATACTACCAATATTTTATATTGAATGCCTATATCAATGAAAAATAAATACAATAATAAAAAATGTTATTAAAAAAAATAACAATATAAAGCCATAACAATTGGTAGTTATTATTATCAAATTTTAATGATTGCGGAATAAAAAAAAATGATAATTTTTTTTTGTTGCAGTATTTTTTTTTTATTGTTATTTAACATTTATAAATTAACAATAATAATAATATAGAGAGATAATAAGATTTTTATCAAATTATTGGTTGTAATTTACTCATGTTGAAGTTTTACCAATCAAATTGACGGTATATAATATACTGCGCCAGTATTTTAGATTAATGTTTGTTATATGTTAATAAGTTATCTATTATTTTGTTTTATGTCAGATTAAATGGGCAAAAGTGACGCATTTTGTATATACGATGAATTGGAGTTTGATTAAAATATAAGTAAGGATCTGACAAATACAGTAATGAGTCAAATCAATGTATACTGTCTATGTATGGTATAAAATAATTATATTCACTATTGCCTTATCTGGTATGTAGACTTTGATTACAACGTATACTCCATATAAATATAAACTATTACTATAGAGATGAAAAAATTATATAAAAAAAAATAGCAGCTTAAAATAGTGTGTCTACTAGTACTCCTCATCTAAATATTTTTAGCCTTTATGCAGTTTAAAAAGGGGGAGGGGCAATGATAAGTTAATCTTTTCCCGTTCACCTCACCGAAAACTACCCTTGCGTATAAAATTTTACATCGCATTGTTTGTTCATGCCTTTGCCTTATTGTTTAAAATCGCTACTCTTTTTCCAATTTTTAAATAAAATCTATCTTGATCGTCATTCACAAATTAGTTGTTTCAAATTAAATTGTCGTATTTAGTTTATTCCACTTGTAATTTTCATTTTTATTGCATTTCACCTTGCTCTCTAACTATTTTTTCTCTTCGTATGTATGATATGATCTTCTTACAGATCGTTGTTAGAGAGAGAGAGAGAGAGAGAGAGAGAAAATAGAACTTTAATTTCAGTCTTTCCATAATCCATAGTAATTAACAAAATTTTATATATATATATAAAACTTAATAACTAAAATGTCTGTAACCACTGAAAATAACTTTGTGAATTTTGAGAGCTGTCGTTTATTTTATGATATATACAGTTGATTTCGATTCACTTGTATTATATTGACATACGTATATAGTATATACATACATATATGTTTGGTCATTTTATAGATATAGTAATATACCATATGAGTATGAGAGAGAGAGAGCAAAAGAGAGAGAGAGAGAGAGAGAGAGAGAGAGAGAGAGAGAGAGAGAGAGAGAGAGAGAGAGAGACAGAGAGAGAGAGAGAGAAATAATTAATGCTAACATATCGTTGTAAACCGCTATATATATATATATATATATATATATATATATATATATATATACATACATAGTTTTCCTAGTATAATTACAGCTCTAGTACTGAATATCAAACTTTATATACCCATTCTACCATATATTCAAAATTATATACATTTTGTGTAGTATATACATATGTTTTTATATGTGACGTCAGTACTATTCAAATTTTATGTTTTTCTTTCTATATTATAATATATATTTTAGTTTAATTTTTAATATTAAAAAATTATAATATTTTTATGTCGTAAACAACGTTTCTGTGATCTCTGGTACACGAAAAATTGGAGACCAGCTAAATGAAATTGCGTATTTTAAAAGGGGGATGGGGGGTTGGTTGTTGGTTTATGAGTAGCTTATAGGTAAATTTTGACTATTTTTTTATGTAAAACGCTTTCTTTTTTATATTTTATTTGTTTGTTTATTTATTCATTCTTTATTTATATTAACAATTTCGCCTTATTTTTACGTAATGAAACTATCTAGGAAGGTAAGTAATTTTGCATTTGCTATATTATAATACAATTGTTAGATTTTAAAATTACAAATTAACAATTAAAATATATATAATAACAATTATTGAACATTTACAATTAATAACGGTAAAGATCTGTTAAAATATTTATTTCTATATTATGTATATATTTATTACAAATAAAATAGATATTTCTATTCAATATAATATTTTAGAAAATATACAAAAATAAAAATTCAAAATGATATATTTTCACAAACAGATGTTATATTTTGAATATTCATAGAAAAATATCGTAAATGATATTTTATTACTTATAAAGTTTGATATTGTTTTAGGATATTTTTGTATGATTGTATGTATATACTATAATATAGTAAATAATATTACGCCCTTTCGCCTTGCAACTTTTTTTTATATATATATTTGTTTGTACGCTTAGTGAACGCACAGCTGTTACGTTTTGCAATCGGTAGAGGGTGAGAGAGAGAGAGAGAGAGAGAGAGAGAGAGAGAGAGAGAGAGAGAGAGAGAGAGAGAGAGAGAGAGAGAGAGAGAGAGAGACTATACATGTAGTTTTTGGCACATATGCATATTATTATTTTATAAAAACAGTTTATTATTTTTTCTAGATAACTATCTGTATTATAATTGCTTTCATTTTTTCTGACAAAAATAATAATTGATTTTATTTATAATTTAATAGTGTGCATAAAAAAAGGGAAAACATTTATATTTTTATTTTCTATAAATAGACATCAACAAATAGGTAAACTGAGATAATTCTAAAGGTAAAATAAATTAATAATATTAATTAAATATATTTATTTTGTATAATAATTATTTTTAGTAAATTTAACAATTGAAATGTTTTGTCCATGTTTTGTCATTACACTTGATAAAGTTCGTAATTTATTAGAAGTGAAAGATGGGATATTACAAAGATTTTAAAAATTAGTTATTCTGCAATCTGCAGTGAATGAAATTGTATAAAGACAGAAAATTTTAATGTTGTATCATCTTAGTCATACAATAATAAAGAAAGTAATCATTTGTTAACTATTAAAGTATTTACGAATTTTGGGGCGTTGCTATGCAAAATTTTTAGTTATTTATTATTATTATTATTTTTAGTTTAAGGACTGAATAAATTATTTATTTCATTCTGCATTTATGACATTATACCATAAAGATCTAAATTGGAACAGCTTATTTTGCAATGCAACATAATATATTATGTTATTTCACATTATGCAGTATGTGCTGAAATACATATATGTTGAAATGTGTAGCAAATCAATGCTCTTATAAGGCTGTATATAGGGTGATTAAATTCATATAAAAGTCGACGCCATATGTAAGTACTAAATAACTTGGACTGGTATGAGAAAATTACACACTTTGCCTGTTTAAAAATACTTATTAGCAATATTTATAGCAATAAATAACCAAAAAAATAACCAATTTTCAAAAGAAGATACCAAAAAAATATGCTAAGTAATGTCATTCATTGCTTCGCAGTATAACGTCAAAGCGCATTCAATATGACGTAATGCGCATGCACCCAATGTACAAGAATTGTTTTTGGGTAATATCAAGTGCAAGAATTTTAACCCATGATTCAATACATATAAAAATTCGACAAAATAAATATGTGCAGTACTTAAAATATTAACTTAACTTAAATCATTCTTTCCTTGTTTTAAACCGTTCTACAACAAGTAAACTCTCTCTCTCTCTCTCTCTCTCTCTCTCTCTCCCTCTCTCTCTCTCTTATACTCACACTATATTTTCTTATTTCTTTTCTTGTATATACCTTAGAAAAAAAATAAAGATAAACAAAATTCACATAACATTTTGCTAGGAAATGAAAAAATACGAGAGAGAGAGAAAGAGAGAGAGAGAGAGAGATGAAAAAAAAAAGAAAAAAGTATACAATATTGAAGGTATTCTCTTAACTTTTGTATTGCATACTTTTACTGTAACCCAACTTTTGAAAAACTACTAACAGTAAATTTACTTATGATGTAAAATTATGTGAAAATCGTTTGTATGATTATGTCAATACTTTGGTTAGAGTATAGTGTAGAATAAAATGATAGGTCTAAACGTAAAAATGGTTAGGGTGTGTGTTTATATATATATATATATATATATATATATATATATATATATATATATATATATATATATATATATATATTATGAAGTATAGTATATTATATAAGCTATCCACACACTACAGTGTAATATGGTATCAAAAAATATTAAGGTAAAATCAACTAACTTTTAGCTTTTTTGTTTAAGGTTGTGTGTACATACGATGTACTATATATGATGAAAAATAGAAGATAATTTTCACATACGTTCTTGTTTATTTTAAATTTATTCAAAGAAAAAATGTGTAACTTTTTTTTTTTTTTAAATATATGATAATCATACCACTAGAGAGCTTAGCATTAATTTGTGATGATAATAAAACAAAACCTATGGGCTTAGAAATATTTGAAGTGGTTAATTTTGTGCTTTTTTTATATTGGCTTGAAACATGTATAAATGCATCTTTTATTTATATATTTTAAAACCTCAGAGCTTTTTTTTTTTTTTTTTTTTTTTTAATAACATTATATAATTGTTCATACGTTATTGCTAAAATTGTTCCAATTTTTTTGAGTATAGGAAATTAGTGAATGCGTGCCTGTTTCCATGACATTTGTCATTGAATTGACTAACACGCTATGCTCCAGCAATATCCTTTAAAGAAATTAATTTAAGGAGCAGTAAAATTCTTTGGTAATAAACAATTTGACACCCAAAAAATGTTATTTCATCAGTACATAACATTGAATAATACTTTTTCATGCATATAAAATTTGATTATTCAAACCCCTAAAGCAATAATTATACCATATGCATATATAGCAAGCTTTTACTGAAACAATGAAAACAATAAAAGTATTTGAATTGTACTATTCCTCACCTTATATACTTAAATGCAAACCATAAAAAGTCGTATAATACATTACTTCCAAAATATTCACTTAATCCTCTTGAATATAAATAAAATTGCAGCATATATATATATATATATATATATATATATATATATATATATATATATATATATATATATATATATATATATATATATATATATATATATATATATATATATATGTATATATATATACGTACACCATAATAATATTCTCAAACATATATATATATATAAGAGTATAGTTTTGAAAAACACATTAGAGCAAAGAGATGTACGCAATTATAAGTAATATGAGTGTACGCACCTAATTACACCCATGAGAGAGTGAGAGAGAGAGAGAGAGAAAGATGAAAATGACCCTTTCCTTCATAATATTAAACTTTTTGGAGACCCATTTGTCCAAAGTACAGTATAATATAAGTCGACTTATTTTAACTATGGTCATTTTATACTGATGAGCCATTTTCTGAAAATCCAATCCTTCCTCCCTATTTTCATTTATTTTACAACTCAAACCCCCTCCTTTTAAAATAACTTTGACAGTAGTGGAAAATTTACTTGTCTTCATTTATGACCATAAAATAAAAAAAGGTGTGTAAAAAAATTATTTATTTTTTATGGGTTATATTTTTAAATTTTATTGTGAAAGTATTTTATTTTTATAAAGAAACAATGTCATTAATAGCAACAATTAAGTAATTTTAAGCATTATTGATATATTTGTTTTAATGATGACTTTATGCTGTATGTTTGAAAAAATAACAATTATAATTGTGATGGTTGAAACTCCTGAAAAATTCTAAAAAAAATTTAAAGTAAATGTAGATGGGAAAATGAATAGGTAAATAAATAAATATAAATATTTAATGCACTGTCTTTTGTTTATAGTAATAAAAACATCAATACTGCGGTGGAAATATTAAAAAATATGTTTTATCTCTTTTGTTTTTCATTGTGTAACTTAATTTTTGGTCACTAATTATAAAAAATAACTTCATAAGAAAATTACATTGAGAGATAGAAAGAGAGAGAGAGAGAGAGAGAGAGAGAGTTAAAAAAAAGGTGTGGTCCCTTTATAATTTTTTTTTTCCAGCTAACCCCCTTGGGATTATATAACAAACATATATGAAAGTAGGGGTATTTTTGTTTAATACGTGTTTACTAATATTTATATTATATATATATAAAAAAAAATTGGGTGTGGCTTTATTATTTAAATATCAACTTTACTCACATTAGTACATGTTAAAACAAAGTGACAACATTAAGTAGTATAACTGTGAGCTTTTATTAACGTTTTTATTTTCTATTTTTTTGTTCTATATTTTGTTTTTGAATGTTAAATATATATTTCAACAGTTAAAAAATAATGAGAGAATGATTTTTTTGCCTTATATTATTATTGCCTTATATTAGTTACGATGTTTTTAGAATATTTAAGTTGCTATTTGTGCTTTGCAATTAGAAAATCCCATAGCAAAATTCTTTGAAAACAAAGTAACAAGGCGATAGCAAAAAAAAAAAAAAAAAAAAAATCCTTTGTATATATTTTTATTTATTTATTCTTTTGCAATTTTTGCAATTGCAGTTTTTACTTAACAATTTTTATTATTTTTTTTTAACTATAAATATTAATTTAATAACGTTAATTTCATTCATTAATAATGAACTGTAATACTTAAACGTTATCGATTGAAAATGAAGTACTTCAAATCTCATCCAGTAATTTCAAATTTAGAACCAATGCTTTTTATTTGAAATTATTTCATCATTTTTCTCTCGTTCACTTTAGATGTACTCTTTTATTTACATTTTATTTGTGTGTTTACGCATGTATTGTACTTCCTTTTATTGTAATAATACATGAAGACATGCAAGTACAGTACATGCACTATGTACTTAATCCTTCTATCATGTGTTTACTGTGATGGAAAAGAAATAATAATAAAAATGGTTCAGTTGAGCAGCTGATTCCCATAACTTACCCTAACTTTAAAGGAATAGACCCCAGATGATAAATTTAAGCACTTATATTACAAAACACTTGATGGGACTTACATAAATAACATTAGTTTGTCTTAAAGCCCTTGCCAACTTACTTTTTTATTAAATAGAATACTATATTGATAATTACCATACCTTAATAACCATGAATTAGACATCAACACGTTGATTTTGTATTTATTTTCATTTTGACTGTTATATCACGTATCTGACGTCACACTGTACCAATGGGGCCGTGATAGGGGTAAAGAACTTGAGAGAGGGGCTTAAATTTATCACGTGACCAGAGCGGTGACTGTAATTGGCAGCGGTACATTGTGACGTCAGATACGTGATATAACAGTCAAAATGAAAATAAATACAAAATCAACGTGTTGGTGTCTAATTTATTGATAATAAGGTATGGTAATTATCAATCTAGTATTCTAAATGATAAAAAAAAAAGTAAGTTGACAAGTAAAGGGCTTTAAACCCTACCTAGTGATCAGAAAATTTCAACTTATGCAACCTGCACAACATTTTCATACTGGTAATATTTTCCCGTTTTTGACGTCAGAAACCGAGCCATGTTTACTTTCTGGTAAAAATTGTCATCAGTTTTGAAGAACCTGCTTTCTTTTCAATAATTAAAAAGCACTATGTTGTTTGACGTAGCCAATGGCTGTAAGCAATCAAAACTAAAACAAAATTTTAAATACATTTTCAAAAATAATTGAATAAAAATATATATCAACTATATTTTAATATAAAAACTTAATTAAAACATAACTTTAGAATTATAATGTAATTTAATTAAACATAATTACATTTGGTCAAAAAGTTCTCTCTCTCTCTCTGTCTCTCTGTTTCTCTCTTTTCATATATAGTTAAGTATTTTACATTTAGAAGGTTAAATTTGGCAGAAATAACGTTTGATATGATTATATAAAATAATAGAATTTTGTTGGGGAGGGTATAGGGTATCTTAAAGTACATTTACTAAAGGTCAAGTAGCTCTCTCTCTCTCTCTCTCTCTCTCTCTCTCTCTCTCTCTCTCTCTCTACTAGGACATATTATAACGTACAAGAACAAAAAGTATCAAAACTTAAATGTTTAAAGACCTAAAATAGTAATATTCCATAGAGAAAATAAATTTCATAACTTTTAACACTGACCCATACTAATAATGTATAACTTTATATATTTTAGAACAATTAATAAAATAAAATATATAAATTTGTATAAATTAAAATATATTTTAAATATTTATTTGTGTAATAACTATTTACAATTATTATAATATAGTATTTTATTTATTTTATTTATAAATTATATATATAAATTATTTCAGTCAAATTTCTTTCATTTAGAATTTAAATTTCTTGTAGTTTGTGAATTTATGTGCCAATTTATGGTTTATGGCATGGTTGATAAGGGGAATTGAAATAAAATTATAAAATTGTTATATTATTGAAAGAATTATCAAGACTTTAATAAATTAACTGAGATAGTAATAACTTTCACAATCAAAGGATAGTCAACATTAACTTTAAGCTAGTGAAGTTATTTTATACTAATTGTAAATTATATCATTATAAAATATAAATTATGTATTGCATTTATGAATAAATATTTATAATCGTTTGCAATATTTTATGTAATCATAGACAAAGAAATTGACAAGATCATTTGCGTTTGTAAGAAATATTTTAAAACAAACTATGGAACTTAACAAGGTCCTCCAAGTGTAATACTATTCATATTCTAAATGAGTTACACCTTATATTCTTCATTATATGGTTATACTACTAAAAAAAAAAACTATTTTTTTAACGTGCTATGGTTATATAGAATTATTTTAAATCAAATTTACTTTATGATTGTGGCATTTATATATTAACATTAGTGATAACTGCAATTACTAAAGAAAATCCTTTTTTTTTTTTTTTTTTTTTTTTTTTTTTTTTTTTTTTTTTTTTTTTGAAGAATCAAACTTTAAAGTTATTTCAACTTAAAAAATATGTATATAAATACTCAATAAAAAATGTAGACTAGAAGACGTGTAGAATGAGCTCATAGACTGACAGGGACATTGTGAAAACATTATCAATGCACTAATAATTTTATACTAAAACGTACAGTAAAGAACATTATTTTAGAGACGCTCAAAATACTACATTATATAAAAAAAACATTTGAATTACGTACGTCAAGTCATATAAATTTAATTTTTTTTATCTTTCTGGATAGAACTATTCCAAAAGGGTGAACATCTTATAACACAAAAAATAATGCAATTTATTACAAATATAATGCATTTAGAAATTATTTTAAGATGCAGTATGTATGTAGCAGTAAAAAAAAAAAAAAAAAAAAAAAAAGCTAGTGATGTATTATACTGAATTTATATCTAAAATGCATATCACTTTTTTTATACGTGTATAATATTATATAGAGATAGGGTTGAATTGTAAAAGGGAGAGTATGATAGAGAGAGAGAGAGAGAGAGAGATTTAAAGCCGTCAAGTTTTGAAAATGACCAGTCGTGCGAAATCAACTGCCGCCGCCAATTTCATGCATTCTGCACCATACAAGAGAGAGAGAGAGAGAGAGAGAGAGAGAGAGAGAGAGAGAGAAATAGGGTGCTTTTGCTTTTGTGAGTTAAAAATAAATTTGGTTAGCATTTCAAATATCAGTACAGTGTATATTGTATACGCATATAAAAAAAATAGACATGAAAATAAAAAGTTCTCTCTCTCTCTCTCTCTCTCTCTCTCTCTCTCTCCATATATGATGCAGGTATAAACTACATTAATATTTAATATTCTTTTTTTAACTGGACCTCTGCATATATTTCCTATAAACTCTCTTCTTTTTTTTTAAGTGCTTTTTGAAGCAATAATAAAATAGTAATCAAAATTATAATTGAAATATATTAAGGTTTTAATATTTTACTGTTTTAAATTGTGAATTATTTATTTAAGTACGTTTCTTGATATACTATAATTGTGGTATTATATATATATATTTTTTTAACAGCATTATTGGTTTAAATTTGAAAATTTGAATGTTTTACTCAATAATATTCGTGTAAGGTAAATACTAGATACAAACTTGTTTTTATTTATTAAATTTTTATATTGATTATTATAGCAATATGTTTTAGTAAGAACTTTTACATTTAGGAATTTTTAAAAGTCCCAATAATTCGGTCTCTTTTTCACTGGCTATTATAGATAGCTAAAAGTCCGAATGAATAAATTTGAAATTAACAATGCTGTTCGTAAACCCTGTTTTCTGCTACTAAAGTGACGATCAACTATGGTTATTCAAATGGAATGTACATCTTTTAGTGCAAGAAAACAGAGTTTGCAACACTAATATTTTCAGAATATATTCAAAATAGGCTTATAACATAACATTTGAACTTATGTATCAAAGAACAAGTAAAAAATAGATCATTCATATAATTCAAAATTTTGTTTTATATATAGTATAAAAATCAAAATAGTTCATGGAAAAAAATAAGAAAAAAGAAAAAAGATAGGAAAAAAATGAAAGCACTTATTTTTAAAGGATTTATATAAAAGTTGATGTTAAAAAGAAGAAGCATCATTTCTATCCGTATAAGAGAGAGAAAGAGAGGGTGGAGAAAAAAATGACATCAACATCTTTGAAGGAGATGAAACTTAGAACGGGTTTCAATCATTGGGAAAATGTTAGAAGTGTAATCCAGTAGGCAAACATAAAAACTACCTGATTCCATGAGTACTCTATAATATGAGGTAATACAATTTACTAGATTAAATTATCATTTCAAAAAAGTATGGGGTCTTATAGATATATTTTACTGTAGTGAAAGAGATATTTTGATTTTTTTTTTCTTTAAAGAAGTTTATTTGATGGAATTGAAAATTTAAGCAAGGTTGTATCGTGTGATTTTTTAACAACATTACTCATGAATGCAATACTATTGCAGCGTGCTTATAAAAAGCATTTTTTCCCCCATTTGTTTCCAAATATTCCCAAAATATGTTACTTTAATTACTTACATTTAGATCATTTTTAAATGCATCTCTCTCTCTCTCTTTCTCTCTCTCTCTCTCTCCCAATAACTTGTGTTAAATATAAAACAATTCGCTTTTGCCCTAGAGAAAAAAATCTATATTATGTGGCTTTTATTAATTTCATAGCAACATTAAAAATAAAATTTTAGCTGTGATTCGAGAAACAGTTAAACCCCACATTGAAGGGGAAAAAAATTATACATTATATTTTTTACTTAATTTGCATGTCTTAAACTTAACTTTTTTGGTAAAGTTTCTTGTATTACCTGTTTCAAAATTTATCCACCCTAGGTTTTTACTTTCTTTTCTATATGTGTAAATTCTTTCATTCCTTTTGTTAAAGAAGAAGAGAGTAAGAGAGAGAGAGAGAGAGAGAGAGAGAGAGAGAGAGAGAGAGAGAGAGAGAGAGAGAGAGAGAGAGAGAGAGAGAGAGAGTAAAGGAAAAGAAGTTTGAACCAATTACAGAGAATTAACTTGAATGTGTAGAAGAAGAAAAAAAAAGTTTCACACAACGACGAACAGACAAAAGCTTAAGGAAAAAAAAAAGAACGATGTAAAAATCTCTAAGAAAAGTGTTAGAAAAGAAAGAAAAGATTTAATACAAAATTTGTCAACACCAAAGTTTTTTTCTCTAATATCAATGTATATTAAGAAAAACATTTATTTTTATTGACTTTTTTAATCTTTTTAAAATTACATTTTATAAACTTTTCATAGTATATAGTAATAATAATAAAATAAGATTTTTATTACTTCATTAAAAGTACTTTGTAAAGATTAAAAAAAATGTTTTCTTTGAAGTTACATGTGATGTGATGATAACTTTCAATATTTTATAAGATTTTTAACAATTAAAATTGGACACTGCTATGAAAGTTTGTAAAAATAAAAGTTGGAGAAACAAATTCACGTATAAATATTTAAGGAAGCAGGTACTGTACCATGCAAAAAATTATTCAAATGCCATTCTTTTCTTTTTTCTTTCTTTTTCTTCTTCTTCTTTTTTTCCTTTTCTCTCTCTCTCTCTCTCTCTCTCTCTCTCTCTCTCTCTCTCTCTCTCTCTCTTTGTATATTACTGTGATATTTTATTTTGAAAACACTAAAATATTCTATTTACTGCTAAAAATCAAATTTGAATTTGGTTCATCTCAGAAAAGAAGAGAGAGAGAGAGAGAGAGAGAGGGAGAGAGAGAGAGAGAGAGAGAGAGAGATGGCTACCATTTGTTTGATAGTATACATGACAAAAAAATTGTAAAACTTTTATTTGTATAAAATAACACATCCAAAACTTTTTGATTAATTACTTTTTATAAAGTTTTCCATTTAATTAATCAAAAATCATATTCTACCTCCCCTCTTTTTCATCTTTGTATAACACAATACCCTCATGTATTTAGCAACCTATTTCCCATTAACACTTTGTTATATAAAGTAAGTATATAAAAGAAAGTATTATAAATGTGTATTCAATTAATAATATATTATATAAATATATATGTATGTATATATAGCATTTTAAATAATTAAAACTATTTAATTAAAAATATCCATTTCACTGATTATTATTATATTGATTATATATTGTGTTTTAACTTTTATAGATTGGACGTTATACTGTAATTAATATGCAATTTTGATAACTATTTATTTGTTTACTTCATTCATTATTCCTCGTTTAACTTCCAGTACTCTTGTTTAAACGATCTAAAAAAAAATAATGCAAAATGCTATTACGTTGCAGCTATGCGAGCCTTGAAAAATTAAATATTATGCAAAAGACATAAAATAATTAAATAAATTATAAAACAATAAAAAAATATATATACTGTATATCAGATTATAAAAATATTATTTTTTGAAATAGTAACTCGCAACTATACTCGTAATTTAGAAATAGCTAATCAAGTATACAAAACAAATATAACATTTTTAATATAACTAATAGTTAGACAACAATTATAATCATTGACAATTATGAAAGAAACACACAAAAAAATGTCATAAAGTCTTTTATAAAGTGAATAAACTTTTTTTTTTTTTTTTTTTTTTTTCCACGTACTTTTATAACGCAGTGCATGGCTAATGAATAGTATTTTAATCACTAAAATAATGTTGCAATCAACTTTTTTATATACATGCATAAAAATCCACGTCATTAAATGACAAAAAAAAAAATCAAACAAGATTAAATTACAGTTATTAAAATAAATTTTAATTACAAAAATATATTTTTTAATATACACGAAAAAAAAGATACAAGTAATTAATTTTATATTAATTATTTAAATGAGTTTTTAATGTATAATGAATATTAATAAATATTATATACATAAAAAAAATATGTATATTATGTGTATGTGTATATATATAGAAAAAATATAATCAATAAAAGTAATTTATTTTTCAATATATTTGTGGAAAAATAAAATAAAAAATTCAATATAAAGAAAATAAAAAAAATAGTAGTAAAATAGTAATAAAAAGTATTATAAAAGAATACTAGATCGTGTGGTGTGTTTTCTTTTTTAATAATATTAAAATATTCTTTGAATTTTTGTCATTGTTATAAGAACATTTTCTTGTATAAGAAGAATATTATTGTGAATTTCTAATTGGATTTTCCGTTATGACTGTGTATGTAGTGTTATTTAGCTTTATTTTCTGGAAAAGAATTACCAATTATTTAATTCCAGCTATATCGCATCGTGTCGTAAGATCTAGTAAAGGTCAAATTACGATTGTATAGTTTAAAGGCATAGACCACATAAAACAACATGTACTTTTTAATGAATAAACATGAAATGGGATCTTCAAAACTGTTGACAATTTTTACCAGAATGTCAATGTAGCCCCACGAGAGAGCGTGAAAAAACTGTAAAGTATGCCATTTGCGTGAAAATTCATGTTTTTGTCGTCAGAAACATGCAAAAATTAGTATGAAAATGTTGTGCGGGTTGTATAAATCGAATTTCATAATCTCTGCTACGGGGATACTGTTGGGTTTTGAGATAAACTAATTTTATTTATGTATATCCCATCAAGTTTTTTGTGATATAAATGCTTATGTTTTTCTCCGGTCTATTCCTTTAAACGTTTTCATGTGGAAGTAATTTTCTATCTAAATCTTTTTCGTCTTTAAATAAGTACATTTAAAATGTTTTTAGTATTGAAAATAAAGCAATAAGAAAATTTACAAAAGTATAGACTATGAAGAGCATGTATGAAAAGCGTTAGTTTACGAAATTTTTAATTTAAAAAAAAATCAATCAATCAATCAATGATTCTCTTTATCCAAATTTTGCTAACATTATAATACTAAATATTAAAAAAAAAAAAAAAAAAATTAAAAAAATTAGCAATTTCAAAACTTATAAGTGTAAAATTAAGTATTTCTTTTTTACATTTTAAAGTAAGTATAATCAACACTGTTACTGTTCTTATAGAAAAGTAGATTTTTATCTTTCTTTTCCCCAAATTGAATGTCACTTTAATATATACTGTAAAGTCTATTTAAGTTACAATTCCTGTTTCTCACGTCAGAAACACAGCAAAATTAGTATAAAAAGTTGTACAGGTTGCATAAATCGAAATATTCTGATGCTACGGCTCTACAGTTAGGTTTTGAGACAAACTAATATTATGTTAGTCCCATCAAATGTTTTGTGATATTAATGTTAATGTTTTCTTTTGGTATATTCCTTTAAGATCTAAAAATTTCCTAAGTATTGAATGATGTGTGTCTCAAAATCTATATCAAAGGACATAGGAAAGCAGCACAACGAACAAAGAAAAATAATTATAATTCTATCAATATGAAGTATGATCAAAGATTTTTTTTCTACCCATAAACGAATAATGCATTCTATTATTATCAAAGTCTATTCCTTTAGTAAAAGAAAATTAATATTACTTTATCTTCGAGTATTATTTTCGTGTATACTTCGAACAATACTGTTTAGCGTCTAGTCTCATATTGAAAATTAATTATTATAAATTTTAATGAAAATAATATATAAAATTAAGTTTTTCAGTTTCATAAGTAGAAGAACGATAAATATTTATCTCAGAAATTGTTCAAAATACTAGAGTTTCAAATTTAATATATAATTCTTAGTAATAAAAATTTCTAAATTTTATGCATTAGGAAATAGTAATTTAAATTACTCATTCACTGTTATATATAAGTTATATAATATAACTGTAATACTTAAAATAAAAATGACTGAATAAATAAACAGTAAAAAATATAAAGATTTATTATTTAATATAAAAAAGTAAACGTTTTTATATGCTATATACCATAAAATGCATCAAATTAAACATAAATTATGTTAGTATTTGATGGTATAAGATGAGCTCATATGAAAACAAAAAGGGAGATAGAGTGAAAACAAAAGCAAAAGGGTAGCAAACGAACAACATGAGCACACATACGCATTGCTATCTTGTAATTACACTCTGGGGAGGGAGAGAGAGAGAGAGAGAGAGAGAGAGAGAGAGAGAGAGAGAGAGAGAGAGAGAGAGAGAGAGAGAGAGAGAGAGAGAGAGAGAGAGAGAGAGAGAGAGAGAGAGAGAGAGAGAGAGAGAGAGAGGATGACCACGTGAAATGAAGAGAAATTTTAGGGTCTGAAATAACAATGATTTTCGCACCCCCCTTCTCTCTCTCTCTCTCTCTCTCTCTCTCTCTCATTCTCTGCTTTGGTCATCTATATTTATTTCTTTTGTTTAAACATTGTACAATATTAAGATCTTTTAAGAATATATAACCTTTATTTAAACTTGGGAAACCTAAGATTATCTTACCAAAATTGTATTTTAAGACTTTGCTTATAGATAGTTAAGTTAAACTTCTTTTTTTTTTTCCTGCAATAAAAAAAAATGCCTTGGTATTCAAATTCAATATGGTTGCATTTTATATTATTTAAAGGTGTAATTTTTCATTAATTTAATCTTACCACATTGTATAATAATGATAATGTTTTAGAAAAACTTCTAATATAGCTAAAAAAATAATAATATGAAACTGTAGTCAAATACTTTACTTTTATGCGTTTAATGCAGTAGTATTATGCAAGCATCTAAATTAATATCTTTTTTGACTGCATTATGATATACATAAAGAAAAATGAGACAAATACATAAATTTTCATTTTAAGAAGTTTAATTTTGCAGTTAACTGGAATGCTGCAGAAAAGTAATTTTTCGCTGCACAGAATGATTCAGATAATTTTTTTGATGGTTGGAAATGACTGTTTATAGGCAACTTGCTTTTTTCTCCCTCTTTGTGAGTGTATATTATCTTCTATTAGGGCCTACGATAAAAAAAAATAATAATAATAAATATCCATGCATTTTCTGAATAAGCTTGATTTTTTAGTATTATTATTATTTCTTCTATATTTTTCCAGATTTTTTATAGGAGCACAGGAAATATTCTTATAAAAATCATGCTACAACGAGAAGCAAAAGCAATTACTGGCTTATACTTATTATTACATTGTATTACGTACAAATTATTGTGATAGTATATTTTATCATTGAAAACTGGTTGCTGAATTTTCAATGGAATTCTTATGAGAATAACTCGCACTGAATTTGACACTAGTATCACAATCAATCAATCAGTCTTGTTCCATTTTAAGTCAATGGGATGTGTAAAATTTCCTTTTTTAAAATTACATAAAATAGCAATGTTTTATTTATATTATATAGGACCTAATTTTTATATAACAAATTATTTTATTTTCATTGAAGTCGATTCTTTAATCAATCTATTTTTCAATTAATAATGTTTCTTTTATTTTTTCTGATTCCAGGAGGCAGAGAGTGCGATCGCAGCAATGAATGGCCAATGGTTGGGAAGCCGTAGTATTCGGACCAATTGGGCTACTCGTAAACCCCCAGCGCCTAAAAATGAAGGTACGTTATTTTTTATCCTTCTTTATAAATTGAATAATGTTAAATATGTTTCACTGCACCTTTTTTTTATGTTTTAGTGTTTAGTTATTATTACATTGTTGAATGATGATTGTATTTGTATGAATGAGAAGAACATATTTTTATTTTAAAATTTTCAAGCAAATTCAATCAAATGTTTGCATAAAACAAAATTATTCATTGCTTTCTACTGTATAATCCAGGTCGTTTTTCTATGTACGTTTTTTATGTTTAAAAAAAAAAATTTAAGAAAACTATACAGTTTAAAAGAATGAAAAATTTTCTATTGCAAATCATTATAGCGATCTCTCATTGAAATTAATTTATATCTTAAATATTATTTAGGAGTAAAAGAATACTGATTTTTATTCTTTGGTTTACTTTTATATGTTTATGTAAAATTGATAAAGAGTTTTCTTTACATTTACAAAATACTCGAATTTCAATTCGAGATTGCTACATGAATTAAATTGAAAATTTGTTTTAAATTTGTAGTCACATCCTGGGAAATAAGAACTACATTATTTAGGAAATGATTACAATTATTGTCAAAATTTCTCAACGTTTAGATTTTAAATTTTATTCCCAAAAGAAAGAAGACAAAAAAATATATATAAACACGATTTATACATAAATCAAATCTTATTTTCTATTATTATTTTTCCCTTTAGTTTTATTATGTAACTTTATATAGAAAATGTGTGTGACAGAACGATATTAAAAAGACTTGCATATTATTAAAATTATATTTAAAAAAAAGTTCATAAAATAATATCAAGATTTAAAAGGAGAAAAAAAATCGACCTATAATACTCATTCTACTCCAACCCCTACTAACTATTTAGTTTTTCACGACATATTTCGTGACATAATTTCTCTCTCTCTCTCTCTCTCTCTCTCTCCACTGCTACCCTTATCATATAACTCATAATATTATAAATAATTTAACCCCTTTATGATTAAAGATATATTGCAAAATATAATACGTAATATAAAATGCTTTTAAAATAATATTTCAAATAATAAATGCATGAATAATATTTAAATATTAAAATATATAATAATAATAATAATAATAATATTTTTATTAATATTAATTGCATTGAAGTCAGCTTTGTATATGATAACAATAATAAAGTTTATTTTATTTAGCACATGTTATAATTTATTATTAATATAAAAAATTATTATAAATATTTTTACGCAGTTAATAAATGTTTTTAAGATGGAACATATCTATGATGAAATGAAGTGTCAAATTCAGGAATGAGGAATCATTCTCAAGTCTATTGTATGACTATTTCTATTGGAGTAATGGATTTCAATTTGTTTCCTTACTTTTACACTAATTATAAACTTCTATCTTTGAGAGAAAAAAAAACATTTTTCCATTAGTACCAATACGTAATCGTGTATGCTATAAACATGTTCCCACAATTTTTTAAGGATAGGAAATCCTATAATTTTTTTCACGCACTGTGTACGGATAGCCTCCAATTCAGATATTTAAGTTCGAAAATTATGCTTGAGAAACCAAAAATATTTTGACTTGAATATGTCGTGAAGCAACGTTAATAAGTTTTGTGTCAAAAACCTTTATAAGGTTCTCAATTTCTATACAGTACATGAAAAAGAAATAAATAACTATGCTTGGTCATTCTTCGTTATATTATTATATACTGTAGATATCACTTAATCATGTTCAAAATGTACAATTCGATTATAGTTACATTTTACTTTACAAGCCAATACATATTATATCTCTATATCATCGTCTTTCTCATCGCGTGATGGTATAAATACTTGCAATGAAGAAGCAAAAATTGTTAAAATTATTAACGAAGAGGTTAACCAAGTTGTAGCAGAAATAGTCCAATTATTTTCACAATAATTGCAGATGTTATTTGCAATTTGTGGACTTTTCAAATTTTTTTTTTTTTTCTTCGACAAAAGTTTTAATAATATTTTTAATTTAAAATACGTTTCTAATGTGACTTCAAATTAGCGCTAAAATTCGAATTTTCACATTTATATTTTATTTTAAGAGGAATAACTTATTTATTTACATTGTGTTTTCATGTAATTTACATAACTAAACTTTAAGTAACATTTCATCTTTATATTTTGCGACTGTTCAGTTTGTCAGATATCAACCGGTCACTTTCTCCCTTATATAATCAAAAATTATATACAATGTAGAAATTACATATAAATAGTTATTTTTGCTAGTATATACATTAAAAATCGATCGATTGTTTAAAACCCATGAAGTAAATGGTGTGTAATTAATGTGATCCCAATGTTTTTTTTCTTACTTCACGTCTTTTTAGTAATAAAACCATTTTACTTTTTCCTACTCTCTCTCTCTCTCTCTCTCTCTCTCTCTCTGTAACTTCGCATCATTTCCCTTATAAACCATTTCCAAAAAAACCTTTCCTTTTTTTTTCTTTCTCTATTTAACAATGTTTACTGACTTGTAAAAGATCGATTTTATTTTCAGATTGCAGATTTTTATCTACTTAGCTCTATTTTTATATATTATATTATGCTGGACATTTATATTTAAAGAAATGGTTAAAATACGGTTATATTTATTTATTATATGTCCGCAGTATTTAGACAACAGTTTTGTAAAGTATATACAGTAGAAAATGTCTGAAAGAGATAATATTAAAATGTAATACAAGCAGATAGAAATAAAAAAACCTTCATGTATTCATAGTTTCGAAAATGGCCATAAAAGTTTTTTTTTTTTTTTTTTTTTATATATATAAATCAATTTTATCCTTTCTATGAAATACAATATAATCCTGAAAATTTGATTTCTAATTAAAAATGCACTTCGTTTCTATTGCGGAGAAGTACTTCTGCACTTATCACGGATCTCTCTTGAGTGCTAAATGAAGCAGGCGAGTGTTCCAAATGCATCTAGGGATTACAGCAGCAATTGGAACGTTTTTCTCTATACTGGTGATAAATTCTTTATTTGACACACAAAGCAAGTTTCTTGATAAGTACACAAGTACCACTTATTCGTGATAGAGACACTAGTGCATTAGAAAATGGGCTCAAAACTTTAGCCTATTGTTATACTCTGTAAAAAAAAAAAAAAAATTAAAAATGTCTTGTAAGTTCAAACGTTTTAAATAATTATTCTTCTAACAACTGGTTTAGGAAAAGATAGTAAATATAAAATTGCAGTAAAAATCCTTCCATATAATGCATTTATAATTTATACTGTCTACATAATCTATATAATATAATCTATTAAACTATTAAATATTTCTGTCATAATATGTAAATTTATTTAAGTACCTATTATAAATATTGAATTTTAAGATTACTTAATTGTTTTTTAAATAAGATACAGAAAGATTACGCAAGATGGATTTTTTTTATTTTTTTTTTTACAAAGTTATTGCTCTAATAACCTCTTTCTTCCCTTATACATAGTGCGCAGTTGAGTTTACTTAGGAATTCAATCTCTCTCTCTCTCTCTCTCTCTCTCTCTCTCTCTCTCTCTCTCTCTCTCTCTCTCTCTCTCTATCGTATGTTTGCCATTCTCAACATTGCAAAATATTTCGTAATATATTACACTGTATATAACATAAAAGCTTAACTGATAAAAATGAAAACCGTTCAACTTTATATATTATTATTACATTTTCTTTTAACATAGATTAAATTTGTGCAATCACATTTTTGCTCTACTTTTTGTTATAAACACGTGCCCTCTATTATTATTATTTATTTAATTATATATGTATTTACACACTTAAATGAACATCAATTGCAATAATATTTTTAAATATATATTTCTGTATTTTTCTTCTCTTGCGTGATAGTAATCGTTATAATAAAGTTTCATCTATTATATAGCAAAATTATTAAATTTTTATTGAAGATCCCTTCTCTCTCTCTCTCTCTCTCTCTCTCTTTCATTCTTCGCTTGACATAATGCAGCATTATGCAATACAATAGAATAATAGCGTTGCAAAATGCAATTAAACTAAAGAAACAACATCAAATGAATGAACTAACTCGTATATAAAGTTAAAGTTACCCAATAAGATCCGATGCTGTTTCGAAATGCCATTTGCATCCTGTTGTCGTAGATTCGTTTAACATACCTCTATTTTGCATCTTTAATTATTATTATTATGTTACAAATAATAATTATCGAATAATATAAATTAAAATACTGCATCACTTAAATATGTCATAAAAAAAAAAAAATCAAAGTTATTGAAAAAAAAAATGTCAAAAACTTGATTTTGATTACTCATAACAAATGTTTTATCGATTTTTTTTTCTTTCGTATATCACAAAATCTATTTTTATATACCCATTTCTTTTATTATTTTTATATATTTTTTTGTTCCTGTTGATTCCTTATATTATAGTAGAAAGTATTATTTTGAGAAGGGTAGTTTTCATAAGCGTTCGTCGTTTGTGAGAAAGCATTTTCATGTTGTTTGTTGGCACTGGGCTGCTTGCTGCAGTGTGAGAGAGAGAGAGAGAGAGAGAGAGAGAGAGAGAGAGAGAGAGAGAGAGAGAGAGAGAGAGAGAGAGAGAGAGAGAGAGAGAGAGAGAGAGAGAGAGAGAGAGAGAGAGCACTAAAAATATTTTCCAAGTTTGTTATAAAGAAGAAAAAAAAGTTAAGTCAATATTATATTAGAGAAATTTGAATTTTTAATGAGATGAATTCAAAATACTTTTATTTACTTTTTATTTTAAAACAAATTGTCGCATTATTAATGGTTTTTTTTCGTTATACATTATCAATATATTAACTGTATTATTTATATAGAGCAAAAGTTAAAGGAATGTTTTTGTAAAGCATAAATTCTAAAGCTCTGAGATCATTTTATCGATTACTTTCTTAAATTTACAAAAAAAAATAAAACTTAAAAAAAAAAAATCAAGCTTTAAACATCAAAATATATTCGCGTATTATGCAAAATTAAAAAAAAAAAAAAATAAAAAAATAAAACTGTTAAGTTTTCACCAATCTTTAAAAAACGTAGAACTTTTTTTTTTTCTACCTATCATAAAATTATTCACCAGTATTGTATATGTAATTAAAAATCGTATTTAATATTCATTGAATAACCAACAAAGAGGGAAGAAATTACAATTATTTTTCTTTCAAGTTCTATTAGTCTTCTAAATATATAATATACAGGGGACTTATATAAAAAAAATGCATTTAAAAAAAATCAATTCAGCAATCCTTATATATAAATGTTATCCTTTGTATACTAAATTTCGTATTTTAAAGTGTCTTCCACTTCAATTTATATGTATAACTTTATTTTTTTTCTTCTTCTTCAATATTTCTTGAAAAAAAAATTTAGAAGGGAAAGAGAAAACAACAGCATTTTCCACTTTCATTTACATAAAATTAATCAGGTATTTTTTAATTAAAAAGTCACCCCCTTTATTTTTATTTCGTTTTTATTTTTATTTTACGTACGATTTATGCATCAAATGGAAAAAACAAAATCTATTGACGTTTTGTATTGGCAGTTTTTTTTTTTCCTTTTTTTTTTTTTTTTTTTTTTTTTTTTTCTTTTTTTAACTAGAATAATATGAAACACTTTTTATTTGCAACATTGGAAAAAAAAAAACTATTTTCCTTTCAATATAAACTTAATAGTTTTTGTGTTCTTCTAATAAAAAAGACATAAAAATTTAGGTGATTTTCATTTCTTTATGTATTAGCTTAAATCTTAAAGGTTTGCAAAATTGGAAAATTGAAATATCTCTTCTTCTTCTTCTTCTTCTTTTTTTTTTTTTTTTTTTTTTTTTTAATTATCTATTACAATTTACTACTGATTTTTTCCTCCCAATAAAAAAATATTAAATCATTATACTTATTAACAATAATATTGGTTTTAAAGAACACGTTTCTAGTTTAAATTAAAAAAGAAAGACTGCTAAAAAAAAAAAACTTTTATCAAACTTTATAAAGCATAATCAAAATACAAAATTTTTAATAAATTTTTAAGGAAATTATAATATTATACATTTTTTGC
This sequence comes from Ecdyonurus torrentis, assembly GCA_949318235.1. Lineage (NCBI taxonomy): Eukaryota > Metazoa > Arthropoda > Insecta > Ephemeroptera > Heptageniidae > Ecdyonurus > Ecdyonurus torrentis. Next base: position 8,727,528 of record OX439133.1, on the reverse strand, counting down.
ATAAATAATGAAGTATTAAGTATAGTAGTCTTATTATTATTTTGAAAGGGGAGATTGTGATACTTAGAAAATACGGGCAATTTCCGGTATTTTATATTATGCATAAATTAAATATTATCCTTTCTACCAGGGTGATGTTGTGTGTGTATATATATCACCCTACTACCTTATTTCTATACACGCACTTCCATGAAAATATTAAGCCATAAACAAGAAAAACAATAACAAATTATTTATTTATTTATTATACTACTTTTTATTCTATTAATACTGTCAGATTATCTTATTTTTCCCTGCATTTTATTTTTTAATTGCAGTACTGTAAAATATATATGTATAAAAAATATCATAAAATTATAAAGGACTTTTAAATTATTTTTCACTTAAAAAATGTCACATAAACTAAAAAATCATATCAATTTTCATATATAATTATCTTCTTAAAAAATTCTTGAGAAAAAAAAAATAAAAGTTTTTTTCAATTCAATTATAGCAAAATTTTTTGTAATAAAAAGAAACTATAATATTAAATTAAAAAGCTAAAAAAGCATAATATAGGGGGAAGAAAATTTTTATTTTATTTTATTTTATTATTATAATAGTGCGACATATTTTTTTCATAACTTGGTAAATAAACTCTCTCTCTTTCTCTCTCTCATTCTATATTTTATAATTTCTTACTCTTAGTCACGCTAAAAATGCTAAGTTGTCATCATTTATGACTATCATAATATAAAAGTATACTGCAACTAGACCTATCAACAACCCCCTTCTTAATAATATTATTACATATAACTTTAAAAAAAAAAACATTGTTAATTAGTTCTTCAATAATAAGTCAAAAGTATAATCATAAGGGGTTAGATGTTGTTTTAAGCTAATTATCTTTTTAACTTTTGCATTTTTTTTTTTTTTAGTAATTATATTAAATACTATGTTATTATGCATTTTCGTACCAGGCACCATGTTTAAATATAAAGTGTAAGTCATCTCTATATATAGTAATTATGATATCATAGCTATATAATGTGAAATGAAGTTAATTATATTATTATATAGTTACTTAATAATATAAGAAATTAAATTTTTGTTATTGTGTTTCTGTATATACGGTGAGAATTATTTCAATTTTAATTCAAATTTGTTTTAAGATCACCTGGTAAATCAAATGAGTATTTTATTTATTTTTTTTTTAAGTAGGCTTTCAAAATAGTTATGACAAATACAATCGCAAATTTTCCAAAGAAAACAGCAAATAAAGACGTTTTTCCTATGCTGAGCATTGAACAATGTTATTCGTTGCTCCAGTATGGTGCCGAAGCGCATTCAGTAGGACGTATGCACCCTATGTAGTATCCACATTTCATAAAGTAATAGGATAGGTTCTTCATCTGTAAAAATTTCTAAAACGATTACTGTTTACTTTTCTAATACTACTATGCATACGGAATTATACGCATTAAAGTAAATAAATAGATTAAAAAAAAATTAACCTTATATATATGACAAATTTTTTTTATTTCCTTTTTTCTCTTGTATATGATATTATGAAACCTTTTGTGATATTTTATAGTAACACCCTCTACACAGTTTGAAATCAATATTTTAAAAAGATTAAAATATTGATATTAATAAATTTTAAAAATATGCAGTCTTTCTCCCCCCTTTTTTGTATGTTTAAAAAAAAATCATCATTTTTTTTTCTGTATGAATGTTATATGTGTGTATGAAAATCATAGTGAAAAAAAATGTTAAAAAAGATTATCAACAAGAAAAAAACTATAAATTATATGTATATCTTTTTGTTTGTTTCAATGTTTTTTTATTATTGTTTTCTGTTATATTTTTGTGTATTGATTTTATTTATATTTTATTTTTTTTATATGTTATTGTTGGTACCCCTATATATATGTATAAGCTTTACAAGTATAAGAATAATTAATAGCAGTATTCAACCCCCTAATAAATTTTTAAATTTATTTGTTTGACAACAAATTTTTTTAACGAGTTTAATATATTATAAATCAAAATGATAATTCTAAATTTCATCAGTTAGAAAATTGATAGAAAAAAAAATGTTGAAAAATAGTAGTTTTGTTTGCAATATATTATATTACAAATATTATCATGATTTTATTTTAAATATTAAATATAATTGCAATACGCTTTTTTTTTGTATCTATTGATGGTTGAAAACAAGATAAATTCTTAGTCTTTGAGTATGGGAGATTGTCAAACAATTTAGAAATTATCAGTTTTTTTTTTTTTTTTTTTTTTTTTTTTTTTTTTTTTTTTTTAGTAAAAATGGTGTTTAGTATCCCTCTTATAAACATGTTCAGCTTTTTCTTCAAATACGCTAAAAATGTAATCCCTCAATGCTATAAAGAATATGTTAGTAAGGGAGTAAAAAAAAAAAAAAAAAAAAATGTTTCAATCAAAATACTACTGATAGCAGAAAATAACAATAATGCAGAACTTCAACAACTACACCTTACAATATGCTATTTACGAATTCTCTTTGATTTTATTATTTCTATATATATAAAATTTTTATTATTCTCCAAATATGACAACAAAAATATAGAATTTTGATGTATGTAAATCAAAATCTCTCAAAACAAGTTAGCGTCACCTTTGATCACAAAAAGTTTCTTTCCTATGGAGTTATTAAAGGCATAGACCATTAGAAAACATAAATATACCATAAAAACATGATAGGAAAAACATAAATAAATGTCTAAAACTAATTAATAAATCCGCACTCATGTGGGGCCATATTTACATACTGGTATAAAATTTATCAGTTTTGGAGGTCCTATTTTGTGTTTAAAAAAACTAAAAAGCACATACATGTTGTTTTATATATGGTCAATGGCTTTAAGTGTTTTTGATTTTCTCTCACATCTAAGACTTTGTTTATCTTCCTACAATAAAGTTTTTTTGCAATTGGATTTTGGAATAAATTGGGCAACAACAAAATCATGATAATTCCTTTAAGAGAAGCTAAAATATTTTTGTGTGGCTCCTTGGTACTGAAATTTAAATATTGGTAATGTACGTAAACTTATAAGATTTAGATTTAAACACAATATATACATAGATGACAGGGTATATTATATTTCATAATTAAATATAAAAAATAACTTTATATCTTTTAAAGTAATATAAATTTATAAAAAAACATTAAAAAAAACTGTCATCATCTAAAAAAGAATGCTTTTAATGGATCTATATTAATTTTTCTTTTTAAAAGCACTATCCTTTAAAATAATACACAAATGCATTTTTATAATAATATATAACAATAATAATGCATTATTTATTTTTTTTGAAAGTGCTTTTTGTTAAAAGCATTTATTATTTCCAGAAACTATAATTATTATATACTTTTTTCATATAAATGTTGACAGTTTTTTTTTTTTTTTTTTTTTTTTTTTTTTTACCAAATAATCTATTAGATTTAAATTTATTAAAATTGGTCACAATTTTTCTTTTTTTTAAATGTTGAGGGGTTTATTATATTATTTTATAAGTTATTTTAATATTATTTAATTTTATATTAATAAAGTCTTGGCGTAATTTAAGGGTAAGTTAATATATAAAAAAAATTAATAATAATAATTTGAGGGTTGAAATGCGTCGATTTTGTTATATTTTTTTCTTGTACGTTATTGACATAAATGTGGTTCGTTTTGTGTTTCTGTTGTTTTGACAAAAATTAACTAAAAAAAAATCGATCCTTTTTTTTTTCTTTTTTTACATTTATTAAATAATACTTTTCTTTTGATATAATATTTTGGAAAATTTTCAAGACTAATTTTAAAAAATTAATAAATTTTTTAGTTGATTTTTGTCGATGTAATTCACAATAATTTATTGTAATGCCTTAAAAGACCTAGGGAAGTGTAAAAAAAAAGGCTTAATAAATATATATAGTTTTTGTAACACCTAATAAGTTAACTTTAAAGTTATACAATTTTTAACAATTCACTAATCATTTAATAGCTCCATTATTATAAAATCATAAAATGATGAGTCATTACACGAAAAAAAAACTAAATACAATTTATGCTAGCCAATTTTTTAGCAATATATGTTCATTTTATTATAATTTATGCTATTCTACATAATAACTACATAACATAGCATAAATATCATTTTGAATAGCACCATTTATAACGATTGGTTCATTTAGCTCAATTTATGCTATGTAATGAAATAAAATAAATATAGCATAAATTACGTCATTTCTTATTTCCGTGTAAGTGGGTATAGACTATTTTACTTTAAATTAAGTTACATTTCTCAGGCATTATATAAAAGTAAAAATAAGTTCATTCATTTTCATTACAGTAAATTGTCATCACGAAATCAATCCATAATAATTCATTTCTCTTATTTAAACCAGCGTTAGGTACATAATTTTTTTTATTTAAACCAACTGCTCAATGTTTGTATAAGTTATAAGGTCTTCAGCATACATTTTGAAATGCAAACCTGAAGATATGCCTGAAGATAGAAAAAAAAAATGAAAGTGCATTTTTTAATATATGATTTTTTTTTTTTTTTTTTTAATTTTAAATTTATATAATTTGTATGTAATTCAATTGGTATTCATCTCAAGATATTAATATAGCAAATAACAGGGAAAAAGTCTATTTTTGAACATTTTTATACAATAATAATTATGGGTTTTATAATTTAATTATTTTATCGTGTTCAGCAATAAAAAAAACTATTTTTACAGTACATTTGAAACTATATGCTATATTTATATAGAACCTTATTATACACTTTCCTAATGGTCAGTATTTAGTGACCCCACCTTCTATCGTTTCTATGTGTGTTTCATATTTTGTTCATGTTCAATGTTTCTCTCTTTTTTTTTCGGTGTTTTTAAATGTTATATTATTGTGAATTACTATTTTTTATTCGTTCTTCTTATTTCTATTTATATCATCGTTCTAAAAAAAAAAAAATCAAATGTTTAATCGTCATATAATATGTGTACTAAATTTAATAATTATTTGATCATATGAATGGACATCGTAGGTCAAAATATGTTTTTGCGGTTTAAATCATAAAAAAAGTACATTTTTTTTATGCTAATTATACAAATAATTTAAATAATAACTAGAAAAATTATTAAAAAAAGGCAATTGGGTTCCGAAAATATTATTAGAAATCACGATTTTTTTTGACCTAAGATGTCATTTATAGCTAAGCTGAACTCAGTGTTTTTTTTCCTCCCATTTATTTACAGATTGCCACCCAATACTCTATCTCTCAAAAATACCAAAAAATTTACAAAAGCAAGGTGTAAGTTAAATATTATGTTTTTTAGAATGTTTTTTATTATTATTCTTTTATTATTATTTTACCTATTTTATTTATTTATTTTTTTATTATTAACTATTTTTTATTATTTTTTTATTTCATATTTTTTATTATTTTTTTATTTTACTCTACTTTTTATTATTATTATTCCATTTTTTTTTAATACTACTGTACATATACTATAGTATACTATATACATACAATTGTATGATATATTACTATAGTTATTTTTTCCACAGTTTTTTCTATACCTATATTTCCTAAGATAAACGTGTAAAAAAAAAAAAAAAAAAAAAAAAAAATCTACCAAATTATATTTTTGTTGAATTATATTTCTACTTTTTAGCATATTTAGGTTCTTCATTATTCAAATTAATTACATTTATACATCAACAGAGAATGTTCTTCTAATTTCCAGCATATAAATAATTTATGTGCTAATATTAAAGTAGTACTTGCTATTTTTTTGCAGTAATAGAGCAATCTGGCAAATATTTTAATAAAATATCAACTATTGCAATCTTAAAGCATTTTTTTTTCCAATCGATTTTAGGTTTTAAGATAAAAATAAAATACAGCATACTCTGTGAACAGCCTAATTTTTTTTTATTATTAATAAAATTTATTTTTCCAGATTTTTAACAACATTTTTACTATTTTTAATGTATTTTTAAAGCAGGAGATATTTTTCACACATCCTACTAGCGTATTATGGAACTACCATGGTAATATTATGTATTGGTAGTTGATTGTTACAACTTAAAAAAAAAAATGTTAAAAATACTTCAAATGTTCCAAAATATCTGGAAAAAAAAAAGTGCATTAATTAATAAAAATTAAGCTGATTCAGAAAATGTAAAAAAAAAAAAGAAAAAAAAAAACATATTTATCTTTGAACTTTAAGCTTTTTCTGTATTGCATTAAACACAATCGAAGAAAAAAATTAACTAAATGTTACTTTTACATGATAAAATAACGCTTCTAAGGTAAATTGGCTAGACTGGACGTTACAGAAACAAAAAATGTAATTAAGTCAGTTTTATTGTTTGATTTTAAATTTATATTTAATTTTAGAAAAAAAATGTTACAGTAAAAGTTTTCAATGTTAGCTAAGAATTTTATATTTTTTAAAATTATTGAAATTGTATTTTTACACCCCAAAAAGATTTCCAAAATTACATTTTTATGTAGGCAAGGTAATTTTCAATGTCAACACATTTTTTTCACGTGATTATAGGTTTTTAAATAAGCAGTAAAAGTACATTATTGTTTATGAAAAATTAAACATTGTAAATAATTAAAATTCAATGTATACTTTGTATAAACAAAAATGTACGTAAAAATATTATTTGGTAATTTTTTTTTAAATTTTTTTTTCTTTTTTTACAAAATATCCTATTTATTTACCCCTTTTACAAGTAGGTATTCAAATTTTTATTTTATTAATTTCCATTTTACGAAAATAATTTCTATTTCACAATATACACTACTTTTTTCTCTATATTTATTAAAAATATTTTATTTTAAAAAGAAATATTTTTTTCTATATTATACACAATCTATTGTAGTAAAGAGTGATTATATATATATATATAAAATAATATATTTTTATTATATTATACAAATTTTTACTTACATAATACCTTTTTTTGAAACTATATTTTTTTTAAACATAAAAAAAAATATGTAACCGGAATTATTTAATTTTCCTGTACGAGGTAAGATTTTAACTCAAAATTCACTTTTTTTTAATTGATTAATATTTTTTCCTAAATAACCGCTATATTAACTAATACTTAGAATTATTTTCCAATACATTTTACTATATATTTTTATAAAAATAATTAAATAACTGAAAAAAAAAAAAAAAAAAAAAAAAAGCTTTTAACTAAAAACAGAAAAAAAAATTAGTGCACTAAACTCTTTACTTATTAACACTATTTTTAATTTTATTAAATATTTTACTATAGAAAACTTTTATCTTGAAAAAAAAAATTCTAATTTTCTTTCTACAGTAGTGATTTTCGTACATTTATCGTGGATTTAAAAGCTAACGTTTGTTAAAGTTATAAACAAAAACATCCTTCAAATTATAATGGTAATCGATGCTTTTGCGTCAAAATAGACTATCTGCACTTTTTACCAGTGCGGTGAGTGGAGCATCTGTGCACTTTCCACCGTGGAGCATCTACAATGTTAAGTGAATGGCCGCTAGTCCACGCACCAGGCTACGTGGATAGTGCAGATGCTCCACTCACCGCGCTGGTGGAATGAACAGATAGTCTATTTTGACGTGGAAACATCGTAATGCCTTTTGCATATAATGCCTCTTCAATTATGTATCTGAAATTTTTTTTTTTTTTTCACCCAAAACTTAAACCTATGGTGAAGTTAAGAAAACATTTTTTTTTCGAGCTCTATTATAAGGGAGAGAATCAAAATGATTTCTCAAATGGTTATCTATTAGCAATAATAGAATTTAAATGCAAAAATCAAGGATAAATGTACATAAAATTACATAAATTCTACATTAACAATTATTTTCACCTTTTCTATTAACAAACTATCTCTGTGTCTTTTATTATTTTTGTGTGCGATTTCCTAAAATTCTTTTCCTAATCTTCTTTATTTTCTTACTGACACCAAAAGAAGTCACTGCTAAACAAATATTTTTAGTTATATTTTTAATTAAGCATGCTATTGTCTTTTAATTTTATTAATTTTTTTTTAAAGAAATAGATTTAATTTTTAATTTAATTTTGTTTAGCTATATTACACTTTAATCTGAGTTCAGCAATATTATATTTGTAAATAATTAATTTTCATTAATTATAGTTTTACAGCAGTGGCAACGAAATTAATTAATAATATGCTTTTGGAATGGTAAAATAAATAAATTAAAAAAAAATTAAATAAGGTACCAGCAAAAAAAAAAAAAAAGTATAAAAGAGCTTGATTTTTCATTGCTATATTTAACAAAAAAAAATTTTTTTTTGAGTATACTGACAATATACTTTTTAATGCCATTTTTTTACTCTAGAGCCATGAGGTGATAAAAATCACTTGTCAATACTTTTTAGCATAATAGTTCTAGTTCATATCTGAATAAAGGACGTTCAAAAAAGCCACTCAAAATTTTATTCATAACGCAGACTTTATTTTGAAAAATTACAATAATAATAAACAAATTAAAAAATAACTATTTGTATGAAAAACCACTTGCTCTTTCAAAATGTGTTTCAAAAATGTTATTCAAAAAGTTATTCAAAAATGTTATTCAAAAAGTTATCAAGAATGTAATTATATTTAGCTGAGTTCCATTGTTATAACGTAAAAAAATATAAAGTAAACTATACATTTTATTACATTTTACCATCTCAAATGTATGAATTAAAAGTTAAAAATCAATGCCTATATTACTTAATACCAATTTCTATGACCAAAAAAATTAACGCATTAACCTCTTCTAAGGCCTTGATTTTTTTTTTTTTATTGACCAGTAAAGTAATAATCTTAAAGAACTCAAAATTGTAGACTTTTTATTAATATCATGAGTTTCAGATTTAACATCCTTTACAAGTAAAGACACTGTAATATGATATTTTATTATATTGCAATATTGAAATACTATACACTGATATGGAGCATTTCGTTTTAGTAAAAATATCCATTTAAATGTATCGTATTGCTATGATGCGATAGAGTAAAATTTAATATCACAGTATCTGTATGACAAATCGGAAACGAATATTATAGCTACAAAAATTCTACAATTCGGGGTCACTTTACTTGTCAATTGTAATATTATTAAGGAAAAATAATAGCAATAAAAAATGAGTTGAAACATAAATCACACTTCAAAACAAAAAATATTATTTTTCCTAAAATCAAAAATGAAAGTAAAGGTATCCAATGGACAATTCAGCAAATAAAAAGTAAGTATTTAATTTTAGTGATATTTTTATATTTCTATGGTTAAAGAAATATGGCCTTAGAAAATTTAAATGATATTAGATATTAGATTTTAAGACTTTGTTCTCAATACGGATCATATTTATAATATGGTAAGTGTTCTATAAGACGGTCCAGGTAGGTTTTTTTAATTAATTTTTTTCTATTTTCACAGCTTGCCACTATTAATTAATACTTAATAAAAAAATCATTAATTAATTTTGGTATTTTTCAATATAAAAAAAAAGTTATTATATTCTAAAAAAAAAAATAGATTAACCATAAAAAAAATTGAATCTGGTTGTTGGGATTTTTTTATTTTATTTTTTATTTATTTTATTTTTTTATTGATTAAATGATTTAAATTTTTAAATTAATAAAAATTAAACATTTAATCATTTTATTATTTTTTTATTTATATGCTTGTTGTGTGTCTTAATTTTTCTTTCTTTTTTTCTATAAACATGTATAGGATTTAATTAAATCTTAATTGTTACTTTTTTGTTATTATTATTATTATTATTTGGGGTTACTTTTATTTCAATTTGTAAACGGTGATTTTCTTTATATTTAAATTAAGATTTAATTTTTAATAACATATTTTACACCTTTTTTGTATCTTTTATTAGTACACCATCTTTTAGCTATTATCTTTTTTTTTTTTTTTTTTTTTTTTTTTTACTTTACTTTTTTTTCTATTTTTTTTTTTATTGTTAATTTCCTCAATAAAATATGTTATTAATAAATCCTATATATTACTAAAATCAAATTTAAAAAATAAAAATGTTTTAAAATTTGTTTTAAATCCAAAACGTTTTTATAAATTTGATATTAAAACCCCGGGTTAATAAAAAAAAAAGGCTTTATCCGGAATTTTATTCTTGATATATATATTTTTATTAAATGATAAATGTTATTTTTGTTTGTTTGTTTTATAGTGAACAGTAAGCCGCTTACTTTTGATGAAGTTTACAATCAGTCCAGTCCTACCAATTGTACCGTGTATTGTGGAGGAATTACTAATGGATTAACTGAAGAATTGATGCAGAAAACTTTCTCGCCATTTGGACAAATTCAAGAAATTCGAGTTTTCAAAGATAAAGGATATGCCTTTGTGCGGTAAGTATTTATATATTAATCTCTTGAGTGTATTTAATATATTAGAATTCAAAATTTATTTAATATTCAATTTGAAAATAATAATAATAATCATGCATGCTTAATATACCGGTGGTGATGTAACAATAAAAGTTGCGCTAGAAAAGGGGACCCTTATAATTTAACATCACGCTTATGGGAAAAAGAAACATTTTTTTTTCTTCATAGATTTTTGAGAAAACTACTGCATCTAATCTGAAAAAATTTAAATGCGTGATATTTTACATACTTTTTTAAAACGTGTTTTACGCCAATTTAAAAAAAAACAACAACATAATAATAATAATCGCTGGATATGTTTCTAATATAATACTTTTTCATTTCCCTATCTTATATAAATACATATTGGCTATATATTACAATTTTTTTTACAAATTATAAATTTAGTCGTCAAAACAAAACAACGGCATCCATTTAGAGCAAAAATTGCAAGTGGGCTTGTAGTTTAGTATTTTTTTATTATTAAGTTTCAATAACTTCCTCTCTTGTTGCATTTACGTTGCATTTTATGTATTCAAATAACATGCCCTCTCTCTCTCTCTCAATCATATTCTAAACTCAAAATCAGTTTCATTCATCATAAAAGTTTAATATGTATTTTTATAATGACCTAATGTATTAATTTAAATATTTAAGTCGTATACTAATACTAATCCCCCTTTTAATGACGTTACTTTAAAACAACAAAAAAATCCATAGTTTTCCTTTTTCGTACTCTGGGTCTCAACTCGGTCCACTTTATTGGTTATAGCAGTTTTAAAAATATCATACATTTTAACAAGCACCAATTTGTAACAAAATATTATTGTCTCTCCAATCAATTTCATAACTACGATATGTATGTACGTAAAAATAAAAAAAAATGTAGCAAATAAGGAAGAAAAGAAAAGGGGGGCAGGGGGCAGGGGGAGAAAGGGTATTGAAGCAAATATCCGAGTCTGCATTTGATAGGAAACTGAGTTAAGAAAAGCGAGAAGTACTGAATTCTTTGACAATTTCTCTCTCTCTCTCTCTCTCTCTCTCTCTCTCTCCTCTCAGCCTCTCTCTCTCTACCTTTTTAGTTGTAAGAATTCAGGAAGTCGTTAAATGCTTCAAATGACAGACGAAGAAAAAAAAAAAAAGACAGACAGACAACAATTTCTCAAGCGTGATTTTTCTACGCGTGAAATACGAAGGAAAAAACTTTATTCTTTTTTCACACTTTCTTTTTTCTTTCGTACTTGTGAGTGAGAAAAAGACCAGGGAAGAAAAAACTCCCTTCTTTCCCGGATTTCTTTTCAAAGCTTATGAACAAGAAAATGACGTCAAAATATATTTTTCATACTTGTAGTGACATCTATTAGTATTAGTTTAGTTTGAAATGTACATTTGTATGCCATCTAGTGCCTTATTCAGTAAATACACTCAAAATGTTCCAAAAATAAGGGATTATTTTGCTTTACTTATTTCACATACCTTTTACAACAATTATAAATATATTTAGAGTTACATATTACTGCTGTAATTAATATTTTCTTTAAAAAATTAAGTCTCATTTAGTCTCAGTTTTCATATATCTGTCAAAGGAAATAAAGACTGAATTATTAAAAACAAAAAACAACACTTTAAAAGTGAAAAAAATATATTGTATACTAAAAAGAAAAAAAAAAAAAATCTAATAACCTAAAAATTACTTGTTTTTTTTTTTTTGTCCCAAACATTGAAGGAAGGAATTAAATATATTATCCCCCCCCCCCCCCCTCACTCGTAAATTGAGTTGTAATTATTATTATTTTGCATCTTTTAATTTAAAAAATAAATTAATTTAGAAATTTATAATATAATATTATAATTTTTGATATATGGATATATTACTAAATCAGAAAGCCTTCTCTCTCTCTCTCTCTCTCTCTCTCTCTCTCTCTCTCTCTCTCTCAAATAAAATCATTCATTCACCTTCGATAAAGCATGCCAAACAGAATTTTGAAAAAGTAATTCTCGTCTCTGTCTCTCTCGCGTCCTTTATTAAAAACAAAAATTATATTCTGCAGAAAAAAAGTTCAAAGTTTTCCTTATATAGATATCGCTTGCTCCAACGCTAGGAAAACGCTCTAGGTCATTACTTATACATAGGTTCGTATCTCCCTATAAGGCTTAACACAACGCTAATGCAATACCCTAGAGCATAAATAAACATACACCCTATAGAGCATACCCTAACGTTGACCATGACCCAGAGCGTACCCCAAACCGTGGGTCACTAGTAAAAAAAAAATACCAACCCTTAGTTCGCAACCATTACAAATTAATTTTACTTCATATATGATAATATTAAAATAGAAAAGGATAGAAGAAACCTGATAAAATCTAGATTCATATAGATTTTATCTAAGTCTGTGAAGACCGGCGAAGGCATACACTTAATTATACACACTTTTGCTCATATATATATTATATATATTCATAAATATAATAATAATAATATAGGACAGGCATTTACGTGCCATGCAGAAAGCTGCAGTTCTTGGCACAGCTAACATCGTGCGCAAAGTGCTTAGTTTGTGATCCCTCTTTTTGCCACCTGCAGTTTCTATCAGATAATTATGGTACTGAATTATTCTCACCTTCACTTTGAATCATTTCGGTGTTGGTGTTACAGAAGAAAAAAAGAAAAAAAACTCATAATATTAATAAATGGTTTTTATTAGAGAGGTCAAAAAAAGGTACAAACCACTTACATGGTCCTTTGACTTTCTTTATATTTAGTATTGTGCTAGCAAGAATTTGCATCAATAAAGTGTCTCTGCGTTTTTTATTTTATATACAATATGTTTATCTGATCTGAATTAAACTTGGTTTTTCACTAGCATTCACTCATATTCTACAGGCTAGATTTGGAAGGGAGAGGGAATTATGCTTGCATTTGCAAAGGAAACTTCTTTCCAGTTTGCGTATTATTTTACTTCTACTTAAAGTTGTATAGCCAATACTTTGAGACGTACCAAATTTTTTATGTATTAAAAAAAATGTTTCAAAATAGCCCAAATATCGGTTAGGTTATATCATTTGGACGTATCAGGAAAAAAAAAACTCAACTTTTGAAATTACAAACGAACGTCATGACAGTAACACAGATGCAAATAATAAATAAAAATAAATAAATATAACTGATGTCTAAAGGTCTATTTAGTTGGTAATATGTGGGTATACTTTTAGTTATATTATAATTAGTAACTATATTATAATGTGGCATTTTTAAAAGCATGCCACTTTAAACTGATATATCTACTGTCAATGAGACAAAAAAAAATCACTTTTTATTTTATATAAAAGCATAATTATCTCAAATACGTTACATTGCCCGGGTAAAAAATTGCAAAAATTTAAGTTTGCCAAAAATTGGCAAAAACTGTAACTCAATAACTCCGATCCAGCTAGTGTGATCTGGCTGAAACTTAAACTGTGTATGTCTTTTACTCTGCCTTTTCAACAATTATTATTATTTTAATAATTTATTTGCTTTAGTTGAAGAAAAAATTAAAATTTTAAAAATTAAAAAATGATGTTATTAGCCACACCACTGTAATTAGATATTTATCCTGTATATTTATTTTTATATATGTTGTGTTAAATAAAAAAATCATTTTCATAATTATTTAGTTTTTCTGTTTTGACTTCCAGTTTCTCTACAAAGGAATCAGCTACGCATGCTATCGTTGCTGTTCACAATACTGATATCAATGGACAAACAGTGAAATGTTCTTGGGGAAAAGAATCTGGTGATCCAAATAATGCGCAAGCTACGGGACAAGTCAGCGTGAGTACAACTGCAGAAACCAACGTTAGTTCAAAACAAAACATTATACATTTTTTATCAAAAGTAGTAAATAATTACTAATTCTGCATATTTTTTTTTAATAGTAATGAGAGTACAATTTTTTTTTTTTTTTTAATTTTAGTTTTGCTTTTTTTATTATTATATATAAAAATTAGAGTAATTTTTTTTAGCTCTGTAACGATTGTTATATAATAGTTTTAAGTATTTTAGATTGCTATCTAAAATTTTATAATTGTAATATAAGTTACGTTCAAAGTATTTTCAAAAAAAAAAATCAACTCTATTTTTTATCTATTTTTTTTCCTTTTTTCTTTTATGTATTTTATTTTATTTCAACAATTTTTTATAAAGTGTTTTTTACTTTATTTGTTTATTATTTATTTGTTAATTTTGTTTTACATATTACAGCCTATAATGTACCCCCCCCCCCTTTTACTATTATTATTTATTTTTAATTTCTATTTCGTTGGCTGTTTAATTTTACATTTAATCGCAGAAGAACTTTTTTTTTCTTTTTTTTTTATGAATGAGATAGCAATCTGCCATAGTTAAAAAAATAAATAAAGTTATGCTTGAGTACTCTACAGTATTAAACCAACTAACAGCAAGAAAAGAATATGTATATAAATCGTATTCGAAATGAATAAAAAAACATCATTCGTTTGCGAAATTTGATTTTTTGTTTTGTTTTTCTAAATAATTTCTAGACGTTTTAGTTGAATATAAATAATATTATCAGTATTATCACATAGTAAAAAATAATAATAATAATAATTAAATTAGAAGTGTGCTTTATTTTTGTTTTTATTTCACTAACTAATCGGCATGCCAATCATTTTTCTATATATAGATAAATTTAGTTGCACGTTTTTTTTATACGATTTAATATTTAAAAAAAATAAAATCACTAATATATTATATTTGTAATTGCATATAATTGTATTTATTCAATAATTAAATCAATTTCATATTTTATCGGATAAATAATTAATAAATAATAAACTTTTATTTATAAATAAATTTTTTGAAAAAAAAATTTAAATTATAGCAGATTTATACTTAAATTTTATTCACATTTTTCTGTGTTTTTAATATTTTTTTTAACGAGAAATTTTCTTTTTATTTTAATACCATGGCAAAGTTGATCGACAAAAAGAATATAAGTTTAAAATAAAAGTCATTTAAAAATATTTATACCATCACTAACACTATGTAAGGCAATATTTTTTTATATTTAAGGATAAAAAAAAAATTTAAAAATGTGTGTGTATATTTAATGTTAACAGCCCCTAACTGGTGGTGCTCAATATCCGTATGCTTATGGACAACAAATGGGTTATTGGTACCCACAAAGCTACCCTGCCGCAGCAGCCGCAGCACAAATTCAGGGTCAATTTTTGCAAGGCATGCAGGGTTATACTTATGGACAATTTGGATATCAGCAGGCTGCTGCCGCACAATACATGGGGTAAGTTATATCAATTTAGAAGAACAGTTGAAATTTTTTAAGTTAGTAAAAAAATATAAAATATATCCATATTAAAATTTAGCTGTTATCTCAATTTGCATTCGAATCACGATTCAGATTAATGTATCCATGCAGTCCAGATTGGTTAGTAAAGGAACTATGATTTTTAGGCCGACTATAAGCGATTTTGGTAACATCCGCTTCCGTTTTTCCTTACTACGCATGCGCAGTAAATCGAAGCGGATGTAAGCGAAACACACGGCTTCAAAACAGCTTTTTTTTTTCCTTTATCAGTCAATTATTTGTTTCCGTTATAGAAATTATGATTTTTTTTTTTTTTTTTTTATAAGTTGCCTGAGTTGGGAATTAACTAATAAAGACCCAACTTTTTTGAGGTAGACTATAGAACATTTTGATCACATCCGCTTCCTTTTCTACATATTACGCATGCGTATAGTACCGTGAAAGCGGACACAGTTATGAAATCGCTTACAGTCGACCTCAAAATAGTTGTCACTTCAATAATCGATAGTATTTTTATAAATAATAAAGTAGACTAGAAAAAAAAATTGCGGGTAATTTCAAATTATAAATGAGGACATTGTCTTGAATCAATTGCTACGTGAATTTTTAATTTTGAGTTCATTAAATTAATCTTTGAAAATCGAAAAATGACGTCACAGGCGGCAACTTATGCATGTGGGCATAGAAAAAAGTTACCGAACATGATGTCATATTGCGGCTTTCCAAAAATTAATTAAAAATACTTGATGGACTCAAAATATACAAATTTGCATATTCAAGACAGAAAAAATTAATCGATGGATACGAGACATACTTTAACGTTGGCTAATGAAAATATTATGTTATGTTTTTCAGCTCGTCTCCTGCTAGAATGGGTATGCAGTTGCCTACTGCTGCCGCGGCTGCAGCCGCTGCGTGGCAAGGAATGCCAGGACAACCACAAATGCCAACAAGTGCAGCAGCAGCTGCAGCTGCTCAACAAATGGCTGCAGCAGCTCAAGGAGCAGCCGCCATGCAACAACCAGGAGGAATGATGACGTATCCCATGCAACAGTTCCAGGTAAAGTTTATTAAAATTTATCGTGGGAGGGAGTAATGTTTTGTCCTACTAATTTAATATTGTGCACTGAAAAAAACATTTCAGTAAACACAGTAACCACAAACAACTTATGTTTTCATCTTGTAAACATCATTTTCCCAGTATTTTAAAAATCATAATTTAATGTTTTGCATTTATGTTTCTTTCATTTTCAATAAAATCATATATATCCATGCGTCATGTCATAAATTTAGAACAAATTAATAGTAATACTTGGGAGGCTATAACAGAAATACATGAAGTAAAATTTTAAACTATTTAGAAATCTCAAATGATGCACTTCTATGATTCATTCCACATTCCACTCTTTGACGATCATTTACCAAAAGAGAAAAAAAATGACAAAATTTGTAATTAATATTTATTTTTAATTTTATCTGTTACAGCTAGCTGAAGAAGATTGGCTCACCCCCAGCCTTTTGGTTTGATGGTGATAATTGAAAGAAAATAACTAAAAAAAAAAAAATACACACATACATAAAATATAAGATACAGAATGTAAAAAAAAAGGTGATTATTATGTAGCTGCATAATTTTTTTTGCCATACCAATTATTTTTATGCTCTCCTTTTATTGATAAAGAAAAAAAAATCAATTATTTACTTTTTTATTTTCATTTTGACACGATTATACAAAAAAAAAATCATGAAATAACTTTTTTGTTTACTCTTGCCAATTTTTTTAATGATCATTCTTGCCATAAGGAAAAAATACAAGAATACCTCAAAATAGATAATCATTTTTTATTATTATTATAAGTGAAGAAAAAAAAATTGGAGGGTGCTTTTATATAAAAAATTATAAAGGAGAGCATTTTTATAATTTAAAGAAAAAAATATTCAAAAAAATAAAATAATAATAATAAAACGTAAAAAAAATATATATATTTAATCCCATGTACAAAATTGAAAAGAAACGTAGTGGTGTAGTTAAAAAAAATATACTATACACGCAAAAAAAAAATATATATAAAAATGAATGTAGTTAATTAGTATTTAAAGGAAAAAAAATTACATAGATTTTACCAGGAATAAACGCAAAATTTTGGGGGTACATTAATATTATAAAAGAAATAAATAATAAGTGATTAAAAAAAAAATCATAATATGAAAAGCATCTAGAAAATAAGATAAAAATATTAAAAAAAAATGTATAAATATATTATTATATAAATATATAACAAAAAAACAACCCTAAATTTTAAGGTAATAACAACAATTTAGGTTAGATTTTAGAATAAATTAATGATAAATTATGCCATGACAGTCTAAGAAAATGAAGTATAAAAAAAGAAGAAAATATCTATATTGACTAATACTATTGTAAAATTGGATAATGTGTATGAAAGGGAGTTTGGTTTTTTATTTTGATATAAGTATCAAAAACGCATTTAGTGTATAGAGACAACTATTCATTTTTATAATTTAATTAACAACTATAATATTAAATTTATATAAGTTTTAAAATTAAAATTTATAGTTAAATAAAGAAAAACATGACATAATTTTAATACTTATATAATTTTAGTATTATTTTTTGGTCTTTTTGGCATAATTATATTATATAATATTTCATCAATTTTATAAAAATTGTATATATATTTACTTTGTTTTCACTTTTAATTTCAAAAATTAAAATAAGAAAAACATACTTATTTTACATTAAATTATTATTAATAAATAAAAAAAAAACGTCACTCGTTGCGTTGTGAATTTTTGATTTTAAATATAACGTGTATTTTTAATTTTATATTGCTAATATTTAAATTATTATTCAAAAATTTTAAGATCTTTTTAGAATCTTAAATTTAAATCATAATTATAACAGCTAAGATCAATTTAGCGTTTAACGCTAGTGGATTCGTATTTTATTTTTTAGATAAGTAAACTTCTTCAAAGAATATCAATAATAAAACAATTAAATTTAAATATAAGCAGTATAAAAATGAAATAATTATAATAAATAAATAGTTTTTTTGTTACTACAAAAAATTAATAATATTAATAACAATAAAAAAATAATGATTAAAAAAAATAGTGCAACTCATAAAAGATATCAATAAACACATAAAATAATCAATAGGCTAAAATGAAAATATAATCAAGACAAAATATTAAATAAACACTTAGGAAAAAAAAAGTAATAATGAATTAGAAACAAAAATATTAAATTATATAGTTGGAAAAGAAAAAAAGTGGGAAAAAAATGTAGAAATTTAGACGAAAAAAAATGCAGAAAAATAGCTTTGATAAAATAATGACAATGGGAAAAAAAAGTAATTTTGTCATATATTATTATATAATATAAAAATAAAGAAAAATGATAATCATAAATTTTTATATACATATAAAAAGTAAAGAATAAATTAAGAATTAAGGGTATAAATGCGTATTTTTTTTTTAAATAACAATTTAATTTCAATTACTATTCAAATTTTTTTTAATTTTTTAATTTTGTGAAAGTATAAAAGCAAAAAATCTTCCTTGGGATACATGTAAAGAAAAAAATATCTTCCAATTTTTGAAAAAAATAATAAATGTTCATTTATATAAGTGTGTTTAAAAAAAAAAAAAAGAAAAAAGAAAATAATATCTGCACATCGAAATATTAAATGTTTAAATGTCATTTTTCAGAATATTTATTGTGGAAAAAGAAAATAATAATATGTGTTTCATTAAAAAAATAATAATAATAATAAATAAAACTAATATTTATCCCTAAGTGTTTTTTCCAATATATAAATGGGTTTTTTCAATGTATGATTGTTAAAATGAAATATATATAAATATAATATATATTGTATATACATAATATTCAAAGCAAAAAAAAAGTATGTTATGTGAGCACTAATAGGCATAGGTATAAAGAAATTTTAAAATTTTAGTTACGTCCAATAATAAAAAAATTAAATATAGTTATCACTGGTGAATCAAAAAAAAAAAAAATGCGTATTTTTAGCCAATTAAAATCCTGTATAAAAAAACAACAATATTATGAGTAATATCATTAGATTGACCTATAAAATGATATTTTAACCTCACAAATATTAATAACTAAAATTTTATACTTTCTAACTTTTGCCTATACATTATTATTTTTCTGTTTCAGTTTTCATTTTTATAATGTAAAAAAAAAACTATATACACGAATAAAAATATATATTATATTATTAAAAAAAATAGTAATAATAATAAAATATTATTATAAACACCTATATTTAAGAATGGTTGTATAATGTAAAGCTCATATCAATACAAAAAAGTGATTAATATATTGTGAAAAAAAAAAGAAATAAAAAAAATACCCCAAATACAGTACCCCCTAAAAGTTATTCAAAACTTTCATAATATTCGTTGTCATTTTTGTACTTAAAAAAAAAAGCAGCTACATATTTTTGATCCAATTTAATTTTTAATTGGGGTGTAATTTTTAAGTTAATTAATTTTAATTTTCAAAGTGAAAACTGGATTTTCCATTTTAATTTAATTTTTTTTATTATTATTAATTAAAAATAAAACACCATGGTTTTCTTTTTTTTTTTTTTTTGCAAAAATACGTGTTAATGTTTTATAAAATACCTATAAGTATAATTATTAATTATGGGGAAAAAATTGTATAAATATTATATATAATAATAATAATAATAATAGTGATGCATATAATAATGTGTATTGTATTGTGGTAATATAAAATAGGAATAAGAATTCCTAAAAAAAAAAAAAAAAAAAAATTAAAAAATATATTAATATTTATGAAAAAAATGCTTATTTATGAACAAAAAAAAAATGGTATGAATAAAGTGAAAAAATAACATTTTATACTGGTAAAAAATAGGAAAAAATTAAGAACATTGAAAAAAAAAAATAACAAAAAGAAATTTTGATAAAAAGAAAAAAAATATTGATTTTAGGGAATGCAAAAATAATGAAAAAAAAATGATATATTAATGAGGGAATATAAAATATATATATAAAATTTTATGTTAGTTTTAATAAAATGGTAAAGATATAAACGGTTGTGTTTTTGAAAAAAAAATGGACATAAAATATTTGTAAAAAAAAAAAGTAATAAAAAATAAATATATATAAAAAAATTTGCACACACACACTCACCCCTTAGATTAAACAGGAAAAAAAATGTTTAGAAAATAAGTATGAAAAAACAGTGCACTTTAAATGTAATGTGTAGTATAAAAAAAAAAGAAAAAAAAAACTAAATATAGGCTAATAATAAAGAAAAATATTAATTAATATACAATTAATAAAAATATATATGGTGGAAAAACTATGGGCTAATGAGAAAAATGGTATTAAAAAAAATATTGTATTATTAATTTTTCAAATATTATAATTATATAATTATCAAAAAAAAATCAATCTTTTTTAATTTTTATGACAATTTTTCAATGAAAAAAAAAATGTAGTTTTAAATAATTTTTGATAATTATATAATATGAATTTAAAAAATTTCAAATAGCTAAAGAACAATCAGAAAGAAAGAAAGAAAAAAAAAGAATTTTAAACACTTTTTCTAAATAATATTTTACGAAAAAAAAAATTGAATATTTTTCATTCAATGACTTTATATTTTGTATAATTAAAAAAAAAGTAAAAACTAAGTAAAATATTTGAATTATTAATGATACTTTATTTTTAATTGGTTAAATGAAATATATAGGAAAGACAATATTAAAAAATAAAAAACTTTTTTTTTTTATTTCGACGGAAGAAATATTAAAATTTCTAACATTACTTAACACTCATACATGACCATTTTCATTCTTAACTCTAAAAATAATGTGATTTTTTTTTTAAATAAGAGGTCTTAATATTTTTCAAAATGACAAAAAAATAAAAATAAAATTTATACTTAACAAGTGAAATAATTATAAATTTTATTTTTTACTAATATTATTTATTTATTTTTTTAATATTGTCGAAGTTGTTATAAGAACATTAAAAATGAACCCCATATTATAAAAAAAAAGAATAATAATAATAATTATAATTTAAGATCTGTAATGATCTTAAAATGTATAAAAATGAATAAATATAAACGTATAATAATGAAAAAAAAAAAAGTAGTGTTTTATACTGGAAAAATGAAACTAAAAAAAATGTGACAAAAAAAAATATATAAATATATTATAAAATATCCCACAAAAAATACTATATTGATATGATGCGATGAAAAATGAATTGTAGTAAAAATAAATAAAACAAACAAAAAAAATTAGGTAGGAACAAAAAAATAAATAAATGATGAAATAAAAACAATTGATATAAAAACAAAAATGGAAATGAGGAAAAAAAAGTTATAATAAAAATATAAAAAAAATGATGTTTATGTGTTTTATTTTAATATACTAGCTACCTTTCTTATTAGCATTACATTTGAAATATTAAGTTAAAACGTTTCAATTTAAATAATTTGTAATTTAAAAATATTAATTTTTACAAGATCTTGTATACTGTATTATTAGTTTTTATTAGGATAGATCCATAATTTCAAAAGACTTATTGTTTTCAAAGAAAGTGTAGATAAATAATAGTATGCCTATATCAATATTTAGGTGTTAAAAGTTTGGTGTAAAAGTATTAATGATCTCCAAAACTGATGACAAATTTTTATACCAGAATGTAAATGTGGTTCCACAAGAGAGTGTGAAAATACTGTAAAGTATGCTATTTATGTCGTGTTTTCTGACATCAGAAATAGGTAAAAATTAGTATAAAAAATGTTCTGCGGGATGCATAAATTGAACTTTTCTGATCTCTATACTATAGTTGACAAACTAACATTATTTTTGCGAGTCCTATCAAGTGTTTTGTGAAATAAAAGCTAATGTTTTCTACTAGTCTATTCCTTTAAATTCATATACAATTTAATATAATTGCTTAATAAATATGTTGTATTGCTATAAATTTCAATAATACATATATTCATATTAACACAATTTTTTTGCAAAATTAAATGATAACAGAATTGTACAGCATAAAAATTATTCTAATCCCTCATAAAATAGAATTAAACTTTTAATTCGATTTCTTACAAGTTAAATTAAAAAATTATTTTTTTTTAATCATTCCTCTGAGACTATATAGCATATTTTATATGGGACAAAAATGTTTTATGAAATTCACCTGTTTTTAGAACACCAAGTCCAACTAATAGAAGATTCTGTAATTTGTAGTTCCATATTTCTAACCATTAGATTAGTATTTCTCTAATTCTGAGTAATGCTAACCTCAATCAAGATGCAGGCAGAGATATAGGGTGGTTTCATTCATGTTAAAGTCGACACCATAAGTGGGCGCTAAATAACATGGGCCGCAGTACTCATTTTGCCAGTTTAAAAATACTTCGCAATATTTTTGAAAGCATTGATGGTGTTAACAGGTTGAATTATAGTTTTTCGAGAATGCAAGAAAAATAATAATGACCAAAAAAATAGCTAATTCTCCAAAGAAAATAGCCCAAAACTACATTTTGTTCTATACTGAGCAATGTTATTCATTGCTCAAGAAGAGCATTGAATTCATCATGCGTACACACCCTACAAGCAGCAGGAATTTACAGGCAGCAATGAAAATCTCGATTTTAATAGTATAAAGAAGGTAAGTTTTCGAAAAGAATGAAATAAAAATTGTATAAAATATTGAAAATAGATTTATTCATCTCTTCTTCTCTACTATGATCTACAAGTGTAATGTACTGTACAGGTATCACAGCAGTAGGGGTTGATGTCAATCCAGTATATAGACTGGTTGCACTCATATTTAAGAGTCACCATTTTGTTGGTTAGAAATTCATAGGCCAGCATATAGGAAACTTCATTTTTATTCTTTTAATAGCAAACTAAGCTTCAGAACCTCAATCTGAGTCTTATTTTTAGGTCCTATAATAAGCTAGAAGAATATGAGAAAAATGCTTACAGTCAAAACAAACTTTTATTTATGCAAAAAATGAGGAAAAATTATGTTTCACTATGCTGGACAATGCATTAGGCATCCACAAACATGGCGACGAAGCGCAAGGATGTGCAACGGTTCTATATACGGCAAAGAAAAGTAATAGTTAATTTAAAAATTTAGAAAAAAAATTAAAAAATACTTTTTTTTTAATATAATAAATTAGACTAGCTAAGCTACCTTACATGCCATAAATATAAATTAAAAATACAATACTGTTTACACGATTGTGATAAAGTGATAATAATAATATTAATAATATACTTTAACATTTAAATCCAGGGTACGTTTTTCTCATAAGATTAAGAATAACATTGCAAATATATCGCGATTTTTTGAATGGTAAAATATATTATCCCAATCGTGTGTACCGTATACACTATAACTAATGTCACAATTCACAATACATTCAATACAAATAAAAACAATTCCACCTAAAATATAACTAAATAATACCATTCAGATGCGTATTCTTACCATTTTTAATTTAACTCTTAATTTTATTTTGTATTTTTTTTTTTGTATTTTTTTTTTTTTTGAAATAAATTCTTTTATACTTTTTATAACTCCTGTTTTTATGATGTTAATAATTTTTTTCTTTTTTTTTTTTTTTTTTTACATCTTGCGAAATTAGAGATTTAATGCGTAGTAAAAATTTATATTACAAAAAAGAAACAAAGAATGTAGTAAAAATATTTTCTTTAAGATTACGTCGTAAATTGTTCATTTTATTTAACAAATTAATTCAAAAGGCTAAAAAAAATATATTAAATTTCTAAATGAGGGTAAATATTATTAAATGGGTAATTTTTGTTTCTCCACATTATTGCTCTTTTAAAATATATAGAATTATATTGCAACAGTGTTTTATTTTATGAAAATATCGTATATATTTTATTTTTTACATGATTTTCGCACTATCTCAATTCACTGTTTACTCAGTTTACTGGCTGTTTCGGTGCTATCAAAGCGTTATAAATATATGTTTTTAGTTTTATTTTTGTCTTTGTTTAATTATATTGTTTGTGACTATATTGTACATATTCAGTACTTGTAGCATTGCTCTGTTACTGAATAAATAAATAAATTTAATTTAAGAAAAATTACTAAGTAATTACACTTATACACACAAAGAAACAAAAATGTTTTTTTTTTTTCTGTTTTATACAGAATCTACCTATATTAATTTTTATATGATTTTCTTTGTCAAAGTTGAATTATTTTAATTTTAACATATAAATATCATTAATAAAGCTTTTAAATAAATTTCAGCATCAATTAAAATTAGTTTAAACTATATTATGCGTACCAAATTTCATCGGTGTGTTATAATAATAATAATAATAAGTATATAACTTTATTAAGGCGTTGTGAGGGCTTGACAGCCCTATTTTACAAAACCTTGACCACAACATTACAAGTAAATTTTACATAAGCAAAAAGGAGATATAGCATTGAAGTATCATATATATTATATAATTTAAATTTATACATTGCTAGAATTATCAATTTTAATATACAATTTTTTTCCCCCATAAATTATTGAGATATATATATTTTTATGGATCGGGAAAATATTTAATTAAAGCCCTTGTGAACTTACTTTTTTATAATTTAGAATACTAGACTGATAATAACCATACCTTAATATCCATGAATTAGACACCATCACGTTGATTTTGTACTTATTTTAGTTTATTTTCCTTTTTGCGGTTATATCACGTATCTGACGTAACAATGTACCGCCGCCAATCACAGTCACCGCTCTGGTCACGTGATAAATTTAAGCCCCTCTTTCAAGTTCTTTACCACTATCACGGCCCCCATCGGTATACATTGTGACGTCAGATACGTGATATAACCGCAAAAAGGAAAATAAACGAAAATAAATACAAAATCAACGTGATGGTGTTTAATTCATGGATATTAAGGTATGGTAATTATCAGTATAGTATTCTAAATGATAAAAAAGTAAGTTGACAAGGGCTTTAAGCATGCGATAAGATAGGAGTTTTTATTCTCCTATGTTAGTCACGCTATTTTTACTTAGCTTCAATCCTAATGAAATTTAGTAAGCGATGATATAAAGACATTTTAAATTTACCCAGAAATTTGGATTTTGTTATATGACGAATGCTTTGAGGTATTATATCAACATAAGTCCTTAAAAATAATTTTAGTTGCTTTTTTTTAAAGTTAAATTTGAGATTATTTGCTCTTATTCTTCAATGCTATTTCCTACCTACACATACTGTAAGGCGTTTTTTTTTAAATTGAGTTTTAATCAACGATAGCAACTTTTTTATTTTGAGATATGGAAATATTTCATACTTTTTAAGCCATTAAAAAATTTATATAATAAATTTTTTTTTAACGGTAAAAAGAAACATGCAGGTAATACCCGGATAACTGTAACCAAAATTTTATACTAAATCATATAGGATGTATCCACACGACGCCATATTGGATCAATAAACTTCATTGCTCAGCATAGGACGAACTTCATTTTTGGCTATTTTATTGTAGAAATCGGTTATTGATATTATTATTTTTCTCACATACTTGAGGTACTAATTCAACCTATATTAACAGTATCAATACTCTCAAAAATATAATATTGCTTAGTATTTTTAATCTGTCAATGTCATTTTCCTTTACCGGTCCATGTTATTGAGTAATCCAGCAAGGCGTTGACTTTAACATGAATGCATACATACAGGATAAAATAATATTATATTGTATTTCATGATTTTTTTTTTCAACTATATTTTTATAAAAAACTTATTTGAAATACAATCCTTTTTTTATATCTATATATATATATATATATATAATATATATATATATAATGCTCAAAGCTCACAATATACAGACTATTAGAATCACGCAGGATTTCATATTACAGTAGGATTTATATATATATATATATATATATATATATATATATATATATATATATATATATATATATATATATATATATATATATATATATATATATATATATATATATATATAGTTTAGTTACAATTCAAACAAAAGTTTTTACTTTAAATGCAATGAAAACTCTAATACATGAAAATTTGTTAATAAAATATAAGTGGTATGAAATAAAAAAAAAATGGAAGATTTATTTTTGTTGAAACATGAGCTAGCACTTTAAATAAATTGTTTAGCTTTATTTTGAACCTAGTAAATTTATTGGTGTAATTGCCGTAAGTGTACAAAAGCTTATCACATTCAAAACATTTTGCATCACCATATTACGCTATATAGTATAAAGCTGGTTTTTTATTCAATATTATGAAAAGGATAAACTTTTCATTGTTTCACTCGTCATTTTTTTTTTTTTTTTTTACAATATAAAAAGTAGTTTTATATTGTTTTAAATTTAAAATTCTATATAGTTATAAAAGTATGAAAAAAAAAGACTTTATAATCGCCGCCTATAGCTCACATTAAATAAAATAATTCCCTGAAAGTCTAGTGGAAAACATATTGTGTATCACGATATGTATTATATATATATATATATATATATATATATATATATATATATATATATATATATATATATATATATATATATATATATATATATATATATATTAAATTGCATCCTAGGGGAAAAAAACTATGCGTATTCTGATAGAGCCTTTTTTTTTTTTTTTAAATCAAATTATTATTTTTTTTTAAATTTTTAAATACAAATTTACTATATTTAATGTAAATTTGAAACAGGATATTTTTATTACTTTGCAAATCCTATTTTATATAGGAACTACCAAGTTGTAGGTATTGCCATGAGTTTGATAAAGGATAACCTGGAAAATAACAAAATTTAGTTTTGTTGCATTATACCTATCAATAGGGTGGTTTCATTCATGTTAAAGTTGACACCATGAGTGAGCGCTAAATAACATGGGCCAGTACGAAAAAATAACAAATCTTGTCAGTTTAAAAATATTTTGCAATATTTTTGAGAGCATTGATGCTATTAACAGGTTGAATTAGTTTTTCAAGTATGCATGAAAATTAATAATAACCAAAAAATTTCTATTTTTCCAAAGAAAATAGCCAAAAACTATACATTTGCCCTATGCTATGAGCAATGTTATTTATTGCTAAAAAAGAGCATCGAAAAGCATTCAGAATGACGTCATGCGCACATACTCTATATGATTATTGTTTTCATTATTTGTAAATTAACAATACTGCTTAAGCCTCTTTTTGGTCTCTTTTTGGGATCAGTAATGCTCTCCCCCCCCCCCCTTTTTTTGCCCAGTTACACACACAAAAATGGATTCTAAGAACCCAGTTGACATTTTTTTTTAGCCACCGATCATGTAGCCATGTATATGCTTAATTGCTATTGAAATATTTTTATCTTATGCATTTTACATGCATGTTAAACATATGGTCAAGGTTTTGTTTAACAAAGCTAACGTTGCTCTCAGAACACCTCATTATATCATTTTTATTATTACAAAAACAACAAACTTACAATCTGTAACGATAACGACCAATATATAAGCGTGTATGCATTCATGTTAATGTCAACACCATATTGAATCACTCAATAACAAGGGCTGGTATAAGTAAATGGCTTATTTTGCCAGCTTAAAAATACTAACTACATAAATAGTGTTTTTAAGAGCATTGATGCTGTTAATAAATTGAATTGGTATCTGAATTAGTATTTGAGATAAATAATAAAAAAAAAAAAAAAAAAAGATTTTCCAAAGAACATAGCCGAAAACGAATTTTGTCCTATGCTGAGCAATGTTGTTCATTGATCTAGTATGGCGTCCAAGTGCATTCAGTATGACGTCATGCGGATACACCTTATATACGATAAAGTTATATACTAAAAATTTACCCTACAAAAGTTTGGGTTATGTTTTTAACTTTTACAAAAACCAAAATTATTTTCTATAAAAATAAACACTATAATTTAATACATGCAATAAATTTATTTGGATAAAAGTATTTTGATGTTGCTTTTAAAAAATGTTGCAAAAATAGTTCATCATTTTTGTATAAAGTTTGTACATTTTTTTAACACCTTTTTCCTCTTTATTTAGTGATTTAAATAGATTACACCTATTATGTTTTTTACATTTATTAAAATATCCCTTTATATACGTTAAAACCATAGCCTTTAGAGCAAGTATAATGATAATCTATGCATTTTTTGTCTTCTTTTTTGAATATGGATTAAAATAAACACACTTTGAAAGAAATATGTTTGTTTTTTTAAGTTTAAAATTGAAAGTAATAGTGTGTATAAGATTTTGTTGAATCGTTATATTGCATATGGAGTAGATTATGATGCTTGAAATAGACAATAGACCCCTTGCACATCCTTGCGCTTTGTCGCCATGTTTGTGGTGCCTAATGCATTGTCCAGCATAGGGTGAACTTCATTTCTCCTAATTTTTCACATAAAAAGAGTTTATTTGAACTGTACGAATTTTTCTCATATTCTTCGAGCTTATTAGGAGATGGAAATAAGGCTTTGATTGAGGTTTGTATAGCTTCTTTTGCTATTAAAAAAAATATGACGTTTTTCCTATGCTGACCTATGTATTCCTGACCAACACTGTACAATATTTTTGAGAGCATTGATGCTGTAAATATGTTGAATTGGTATCTCAAGTACGTAAAAAAAATAACAGCAACAAAAAATGAACCGCATTTCCCAAAGAAAGTAAAACGAAGTTTGTCTTATGCTCAGTAATGCTATTCACTATTCACTACTCCAGTATGGCCTCTAAGCGCATTAAATATGACGTCATGCGGATACACTCTATATTTATGACATAAATGCTGCATAAATTACGTAATTTATTTCATCTGTGCATTCATTATTGCAATGCATTTTTTTTTCAAACCTAATAAACAAAAACATAGAAACAAAATTCAGATTCCAACAACAAAAAGTTTTGTTATATGATTTTTGCTTGTATATTAATTCATTATTTATTTTAACAATATAATTTATCTTTAGTATGAAAAAAAAATCGTTTTTTTTTTTTCTAGAACATAATTACGAAGTTCATATAGATATTACATTTAAAAAAATATATTTTGATTATAAAATTATTCGTATTATATAATTCCAAAATATTTTTTTATAATACACTTGTATATTTTATAAACATACATATACCGCCAATCATTACCATATGACGCAAAAGCTAATTTAATTAACAAAAACATAATATGTAAATTAATTTTTTTTGTGCTTGATTAACTCGAGTATTTCATATTAATTTGATGTAAATTAATTTCGCAGAGTATCAAAATACAAAATAATGTTTATTTAGTTTTTATTATTATTATTATTATTATTTTAATTTTCTAATTGAAAAAAAATTGTTACATTATTAGAAACTTAATTTAAAATTTCATATTAATTAAATATCTAATTGAATCACTGTATTAAAGGGTATAATTGTTAAATAATTAAAAAAAAATGTTTTTTTTTTTTTTAATTCGTGGGTTATAAAACTTTATTTCAATGTTTTTTAACGGCGGTGACGTAGCACCAATCAGAGGCTTGCTAGAAAAAAGGCGCGAGATTCTTAATTTAACATTATACGCTTATGGGAAGCAAAAGTTGTTATTAGTGGTTTCTGAGAAAACTACTGCATTAATTCTGTAAATTTTTAAATGAGGGACACTACATTATATAGGCATACTTTAAAGTGTTTCAAGTAATAAAATTGTTTAAGAATTTTCATCGCTTGTAAGAAGCATTAAAAGTATTACGCCTTGTTATGATTGACCATTTCTTTGCAAAGGAAAATCAAGTAATGCTGCATCTAAGCAAAAAAAAAAAAAAAAAAAAAAAAAAAAAGAGCTATGTAATATGCAGAATTATAAATGTTCAATATTTTTAATCTAAAATTTTCCAGAGTATTTTACAAAAATAGATATTATCAAGTATATTTAAGCCACATTAATAAAAACTTAGTGGCTGCTTTGCAAGCTTATACGCCGAAGTGGTTTATAAAATAAAGAAAAAGGCAATAAAATGATTAAAATAACTTTTCTGAAAGAATAAATTACGTAATTTTATGCTGCAATTGCTGCATCTATAGCATTTATAGCATAGCTGTTGTTAAATTGGTACAGCATAAATAATTATGCTATATGCAATACAATCGTTATATTATATAATATAGTTATATTAAAATATTATTGTATATACATATATCATAAATTATGTTAGTTATAATATAATGCATAAATATTGAAAGGATTGTGGAATAATTATTAGTTGATTTTTTTTTATTATTATTATTACATGTATGCAAAACTGAAGATATTTTACATTCAATATTAAATTCTCTTTCAAAGCTTTTATATACTTAAAGCCATAGACCACATAAAACAACATGTGCTTTTTAATGAATAAACACGAAATGGTGATCTTCAAAACTGATGACAATTTTTACCAGAATGTTAATGTAGCCCCACGAGAGAGCTTGGAAATACTGTGATATATGCAATTTGCGTGACTATTCATGTTTCTGACGTCAGAAACATACAAAAATTAGTAAAAAATGTTATGCGGGTTGCATAAATCGAAATTTATTGATCATTGCTACGGAGCTATAGTTGGGTTTTGAGACAAGCTTAAGTTATTTATGGGATGTAAATCCCATCAAGTATTTTGTGATATAAATGCTTATGTTTTCTTCTGGTCTATTCCTTTAACATTCTCTTAATTTCATAACATATACAATAAATAAAAATATATATCTGAAACTATACTATACTATTGTAAAATTTATAATTTGCCTTTACGATTTCTGTAGTATATACAAAACACAAAAGCAACACACAATGTGTATTTGTCTAATTTTTACCTATCTTAATCATAATATATACAGAGTATACACTGGCTTAATTTCTATGTCTACTTATTATACCTATACTCATGTAGTGTACCGTATACACTATGTACTATATGTACTGGAAGCAAGCAAAATTACTTTAACACAGGGCCGGGTTAGTCACAAATGTGAAACGTAGAAAAAATTATAAACATTTTACAATTTTTTTTTATAAATATTTGTTTACTTTTGTTAAGGCGGTGGGTGACCGACTTGGACCGGAATTCGCTAAATGAAGAACTATATTTCCCCAATAAATTTTTGTACATGATTTAATTCCAATAAAACAAACGCTATAATTTTCAAATAAAATCAAGTAAATTATATATATATATATATATATATATATATATATATATATATATATATATATATATATATATATATATATATATATATATATATATATATATATATATATATATATATATATATATTTATACCAAAACAAATTTTTAATTATATTTTTATTTGTAAAAAAGTTTCTAATTTGACCAAAATTTTCCGCTCAAATTTAAATTTCCACATTTACATGTTATCTTTAAAGTGTAATAACTTAAATATTTGATCGTGTTTTCACATGTTTGACATAACTAAATTTTTAAGTAACATTTATTCTTTACTTTGTGTTAATATTATTATTCGCAACCGTCCTAGTTTGCGAGATATCAGTCGGTCACCTACCCCCTTAAAAACTATTAGAAGAGACATGTATCGAAAATGTTGCCAAAACCAAGTTGAGAAGTTACTACAACCACGGAAGCACCTCCTTTTATCAGATTCCATAGTCAAGTCAAGGAATACAATTTAACAGGTTATAACTTTAATATTACAATGATCACCTGTAAAATTTTGGGTTCTGTATGGGTAAAATTGTTTGAGATAAAGGGGTGCATAAGGTTGTGTAAAAATCTCTAACTTGATTGATTTGGCCAGCAGGAATGATGACATTTCTCGAAAAAAATAACATAAATAATTTATTTAATTCTCATTCTATTAATTTACGATAATTAATAGAGAACAACTTTTTAAATGTTAAATAACGAAATCAAAAAGCCAATTTACTAGCTTATAGAATTTTTGTTTCATACTCGCTTCCGGTTTGCGGTGTACTTTTTGCATGCAGTGAACTATAAGTCGGAAATACTTGTTATTGCTAGCCACCTCGTATGTTATTTTGGCAGTCTATATATACTCGTTAATTGGCAAATATGAAAGAGAGAGAGAATATATTATCAAAATACACATGTACTGCTATGATAAATCTGTATTTAAATTGAGATTGTAAATATTTAACTCTTTCTTTATAGATTTTGTTATAAAAGTCAAAAGGTACATCTCTCTCTCTCTCTCTCTCTCTCTCTCTCTCTCTCTCTCTCTCAAATCCTAAAAATAATAATAAAAACATTGAGTTGTATTTTAAATTTGCATATATATTTTGTATAATGACTCAAAATAATCCTTTCCACCCAAATATTTTATAAATATATTTATATCAAAAAGATCATCGAGAAAATAATTATAATAATAATGAAAAATCGAAACAAAGTAAAAGATCAATTTAATTGTTATTTTGGTACTAAAATGACTGAACGCAAATATTTTAAGTCATGGTAATGTCCGGCCCTGTACATACTATCGTGCACAGTGTATATATATATATATATATATATATATATATATATATATATATATATATATATATATATATATATATATACTGTGCACGACAAGGCAAGTATATAGTATTTTCACGCAGTACAACACCTAAATGTATTCCATAAGCTAATTACTTCAACTCGACTCTCTCTCTCTCTCTCACTAACTAGCTAACACACTATATTATAATACGAAAAGCTTTATTAACATTATGCGTGTATACAGTATACTACAAAAGTTTTGGGTACAGTTTAGATTATTCCGTGTATTTTTTCATAATTTTAAATGGAAAAAAAAAAAAAAAAAAAAAAACATGACTTTTTCAAAATATACACCATAAACTAGAGAGACATTGGGGTACTTTGAGATGAAAATTGTGGCCCTGAATTTCTAAATAAGGCATGGAACTAAGCATCCACAGTTTTAAGAAAATTGTGTGCTTTTCTCATTGAGATGTTATAATGCAAAGAGGGGATTTTTTTTATCTATTAATTAAGCCCTTTTCTTGTAAAATTTAGATGAAAACTTGTTGTTACGATTAAAAAAAATGTTATTTTCAAGTACAATGTTTACGCCTTTAGTATAAGTCCTAAATTTATAAAAGTGGTGATATCATATTTTTACTTATGTGCCGACGTCAAAAAAAATAAAAAAATAAATAAGTAAGTAAGTAAATAAATAAATAAATAAATAAATAAATAAATAAATAAATAAATAAATAAATAAATAAACTTAAAACCACTGATCCATATAATAAAACCTTAAACCCCACCCCAAAATGAATAATTTTAAATACAGTTTTACTTTTTATTATCAGTATCACTCAAGCTGGATATGAAAATATGTTAGAAATTTTAAGAATGATTGAATGAACAAAAAGACATCTAAAAATAGACATTTTTGCTTATAGGGAACGTACATTATTTACGTTTTATGTTTACAATTGAAAGAGAGAGAGAGAGAGAGAGAGAGAGAGAGAGAGAGAGAGAGAGAGAGAGAGAGAGGAGAGAGTGTCTTCTTAAATAACACAAATTTTTATTATATAACATTACAAAAATTCAAAGCAATAAAAAATGAAAAAAAAAATCTGCAATAAGACTGCGACATTTTTTCCCATTTCTTTATAAATCTCCACTGCAGTAGTTGAAAAGAAGGGAAAAAGAGAGAGAGAAAAATAATATATTTTTATAATAATATATAAAATATATTATGTTGTATTATATAAAACTTATTCTATATGTATATTTTGTATAATCTACCCTTCGTCCTATAATATACTAGACTATAATATGTGATTTTTTTTTTTTTTTTTTTTTTTTGAAATGATGGAAGAGAGTGAGGATGAGAGGAGAGAAAGAGAAAGAGAGAGAGAGAGAGAGGATGCAAAAGTGAAAGTGTATGAGTTGAGATATCATACAGGGGGGGGGGGTGAGAGGGGGGGGGGCGGATTGGAAAAAAAATAATTTCAAGAAAATAAATTCAATTAATTATGTTTGAGATATTAGTTAAAAGAAAAAAAAATTAAATTTCTCCCCTTTCCTCACTCAAATGTTAAGGAATTTTTATGTTCATAAATAGGTTTTCTGATTTTTATACCGTATCTTATAATTTTTCTGGATACGCTGCACAGTACTGCACATTTTTCTCAACGATATAAATAGGTTGCTAACTTGCACATGAGTAACTAATCCAACCCTGCCAGCAACATCCCTAAATAGAGTGTTATGAACTCGTACAGTTACAGCATTACCCATAACAAATTCCAAGTATTAGGTGGACACCAGCTCAAATACTAAACCAATAAGTATATAATATAGAAAAATAATATTAATTAAAAGCATAGACAAGAAGAAAACATAAGCATTTATATCTCAAAACATTTAATGGAACTTATACATGCATATGAATAACATATGAATAATTGTAGCGCCGTAACAGTGATTAAACAATTTTGACTTATATGCAACCATTACAATATTTTATACTAATTTTTGCTTGTTTTATGAGGAGAACAGCTCTAAAAGATGCGCTCTGATTGAGGCAAGCACCAAATTTTCAGGATATGTTAAAAGTGTATATACCTTGGTATATATGAAATCATAATATTTCCACGCTGGCAACCCCATAGGAGACCCTGGATACACCCCTGAACACTGCTAGGGTTTTCATTTTTTTACACCGTAACCAAGCATTAAAACGTAAATTGTGTAATAACACAAAATCATTATTGACTTAATGGTAATCCATATAATATGAAATAAATAATATAATCAAACGTTTCTGTGTGTAATAATACAATTAAAAATTTGACTCTGAAATGCAAAGAAATTATCAAAAAGAAAAAAATGTGAAAACGAAATAGAATTATTATACACAAAATTCCAAACAATTAAACACAAAATTATGCAGAATTTGAGTAAAAATAATAAAATATACAAGAATATGTTTCATAAAAAAAATATTTCGTAGAAGAGAAATAAAATGCCTATATAGATAAAAAGTAGCATCATTTTTGGTATGTTATTTTATTTTCTTCACATTATTAACGTAAATCATAACATTATTATTATACAAAATATTGTAAAACTTTATGATTTTTTTTCTACTTTCTGTAGCTATAAGAAGACACAGTTACTACACTGTAAACAAGGTTATATTTCTTTATTATTATTCTTTGAAAATATCGTCTATTATAGGTCAGTAAAAGAAAAAAATAAATGTAAAAAAAAGTAATTTCACAATTTTTAGCCTCATGGAAGAAAAAAGAAGTTATATTTTGGCTTTTACTTTGGGAGAGTGAAAAAAAAAAAATATATACTTTATTTTTATTATTTCTTTGAATTAATAAATATCAATAGATACAAAGTTCATGTAAAAACACGGTAAAGTTTTTAAATAGTTCAAATCATCAGATAGGGGATAGGGGGGACATTTTGAATTAAATATGATGCCTTATACAGTATATTATGATGGGCTTAAAATTTCAAACATTTACTATATCAAATCGTCACTACTTTAAATTTTTGTATGCATTTAGTACATAAATTAGAGAGAGAGAGAGAGAGAGAGAGAGAGAGAGAGAGAGAGAGAGAGAGAGAGAGAGAGAGAGAGAGAGAGAGAGAGAGAGAGAAGAAAAAAAGACAAAGTTGCGCTTACGTATATTTCTATTTTTTTACCAGTAAAATCTCTACCTCATTTTTGATATCTCATAAGAATCTCTATTTCTATAATGATTGTAAAGTTGCTACATTTTGCATTCTGTGTTATTTATATTTAAATCTGGTCTTAAAAAAAAAAAAAAAAAAAAAAAAAAAAAAAAACTCTCAATGATAAATCCTGAGATGCACATACACACTAGTCCCTATGAATTGTGGGAAAAACTTAAAAAGTAGACAACATGTGCTACAATTTCTATATAGGGGTTGCATTCATGTTAAAGTCAACGCCATAAGTGAGCACTAAATAACATGGTCCGGTATGGGAAAATGACACATTTTGCCAGTTTAAAAATACTTAGCAATTTTTTTGAGTGCATTGATGCTGTTAACAAGTTGAAATATAGGTTTTCAAGTATGCGAGAAAAATAATAATATGACAAAAAGAAATACTTATTTTTCAAAGAAGATTAGCCAAAACCCACGTTTGTCCTATGCTATGCAATGTTAGTTATTCGTTGCTCAATTATGGGATCGAAGCGCATTTATTATGACGTCATGCGTACACACCCTATTGTAGATCCTGAATTCATGACGTCACAAATTCCTACGCAGTTGACTACTTTACAGTTTTTTTAAGCCCAGTTTGTGAGGGGTGGCGAGGCCAATGCTCGTGTGGTGTATAGGGTGTGTTCGCATGACGTCATTCTAAATGCTTTTTGATGCTCTTCTTGAACAATGAATAACATAGCTTAGCATAGGACAAACATACATAGGTTTTGGCTATTTTCTTTGGAAAATTAACTAGTTTTTGGTTGTAATTATTATTCTTGCGTACTTGAAAAACTAATTCAACCTGTTAACACCATCAATGCTCTCAAAAATATTACGAAGTATTTTTAAACTACCAAAATGAGTCATTTTCCTATACTGGCCCATGTTATTTAGCACTCACTTATGGCGTCGACTTTAACATGAATGAAACCACCCTATTGTATAAGATGAACAAGCTAGAAAACAGATAATATATTCTAGCTTAAAAGATACATAATATAGGAAATATACTATAATAATACTAATGCAGTTGGTTTTTAGTACATTTCTATAATGAGTATTTCAGAAAATTGTCATTTTATAAAACTGAAATTTAACAACAATAAAAAGTATTAAATAAATTGATTCTATATAAATATACAAAAGAAAATAATCAAGTGTATATAATACAGAAAAAAAAATAAAAATTTTAATTTTATTTTATTATAATAAAAAGAACATGATATATTATATAACATAGAATTTTAAATATGATACTCAAACTCATCGCTATATGATGTTGAAATTCTACTGTGTTGGTGGCAGGCAGGCGTATTTTTGCGTTAATATTACAAAGAGCGAGAGATTACGTTGCTCAAAGCAAATACTTTGCATTAAAAAACACGTGCCTGTTTCTCTCTCTCTCTCTCTCTCTCTCTCTCTCTCTCTCTCTCTCTCTCTCTCTCTCTCTCTCTCTCTCTCAGCATTTTGATCTCTAACTACTGTATAAAGATATTCACACTCCCTCCTTCTCTTTCCTCTCCGTTTTTTTTATTTTTTTCCCCAAAAAACTCAAGTGTTGCTTAAGGTGTCAAATTAAATTTTATTACACTGTTAAAATTTATTTTATCTTTTTAACCTTCTAAATATTTAATTTTTTAAGAATAAATCACACCAAAAAAAAAGAAGTTTTTTAGAATAATACACTGACAGAAATAAATACGTAATAATTATCCTAGCTCATTTTCAGCACAATTTGTTCAATACAGCCTAAGTTATCATTTATTTTATATTCTTAACCTTCTAAATATTTACTTTTTAAAGAATAAAGTAAAGGTAAGAGTTTCAGAATGATAATAAAAAAAAATTAAAAATTAAAAAGAAAAAAACAAACTAGTAATTATATAATATACTATATGTATTTATTTAACATTTTCACTCGTTTAACATTGCAATAAAAGTTAGGACATTGCCTGAGTTTAACATTACCTGAAGTGGACCAGTAGTAAATTTAAATGAAAATGAGTATACATATAGCTCAGAACAATTTGTTCAATACAGTATAATATAATGCTATATAAACATTATAACTACAGTATGTGTGATAAAGCGTTATTTAGTTATAGCAAAATAATTTATTCTGTTCTAATTTAGCATCATTAATATGCTATAATGACATAAATACAGCATAAATAACGTAATTTTTTTTTTTTCATAACAAGTACGTAGAACTATTATGCTATACCTCACTGCAGTAACATTTATGCATAACAGCATAATTTATACTATATTGTAATAGGGATTTTACTACTTAGCATAATAGTAGATATTTACTTATGTTAAAACAAAATGACATTTGTGCTCTACAATATATGGAACTTATTCAATGCAGCATCAATTACGTAATAATTTATTTTTTCCATGCATAAATCGGACTGTAGTATATAGATAAATAAATGAATAAATATATGCATTAATAAGTAAATAAATGGCTCAATAATAAATAAAATAACTATGTAAACGTCAAAGTAAAAGAAATTATTTATTTCATTTAAATGAAATTGTAAAGCCTTGATGCCCAAACATAAATAAAAAAAGGGGCTTTTATTTTTCCCATTATAAAATTTAATAAATATATAACATCTACCGCCGCTGTTTATATATATATATATATATATATATATATATATATATATATATATATATTGTGTAATTATTTAGTTTTAGATGCCCAAAGGATACACTTTATGTTATATATTATTATTATTATTGTTACACACTAGATGATTTGAAGCATAAAATTAACAAAATTGCAATAACACTACAAGCTATATTTAGCTTTTGTTATTATAATAACAAACGTAAATATATAATATATAATTATTATTCAACACAATATGATCAAAGTAACAAAATGGGTAGAAATGTCTTAAAGCATAATTTCATGAATATTATCTAACTTTATAAAGTAAAGGGTTGATTTAACAATACCGTACTGTCAGTTACGCGAGTTGTAAATTTGTATAACATTTTTTTTTTTTTTAATAAAACACTTTAAAAAACTTTAAAGGTACTAAAGGTCTAACCAATATAGAGCATATGCGTAAGACGTGATACTGAATGCGCTTTGACGTCATATTGGAGAAACGAATAATTTTGCTCAGCATATCAGACAAACGTGGTTTTTGGCTATTTTCTTTGGAAAGTTAGTTATTTTTTTGTCATTATTATTTTTCTCGCATATACTTGAAAACCTTATTCAACCCTGTTAACGGTACGAATGCTCACAAAAATATTGCTAAGTAGTTTTAAACTGGCAATTGTAAAAATATTTCAACACCAGCCAATGTTATTTAGTGCTCACATAATATGGCATCAACTTTTAAATAAAAGCAACCAACCAATATAGTATAACTGAATTTTATAAAATTTGAAAGAAACATGCATTAGGTTAAAAGGGAGTGGAGTTAATTTGTTCAAAATTCAACTATACATAAAAAAAAAAAAAAAAAAACGACAAAGGCATGTTTATAAAATTTTAACATTTTTATTTACTTTCTCTCTTTTATTTAATTTTATAACGATTTGAGAACTTCCATTAATTATAATAAAATTTGTATATTTATTCTAACAATTTTATCTGTTATATTTGAAATATAATTTGCTTCTAAAATTTCTCCTGTAATTATCATTGAAAACAATGATTTAAAAAAAAAAAAAACATTTCTTTTAACCAGAAAAAAGTATAAATTTATACGCGTTAATATTTCTTAATATTTTTACTATATTTTATTGCTAAAACGTTATTATTTTTTATTAATTATTGACAATAAAAAGTAGGTGAAGTAATCCAACTGCGTATATATAATGAGTAGTAGTCTTTTATTCCACTTAAAAATTTAATAAAGAAATCGCACTTAAAGAAAATAATAATAAAACACTAATTTGTATGACTTGTATAGTATGTACTGTATACAGTACACTCCTACCGAATAAATCTAACCGAAGCATTTAATCTCTCTAAATGTTGAAAGGGGAAATTTAACGCAAGCGGTCAGATTTATTCGGGAGGAGTGAATATTATTTTTCAAAATCAGTTTAATTCTATTGGAATATGGAAATAACATATATATTTACAATGGAGTTTTACGTCAACTGAAATCTCCATCTGATCACGTTGTATGGCCATATAAGTCAATAAAATTAAAACATGTATGAAACAGACTACACTAGAAACAAAACTTCCTTTACTTACTATTAAATCCTAAAAGGAAAAGATTAATTATTATCATTAGTTATTAAAATTGTTTTTGATTGAAAAAAATATATATATAGGAAAATAAAATATAAATGATACTTTAGGATTAAACTTAAAATCTATTCTATGTTTAAGTATATAGAGGATAGAAAAAAAGTTTTCATTTCCTGATTTTTTTTTTTTTTTTTTTTTTTTTACTTATTGGCTTAAGTTAGTTAAAGTATTGAATAATTAAGTTAAATAAAAAGGTAAAAGTCTCTAAGATTTCCTTTAACTTTTTACTTGTATATATATCTATATACTCTTTCTCTGTGTATGTTTTTATATATCCTCCTCCCTAGAGACGTTACTAATCATCGACATTGGTAAAACTGGGGAAGAGACATTACAAAGTAAGCATACTTACTGTCTGTTTTTTTTTATACAAAAATCAAAGTTCTGGAGTTATACAACTTTCTTTGAGTTGATATCTTTTTTTTTTTTTTTTTTTTTTTTTTTTTATTATTATTATTATTTTTTGCTTCTTATATTATTTAAATATTTGTTTATTTGTTTATTCAAAATACAATATTTCCTCTCAATGTTAGTTACAATCTGCAATATTCAAGTAAAAAAAAAAATCTCATTGCGCAGGCATTGCTAAATCATAATAGGGACCTTTTTCATAAACATAATATTGACTGATAAAGGAACAGCTGTTTTGAGACCGACTTTAAGCAAGTTCGCTCACATCCGCTTCCATTTAGATATACTACGCATGCACAGTAAGTCGAAACGGCGGAAACGGCCTCAAAACAGTTGTTCTTTTATTATTTATTAGTTAATTCTGATTTTCTTAGTCCCCTTAAACAGTCATTTCTTAAACAGTCCTCCTTAATTTGTCCCCTAATTTAATACTACGCTTATAGGGAAAAACACTTTGTGTTGGTGTAGGCTTTCACGGTTCGATGTATGTGAGTTATTAATGAAAACACTTTGTGGATGTGAGTTATGAAAAACACTTTTTTTTTTCTTCTTCTCCTTCTTTTTTTTTTTTTTTTTTTGTGATTTTGAAAAACTACTCTACCGATTCCAGAGTTATTTAAATGAGAAATGCTAGACATGTTTTAACTTGTTTTAAACCATAGACATTTTTTTAAACCTATATTTAGTTACGTTATTTATAATTTTAATAATTATTAATATTATTATTATTATACTTCTCTCTCTCTCTCTCTCTCTCTCTCTCTCTCTCTTACTTAAGAAGCCACAAAAGATATATACACCCACTTGTTTGGTCCTCTGATATTACAAAATAAATTAATTTTTACTATAATAATATAACATGACTGTTTATTAAGAAATGATTGAGTAAGATAAGTTTAAAAATACAAATACAAAGTTGTGAATCTCTACAAAACTCTGACTAAAAGTTTAAATAAGATTGAAACAACTTTTTTTCCACCCAGATTATCTCTAATAATTTATTACTCAAAAACTTTAAAAAACAAGAATATAAGACTTTGAAGAACAAGAAGAAGAAGAAAAAAAATGTTGTTTATGATTCCGGATATTTAATTTTTTATTTTGATAAGTGCTGAATGAACGGAGAGATTTAAAGAAAAATACGAGGAAGAAACAGAAAGAGAGAGAGAGAGAGAGAGAGAGAGAGAGAGAGAGAGAGAGAATAATACGTATAATCACTCAAGTATTGTTTAGAAAATAAAGCCATAAAATAACGATCCATTAACGCAAAAATCAAACTGCACAATATTAGGAGTACGGATTTTTGTTATTGATTATATTCTAAAATACTTTTTTTCCCCATTAATTTAGTTTTTTTTTTCTTGGAAAACTTCATTATTATTAATATTATTTTAAGAATTAAGTAGAGGCGATTAACATTGTCTGCCAATACTTATAGTTATAACTTATAAGTTATAACATAACATGTTAAGGTAGGTTTGTTCCATTCCTTGTATCATAATAAATAAATAGTTCTATTAGGATAGCCAATGGAATTAGAAAACTATATTTATATAATTTTTTAAATGTACCTTAAAAATAGTTAAAATTATTTTAAAAAAGCTGAAAAAATTAGTTTAATTAATTAGAAAAAAAATCGGGGTATGCAATAAAAAAAGGTTTATCTTATTCGCGGCATACGAAAAAAAAATCCCACAGCCGTTTCTTTCTTTCTTTTTCTTTTTTTTTTTTTTTTTTTTTTTTTTTTTTTTTTTTTTTTTCCTTCTTCCCATAACGCGTAATATTATCCACTTCCTCATACCTCTCCCCCTTTGATACACAAGCAAGTTCATGCAGGTAAAAATAAAAACGTTTATTTCACCGTCAGACAGACATACGATAAAAAAAAACGTGAATTGGCACGCGTCAAATTCCCGCCAATTTTATCAAACAAGGTCAAATCACTCACTCTCATTCATTCTTCGAGAGGGGAATAAACTTGCCCTTGCAGCTGTTGTATTGAAAATAAAGTTCTATAAAATAAAATAAAAACTTATGATTATTGATTTTTTGTTTCCTAAAATTATTTTATAATTTTAATATGAAATTATAAGAGATATAGTGTTTGACGTAACTAAACTTTTAAGTACCATTTCTCCTTTATTTATGCAGTGTTAATATTATTATAATTTATTTCTCGCAACCGTCTAGTTTGCGAGATATCAGTCGGTCACCTAACCCGTTAAATAAAAGAAAATGGTATATATACTATAAATATAGTATATAATTAAAAAAATATATTTTAACGTTATATAGACCATTGCTATTTATATTCACAGACAAGTTTCTAAAACTTAAACGGTACGAAAATTTTATACACATCAGACTTAAAGTGTATTTTTTCCCCTCATTTTTTTATATAATTTAAATTTCCTTATTACAACCATTAATTAGTATAATAATTTACTAATATTTTTTTACCACAAGAAGTACATAAAAAACCATGTATCAAAATACTATTACAGACACCTATATAATTAATTAATAAATATATATTTTGAATTTAAATAAACATTCGTATTATGTTATAGTATGTATATATAATAAATACAACTTAACTGAAACAAGATCAGAGATTTTAACAACCGGATGCACTCGTATTTCTTAAACAATTTTTACTAAATAAACATTAATTGATCAATGTTAATATTGAAGTTAATAAATATTAAATTATATTCCTATAAATTGATTATAGAATTAAATAAAAGGGGATGTTTCCGGTTAAAATGAATTCTCTCGTCTTGTTGTTTTATATGGTAATGGTTTGTGTAGGTAGAGAGTATACTGTGTATATATTTTCAATTTAATTACCCTCAAAGCAATATTTATCTATATACAGTAATATAACTGGAGACATATATGTTTTTGTTGTATTTGTATATAAATTTGATGTTGGTTTTTGAATATTATATATAACAAAAATTCCCTAGAGGTTTATTATTATTTTGTTTTGTATATTATACCATCATCTGACGTATAACTTGCTTTAGGTAATATTTAGTTTAGAAATATACTTAAATAAATATTCAATTTTGTGGTATATTTAGGCTTTTTTTTTTTTTTTTTTTTTTTTTTTTTTTTGAAGGAAAAAAATGTTAAAAATATAAAAAAATAAATGGTTAAAGTTCAATTTAAAAAAAATTGTACTGTTTCTTTTTCATATAACACAAATATTTGTTTATTTTTAATTTCTAGTCTGTTTCATCAAAGAGTTCTGGTATTTTACTAAAAGGTTGAAACCGGTGTATTTTTTTTTTTTTATTATTATTTGTTTTGTTTTTTGAATTATTTTTATTTATTTGTTTGTTTAAAAAATTAACTAAACTTTTCAAATAAGGGTATCGCAGCTGTCCAATTTTACTATATTTTAATGATAAAATTTCATGTCAAAATATTGGTTTTACTCAGAGTAAGTGGGTTTTACCATAGAGAAACTGTTTCTCTATGGTTTTACTTACAAATTATACGTAACTAAAAATAATATAGTAAACCACTGAACTGTGCTATAGCTTTTCTATTACAATTTTTGTAATCGTCATTTTAATAATAATAAAACCACCGCCAAATGTTTGTAATGAGTTTTTGTGTAATGACAAATCTGAAATTTTATGTAAACGATACGATTACATTTTAGTCA
Source organism: Ecdyonurus torrentis (assembly GCA_949318235.1). Classification (NCBI taxonomy): domain Eukaryota; kingdom Metazoa; phylum Arthropoda; class Insecta; order Ephemeroptera; family Heptageniidae; genus Ecdyonurus; species Ecdyonurus torrentis. The sequence continues at coordinate 8,682,553 of OX439133.1, read as the reverse complement.
TGACCAAACATGGATTTGACACCTTGTCTTTGTTACTGAATAACCTTTATCAATTAATATTATACACCCGTTCTATTGAAAGATTGAAGCCCGCCATTACCGGAACCACAAGCTTTTCTTATGCCACCAGCTGTTGGATCGTGCTCAATTTCTCGTTGGATAGCCTTCAGGGTAGTTTGTCTACCCTTTAAACTTAAATCAAGGTAAAAATAAAAACATCCCCTGATCATACATTACTTTATCTCTATGTGTACCAAGTTGCGTTGGAAAATATTAGGAAAATAACGGCAAGCCATTGCAGACCTCACATGACTTATGGAAAAGAGCATAATATATTAAGAGAGCGCAGAAATAGTTTTTCAACTATTTGCGTTTCGGATGCTATTTTAATTATTTAACCAGACCTCCAATGCGGGCTTTAATACAAAGATAACAAACAGTTTTTTGTTATCCAATTAATTTTAATATGAAAAATTGTACTTACCTAACCTAAAATGTAAAGGAAAGACACCTGTTTTTTGTATGCTTGCATAATAGAGTATTTTGTCCGTATAATCACAAGTTTATTATAGTTCCGTGATATTATAATAGTTTTTATCATCTTTACACCATAAAAATGTATCATTATAAATAAACATAAAAATAACAAGTTTTTGGTTTCTACATTTTTTTTACTAAAAATTACACATATTATTACAGTAAAAAAATCTTGCACATTTTTCCATGTCGCTCGCACGACAGCTCACTCATGCAACTGGCTTCAGTATAATATATTGAAATATTTTTGGTCAAATATGTATTTATCTAAGCTCGTTCTGCAAAGTCAGACTTCCGGCGCAACTTTTGTGTCGATATGTTCCTTTGTTATAACAGCTGATTATGACTTCGTTACCTGTTTACTACGTTTATACATATATGGTCGATCATTGTTATTTCTTCGTTTAGAACTTTGAACTTGATAAGAATGAAAGAAACTCCACACAAAAAAGTTCCATGCTCTTCATGTGACTCAATTTTTGTCAATTTTGTTAGCTCAAAAAACAAGATCAACCAATGAATGTGTCGTATTTTGTTGGTCAGCCAATCACTGTTGTTGAGATTCACTTTACTTTACAGAACAAGCTCTAATATCACTGTTATGTAAAAACTGATTTTTTTTTTTTTTTTTTTTTTTTTTTTTTTTGCTTGCCATTTTTTTGCCTGCCATTTTTTTGCTTGCCATTTTTTTGCTTGCCATATTGCGTTATCGTGCACCAATACACCAATCCCAGTCCCAGTCAAGACATTGTCTTATCAACAGGTAAGGACTTTCCAATTAATGGAAAAGCACATACGGGCCGGCCACGGCCTAAGTACACAGCCCGGCATTCGCCATAACAGCCTAGAGAAACCGTGGAAACATTTGGGCAGGATGGTCGGTGCAATCACATCAATCATGCACCTCCCGAATACTGTACGTCGTCATGGAATGGATGTAAAGGTAAGTTTGTAGATTGGACTTTGAACGTATCGCGATAATTCTTGGGAAAACTTTTATAGTTCACAGAATGTATTGCATGGTTCATTACTTATCGCAAAAAAACAACAATAATAATAATAATTTTTGGTAAAGAAGTTTTTTTTTATTTAAATTCAAAAAATTAGTTGAGTTCTGAATGTTTGTATAGCTTCATTGTGATGTACGGTACTCATGAACAGTTTTTTTTTTTTTGTTTTTTTTTTTAATATTGTATTACTTATTATTATTTTTAGATAATTTGTATATTATATTTATATAAATATCTCTTTTTGATGTAGTGATGCAGATTTTTACGATTGCATTATTATGGAAATGGGTGTGAAATTCATCAAAGCACTTTATATTATATTATAAAGACTTTAGAATTCTTAATCTTAACAATAATATAGGTTTGGTTTAGGATTCCTATAAGTATAAGGTGATGAGACTGATGAGTGATGAGTGAAGATTGGTTGCTTTGATAGGGGAAAAAACAGAAAAACTCACACACTATGTTACAAAATGAAATGAATAACTTACACTTACATTTTAGTCTATAGTTGTGTAATTTTTTTTTTCCGTGCAGTACCAAATCTAAATGAAAACGCTGCCGTATATATACAATATTCTCATAAGCCTATAAAGTAAGGCAGCTTTTTTTATTTTGACACGGATATGGAACCTTGCGTTTCATGGTAATTGGAAATAAATATAACTTTAAAATGTATAGAGTAAAAATTCATAAAACACAACGTCTGAGACCGTAGTAATAGAATTTATTAAAATAATAATAATAGTAATAATATTATATAATTAAAAAAAAAGTAGCAGCGAGTGCTATAATACTTTTATTTTCCACAAAATAAAACAATGAAAATTCTGACACTCACGTCACGTACATTGTGTATACTGCATTAATGTATGTATTATTTATTAAATAGTACTCTATGAAGCTCGATATTCGCTAACTTAAAGCCATAGACCACATAAAACAACATGTGCTTTTAATGAATAAACACAAAATAGTATCTTCAAAATTATTGACAATTTTTACCAGAATGTTAATGTATAGCCCCACGAGAGAGCGTGAAAAAACTGTAAAATATGCAATTTGCGTGACTATTCATGTTAATGATGTCAGAAACATGCAATAATTAGTATGAAAATGTTGTACGGGTTGCATAAATCGCAATTTCTGATCACTGCTACGGAGCTATAAATATATTTCTTATTTTAGATCAGGTTGAGAGGAGAACAAAGATATGTATGTATCTGATCTCATTTATGTGTTTTTGTATACTTGCTTTTTATAATAAAATAAAACCTATATGAAACTGAAGTTGAGTTTTGAGACAAACTAAAGTTATTTATGTAAGTCCCATTAAGTGTTTTGTGATACAAATGCTTATGTATTTCTCTGATCTATTCCTTTAATAATAATCCACTGGAGTTTATGAATTCTTTCACTATCAAATTTAAAAATTGAAGATTTATATTATCGTACAAAAAAATTACAAATTAAAAATATGAAATGAATAAAATATATTTAAAGACCATATAAAATATAAAGGCCATAAGGTAAATTGGTAAATATGATAATGAAATAAATACAAAAACAACATTAAGTACCTAAAATTTTAGATTTAGGAATAAAATAAAAAGCCTTGAGCTTTTCATATTGGAGCATAAAGAGATAAGAGGGAGAGAAGAGAGAGAAATTATATTAAAAATGAGAAAAATAAATAACAAAACTTTTACGACACACACACAAAAAAATAAATCATTTAAAAAAATATAGAAAGAAAAAAATCATCACATGAAAAAAAAAATTTTAACCCGGGGAAATTTTAATTTATTCATAATATATGAGAGAAAAAAATATATAGAGAAAGTTTTAGTTAAAAAATATATATAACGTAAACATCATTTTGTATTAGGTAATATAATGTAAATATGAAAAAGATTTGAAAATTTAAACATAACATTATTTAATGAATAAATATTATGTTTTCCATTAATAAATTAATGTAAATTTAATATTTTTGTGTTATTTTTAATTTTTTTATTGTATATAATATAGCATTTTTCTTTGCTTTTCTCTCTCTCTCTCTCTCTCTCTCTCTCTCTCTCTCTCTCTCTCTCTCTCTCTCTCTCTCTCTCTCTCTCTCTCTGGGCTATAAGGTACCGTTCTCTTTGTTTATAATTATTAATTACAAATTTCCTATAAATTTAAATATAGACTTAATTTTTAATTGTATCGTTATGACGTCACATGTTTTTTTTTGTCTGTATAAATAATTCTCAGAAAAATTATTGTAATTACCAAATTTAAACTTGTATAAATATTTTATTATTGAGTTTATATAAACAGAGCATATTGTATTATAAATTTTATTTATTTTGTATTAATATTCAAGGTATGTATAATGGTAAACCTAATAAAAATATAGGGTCTATGCATTCATGTTAAAGTCGACGCCATGTTGGATAATTCAATAACATGGGTGGCATAGGACATAAAATTGTTTTGCCAGTTTAAAAACACTATGCAATATTTTTGAGAGCATTGATGCTGTAAATATGTTGTATTAGTATCTCAAGTATATGAGAAAAATAGCAATAACCAAAAAATTAACTGATTTCCCGAAGAAAATTGGCTTAAATGAAGTTTGTCCTATGCTGAGCAATGTTATGCACTACTCCAGTATGGCCTCAAAGCGCAATAAATATGACGTCATCCGCATACACCCTATAGGTAAAAATAACAAGAATTTCTCATGATTAATTTGATTTGTTATCATTCAAGGAAAAAGAAATTATGTATTCATATTATATATTATATTCCTCTGTTAATAAAATACTGGATGCATTCATTGTTAAAGTAGACACCATGTTGGATCACTCAATAACATGTGCTGGTTTGAAAATGACTCATTTTGCCACTAAAATACTCAATATTTTTGTGAGCATTGATGCTGTTAACAGGTTGAATCAGGTATTAATCTATTCAAATATGCGAGAAAAATATAATAAGAAGAAAAATTAAATAATTTCAAAAAAAAAAGTTTGTTCTTAGATGATCTATGTTGTTCATTGATCCAATATGGCATCGAAGCGCATTAATTATGACGTCATGCAAATATATAGACTATAATGAAATTTAAAATAATACTTTTCTTCTTGGACCATGATATTAACACAAAGAGAAATACTACAATTAAAGATGCTAATATTTGCAATGCATAACAGATTAATAAATATATATATACATATATATACGAGTATTATCTTTTGCTGGTGTTCATTTAAATAATATTCTAGAACTGAAAATATGTGAAAATATATTTTAAGGGTCTATGCATTCATGTTAAAGTCGATGTCATGTTGGATAACTCACTAACATGGGTAGCATAGGACAAAAAATCATTTTGCCAGTTCAAAAACATTATGCAATATTTTTGAGAGTATTGATGCTGTAAAAATGTTGAGTTAGTATCTCAAGTATGTGAGAAAAATAACAATTAGAAAAAATTTAACCAATTTCCCAAAGAAAATTGGCTTAAATGAAGTTTGTCCTATATGCTGAGCAATGTTATGTACTACTCCAATAAATATGATGTCATCCGCATACACCCTATTCCTATAGACCGGTTGCACTCATATTTAAGAGCCGCCATTTTGCTGGTTATGAATACATAGGCCAGCATAGGAAAAACGTCATTTTTATTTTTTTAATAGCAAAAGAAGCTTCAAACCTCAATCAAAGACTTATTTCTAGCTACTAATAAGCTCGAAGAACATGAGAAAAATTCGTCCAGTTAAAATAAACTCTTATTAAGTGAAAAATTAGGAGAAATGATGTTTCCCCTATGCTGGACAATACATTCGGCACCACAAACATGGCGACAAAGCGCAAGGATGTGAAAGGGGTCTATAAGGTGGAAAAAAATAATATTTTATATTCCATCCGCTAAAAATCTTCAGTTTTCATACAGTAATGCCATCTACTAAGTAATGTTTGAACTTCATATAACATTTAATGTCAAAAATACATGATCTTGCCATCTGTTGAGAACATTTAGGAAGCCAAATTAAGTATTTTATATTGCCTGTGCTGCGATGATAATAATTGTTGGGGGGGCGGGGGGGGGGGGGGGGGGGGTGGAGTTAAATTGCCCAATATTTATAAAAAAAAAAATAGAGACCACTTCGTATAAAGTTCGTAATTCGTAATTTCCTTTCCAAATAAAGTCTCAAAATATAATTTCATACGGCTAAATATTAGAAAAATATCTAACTGTATCTCCCACCGACTATTATGGCTGTAGCAATTTAACCAATTAGCAAGTTGCACCGATGTCCGATAAGCTCTATTGAATTACAGAATATATTATATAGACTGCACTATCATAGGGTGGATGCATTCATTTAAAGTTGACGGCACTTGATGCCATTTATGAGCACTAAATTTGACTAAATATAACATGGGCTAGTATGAGAAAATGACATATTTTGCCAGTTTAAAAATACTTCAGCAGTATTTTCGAGATCATTTTGAAATATTTTTAGGTAGCAATATAGGTTTTTAATTTTGCGAGAAATAAAAGTAATAATAAAAACTAATTTTCCAAAGAATATAGCCCAAAAAACACGTTTATCCTACGCTGAACAATGTAATTCAATGCTCCATTATGGCGTCAAAGCGTACTCAGTATGACGTCATGCGCATGCATATACTGTATATTATACAACCCTATAACGACTTCGGGTTGGTTATACATTCCATAAATATTTCAAAAGGGCACTTTTAAATATATAATATATAATATACATATAATGAAGACTTTATAATTATTACTATTATTAGATAATGAAGAAAATATTAAAATTACCAGGGATCTTCAAATTCCAAATTGAATACTGGCCTCATTTTTTTTTTTAGTAATAATAATAATTTTATATATAAGAAACATACACGGCTATTTCAGCCATTACATGTTATTAACCAGAAAGCCACAGATCACATAAAACAACATGTGCTTTTTAATGAATAAACACGAAATGGGATCTTCAAAACTGATGACAATTCTTACCAGAATGTTAATTTAGTCCCACGAGAGAGTGTGAAAAAACTGTAAAGTATGCAATTTGCAAAAATTAATGTTTATGACGTCAGAAACATGAAAAAATTAGTATGAAAATGTTGCGCGGGTTGCATAAATCATAAATAAAATTTTCTGATCACTGCTACGGAGCTACTGTTGGGTTTTGAGACAAACTAAAGTTATTTATGTAAATACCATCAAAAGTTTTTGATATAAATCCTTATGTTTTTCTTTGATCTATTCCTAAAATATTGCAACATAAATTTACATAATAGAAGTCATAACAAAAAACAAAAATACTTCATGGGGTAGCACTACTTTTAACAGTACAATTTATTGTTACCATATAATGCTAATTATAATTAAAATTACATTACATAAAAACTTGTTTCACCTCTTTCAATTATCTATTTAGTTTCAACATATTTAGGGTTGTTCAGATTATTTGAAAATCTAAAAAGAAAACTTCTAAACTTTATGATGTTGCATTTGAAAGTGAACAGTAACAAGTAACAACTACCTATGATAAAAATTTTAGAACTCATGTCATGTCATGACCATCAGATAAGAGAGAAAATAATTAATGAAATGAACAATAATGGGACTAAAATTTCAAAAAATCATAATTTAATATCTAAAGCATGGAAACCCCCCAAAATTTTTACATTTTTGTAGATACGCTATCTAATGTATCACTGTGCAAAATTTCAGATTTTTCTTTCTTTGCAACTTTTTAGTCAAATCTCGTAGTGGCTGATTTCCAACCTTAAAGCCCAAGTCAACTAACTTTTTTATAATTTAGAATACTAGATTGATAATTACCATACCTTATTATCCATGAATTAGACACCATCACGTTGATTTTGTATTTATTTTCCTTTTTGCGGTTATATCACGTATCTGACGTCACAATGTACCTATGGGACCGTGATAGGGGTAAAGAACTTGAGGGAGGGACTTAAATTTATCACGTGACCAGAGCAGTGACTGTGATTGGCGGCGGTACATTGTGACGTCAGATACGTGATATAACCGCAAAAAGGAAAATAAACGAATATAAAGACAAAACCATGGATTCAGGTATGGTAATTATCAATCTAGTGTTCTTAATGATAAAAAAAATAAATAAGTTGACAAAAGCTTTAATGCTATTGGTATATATAATAAAGAATTCTTCAGAGAGAGAAAAAAAAAAGAAAAAAAAAAGGATATAATGGAAAATGAAACAACAATTTAATTTATTTAAATTTTTTATTAATTTTGTTTTAATTTATTATTACATATATATTTTAAAAATTGTAAATGTATATAAAAATTATCACTATATATTATGTACAGAACAAATATTATGTAATAATAAATCTAATTCATATACGTCCAAAAAAATTACAAACTGATTACTTAGTTTATCCATATATAATAATTTGAATTGTAGTCCATAAGTATATATATATAATACATGTTTATGTTTTTCATCATTACATTACTATAATTGATGGTAAATGTCACAAGTACTGTATCAATAAGTAAATATATTTTAAATTTATAGAGAGGGATTTATACGCTTTTAACACCGCATGTAAACATAAATTGCAATGTAACCCAAACATTGCATTTGCAAGACCTACTCTGGCAAGTACCACTTTAACCGTGATTCACAACGATTAATTTTATATTTATAATATCATAAATTGTATCACATTTTAACGAGTAAACCTTATTTTGAAAATTTTCCGTAAACGTGTCAATTTTATGATTTAAGTACCTTAACCATGATGTAATATAATGTATGTTGTATATGTATGCTTAATATTATGTCAATATCGTGTGACTCATACGTAATTTTAATTTAATTTTTTTTTATAAAAAGCTAAATTTTTATATAAGATTTAAAAGTATTTTATAATTAAAATATATATTTTTTTAAATATTTTATTAAATATATTATTATATTTTTTATTGCTTTTCTACTACTAAACTTTATTCGTGAAAAGCAGAATTATTTTTTTAAATAAAAATAAATAATAATATATATAATAATATACAGTTACAATAATGTAAAAAAAATTACATAGTTTTTTTATTTTATTCGTAACTACATTTTTTTTTTTTGATAAAAATTGATATTTATTTTATTATAATTAAATATACTTTTTAGAGAAGTATAATTTTAATGAGTATTGATAAATAAAGGAAACACTGTATAGAGGTAGACTTTAAGTGATTTTGCTTACATCCGCTTTCGTTTTGACGTACTGCGCATGCGTAGTATGTAGAAATGGAAGTGGATGTGAATGAAATTGCTGAAAGTGTATCTGGAAACAGTCATTCCTTTATTATTTAATTATTGTTTTTTTATGATATAAAGAATAAAGGATTGCAACTTACAAGCTCCAAACTATAGATTTTTTTTTTATTAATATAATATACACTTCAGACTTTCAATATTGCGTGTAAATCAAAAGCTGGTATTGTAATAATAATAAAAATAGCTATAGTTGGGGTTCGGGACTTATAACTTCCATTCTTTACTCTTTAATATTATAACTAAACTTAAAAAAAAAAAATAAAAAAAAAAAAAATAATAAAAGTTGTTAAAGTAAATCAGTTTGGTATCTTAAAAAAAAATCAATAACCATAAAAAAAATTGACGAATAAAGGAACAACTGTATTCAAGCCCACTTAATTAAAGCAATTTCAGTCACATCCACTTCTGTTTCTACTTACTACACATGCGCAGTACGTTGAAACGAAAGCGAATGTGAGCGAAATAGCTTAAAGTCAGCCTCAAAACAATTGTCCGTTTATTAGTCAATATTAATTTTGATTTACATTAAATTTTCCCCCCAATAAAGTATAAAATATTAAAAAATAAATTAGTTAAATTATGAATATGAACTGTATACTTTATTTGATTTTAAGCACAGAAATAATTCAGTGTGTAAAAAATTATAAAATAAAAATCTTTATTAAATAATTTTATTTATATGGAGATTTGGCCCATAGTTGTTATTATTATTTTTTTATTGTTATTAAAATAATCTAATAAAGATTTAAATTTTATTATTTTTACTCCTAAATCATCTAATTTTTTTGTTAATTTTTTTGTCCCTTAAATACTTCTCAATAAATAATGTTAATTATAATATTTTAAAATATTTTTCTTTTCATCATTTTTTTACACATTCTTTTTCATATTTTTGTTCAATTATTAGCAAAAAAGCCATGGTATAGGGAGGGTATTGGAATAGACACTGAATTGATGGATGAATTTGCTAATGATGAATTCGGTCATATAAATTAGAATATGCTATTTAAATAATATTTTATTATATTTTCTACTTGAAAATCTTATAAAAAATTATGTATTTTTCTTTCGACTAACATTTTTTTCCTGCTCGTTTCCACAAAAAATTGTGTGACAAATTATAAAAGACAATAATTTTAAATTGATTGATACAAAACTTTTGCAATTAAATATTACATTTTCAACAACACCATTTTTTTTTACCAAAAAATTAGACCATACAAACACTTAAAAATAAAAGGCCAATTTAAAGGTAAAAAGAAAGAAGTATTCTTAGAAAAAATGTAAAATATATAGTTATAAACGTTTCATATTTGTCCAAAATAATTTTTTTTTTTAAGTAATACTGATAATATTAAAATGAAAAAAATGCAAACAAAATTATAGAAAGTAAATTAACTTTTAAAATAACCTATATTATTTAAAGGCCAGCGTAAAAGATGTCTAGAAAGAAAATAATATTAAAAATTTTCTCCAGAAATCTTTTACGTTTTAGCGTAACAAAATTATGTCACCTTTTGTATTTTAAATATTCAATTTAACTTTTAATATTATAAATAATTTTAAATTATTTATATTATAACTAAAATAACATTGAAATTAAAAGTTCTAAATCTAAACACAAGTTTTTTTATTTTTTAATAAAATCCAAATTTAATCTTTTAAAAATGATGACATGATGACCATACATAAATTATTTGGAACCAGATTTAAATTTTAAATGATTCCAAATAAAATCATGCATGTACTATTATCAAAATCAAATTTAGATTTTTATAAAAAAAAAAACTTATGTTTTAAACGGTACATGATAAAATTATAAAAATATATATTTCTTGTAATACTTATTAATATAATTCCAATTTTACTCCAAAAATATATAATATATTCATATTATATCAAAATAAAAATTCTTAAATAAACCTATAAGGTATCTATATATTATAATTAAGTAATGCATTAGGACAATACTTAAGTTATTGATATAAGAGGTCTTATAGGTTCACCTTAATTTATGTTTATCATGAAAGAATATATTAACATAATTTTTTTGGTTAAAATGTTTATATTAATATGTATCATTATGTACGCACATTATATATATTTTTTATTTTATCTTGAACCGTATACATAAAGTAATACTTTTCTTTTTACAATAGAATGCAAAATGCTAACTCCTTAATTTTAAAAAACGTGTGGAATAAACTCTCATAAAAAAAATATTTAATGTTATAAAAATTAAATTCTATGAAATTTTATTATTTATTCATCGTACAGATTTTTTTTTTTTTTCAAATTTATGTTATTTTTAAAATAATGAGAAATGTTGCGCATGATTGGAAAATATTAAAGATTTTTTAACCAAAATTGCCATAAGAAATATTTTTTTATATATAATTGTAAAATCATTAATAAAAATAATTGAAAACCCCATTAGCCATGATCACATCATCTCATAACCACTAAAAAAAATTTAAAGAAGAATAAAATGGTTATAGAGAATGATAATTCATGAACAGAGCTTAATTTCTTTCATAAACAAATTTACAATTTTTGCCCCAAAGAAATAATAATCAAGGCAATTTTGGAGGTATCCTCAAAAGAGAAAGAAAATATTGACTGATAAAGGAACAACTGTTTTGAAGCTGACTATAAGCAATTTCGTTCATATCCGCTTCCGTTTCGACTTACTGCGCATGCGTAGTAAGGAGAAAAGGAAGCGGATGTGACCGAAATCGCTTATAGTCGGCCTTAAAACTGTTGTTCCTTTATTAGTCAATCACTATTATTTTTCAAACATGTTTAAATTTTCTTCATTAATTTCTAAATCACATTAAATTAAAAAAAAAAAATCTAACTCATTTACTAATAATACAAATAGAATTTTGATTTTTAAAACTATTTCTGCTTTTTTTTTTTTTTTTTTTTTTTGAAAGATATCTAAACGTTTCTTAACAATTAAAGACATTAAGGGGGAATGGGTCATGTAGCAGTTCAGGCAGGTGGCACTGCCATCGAATTTATGTTTAATAATTTTTTAAACCATATTCTGAGGTGTTTAAGAAGTTTTAAACCAGTGGGTGTGCCCTAGATAAACATCTTAGCTTTAAGTCAAAACAATAAAAACCAAGATATTTTCTTTGGTTCAGTTTTTGAATGTGACGGAAAGAAATTAAATGATGAGCTCATTTTCAACTCCTTCTGTCACATTCAAAAACTGAACCAAATAAAATATCTTAGTTTTTATTGTTTTGACTTAAAGCCACTTAAAGCTAAGATGTTTATCTAGGGCACCTACTGGTTTAAAACTTCTTAAACACCTCAGAATATGGTTTAAAAAATTATTAAACATAAATTCGATCGCAGCAGCGCCACCTGCCTGAACTGCTACATGACCCATTCCCCCTTATATAAAGAGAGTAATTTTTTTATTATAGATATTACCAAAGTATAATTTTAATTAAAGATTCTTAACAGAAAAACAATATTCTATAATTTAAGTTGGTCCACATTATATCAATTTGAGTGCAAATCTGTGTAAAAGTACTTATATTGATATACTAAGGACTAAGGTACAACCTAAACATAGAGAATGTTGCTTCTATGATTTAAGTATCTTTAATATTAATAAGAAAAAAAAATCAGCTAATATAATCACAAAGCTGATTTTTTCCCTTATCTAAACAAAATACCATGTACACGTCTATAATAAAATATTGACTGCTTATGTAAAAGCTAAAAAGCGGAAACGGAAGTATCGGAAAAGGAAACCACGTGATTATAAAAGTAGAAAGTGGCTAAGGCCTAGCTTAATGCTGGCGCAAAGTTTTCTTTCACTTTTTCCATCACGTGATTTCCGTTTCCGGTACTTCCTTTTCCGGTTTTTTAGGATTTTTACATTAATCTCACTTTTTTTGAATTCTATAATTTTAAATAAATATAACTTTATGTAGCACATGGATCTGAATTAGCAGTAAATGATAAACAAGACCCTGGTAATTTCACTCTGAATACACGTCCTTTATTTCTGCACACACAAAGTTTATATTGTGGTGTAGATGTTAATAAAGAGCCAGAGGAGACCAAAGGTAATGCTTGAACATCTAATGCTACTCCTTGAGCTCCAGAAAGATAAATGGAACCATTTACACTGCGTAGTGATAGTTCTTGATCAGCAGACCAGACAATTTCTTTTCCATCTATGCGAGTGCCCTGTAATTATAAAAGAAAATTTTTGTCACATTAAAAAAAAAAAAAAAAAAAAAAAAAAAAACTTAAACTAAAATATGTCTATTTTTTTACTGTATATAATTTTTTCCCTGAGTATTTTGCCCCTTTTTAAAAAAAAAAATTGAACTAGAATAATAATATCATAATCGGCATGATGTCATAATAGACAACATATGCAATGTTTTATAGCCTCTCTGTGCAGCTAAAAATTTACGATAGAAATTTTTATATTAGTAAGCAAGAATATTTTGCACAATTTAATTCAATACAATAAAACTACCATAGGTATTTCCATTCGACCTTTTTTTTTTTTTTTTTTTTTTTTTCATTGTAGCTTTAAAAAATAAACTAGTATCTCACTTCTCCAAATAAAATAGTAATAAGTTGGTCATTCTCATTACTTTTACTCGTTTTTACTGGTATCATATTATATTAATTTTAATTCAATTATTTATAAATTTGTATAAATAGAAATTAAATCATTAAAAAATATAACTTTTTTGGTTGATTTAAAAAAAAAAGTGCACAATTTTTTCATTGTTGCAAACTCACTTGATCAAATTCATTTTTCATAAAGCTGTGTTCCCATTCCCATATACTGACTTTTGCATAACTTTTTGTGTAACACTTTGCATAGCAAAATTCAATAACAGATTTTCAACGTTGATTTTTGTTATGCAAAGAGTTATGGGTTGTTTATGTTTGATACATTCAAAAATATATAAATGAAACGATGTTTAGATCTTTCTATATATTATTTGTATTATGTGTGTATGATTTATGTATGCTTCTTAAGTTCTTATGTTTATATACATATAAATATATAGAGTATAAATTTATATGCAAAAAAAAAAAAAAAAAAAAAGCATAAAATTTAATGTATTAAGCTGAGAAAAATAATTTATATATATCATTTTAAGACAACCACGTTCTCTTTTTTTTTTTTATATATAATTTGTAATATGATTGTTTCAATACGAGCAAATAGCTCTCTGAAGCGTAATAACAGAATGGACCTCATAAATTTATGTATTACTGTGTTCTTGTTCTATATGAGTTAAATAAAATAAATAAATAAATAAATAAATAAATAAATAAATAAATAAATAAATAAATAAATAAATAAATAAATAAATAAATAAATAAATAAATAAATAAAATAAAACTCAGAATATGTAAGTACAGCTTTAGATTAAAATTTGCATCAGTGTACAAAAATTAATACAACTGGTGAATTATTACATATATGTGAAAATATATATTGAAGTATAGAAATATTTAATAGATACATAAGACAGTAAAATGTACACAACATACCTCATTGCCCCTCATATTGATGAAACTGTCTGAGCCGATGGATAGACCACTTGCGATTGGACTTGCAATTCTAGCGACTCTCGCCGCCTGCACGTCAAGCCTCTTCACACCACTTGGCAGACCGAAGTTGGGGTAGGCTGTGGAGAACACATTACTACCACCTTCTCCGCGCACCTGAAAGTAAAATGTACAAAATTTGGAAGTGTTTCGTTTGTGTGAGTATTTATTTTTTATAAGTATAACTTAAAATAATAATAATAATACTAACACACTAAAAAGTAATAATAAAAAAAAAAAAACATTCGTGACCGGTGTAATTCTAATTGGCCATAAAAACAGACCATTTTTGATGTCATTACTCAGTAACGTAAAGTAAAAAAATTACTAATAATAATAATAAAAGAGAAAGAGAGAGAGAGAGAGAGAGAGAATGATCTTAAAAAATTTGAGATCAAAATCAACTTTTCCCGTGGTAATTAAAAAAATATATCAATTTGTAAGTATATTTATGATATATTTTCAATGGTACTTTTTGGAAAGTTTTAAAAACGGCCCATTGATTTTATACTGGAACGTTATCTTTGATCAGAAAGAAAAGCTTCTGTTTTTTTACTTTGCATTTTATTAATAAATAAATAAAAATAATCCAAAAAATTAATAACTTTTCGTTGTTTTTGAATACGCAAGAATAACTTCTTTACGATGTAAAAAGCGAGGAAACTTTTCAACTTATCATTGGAGTTTCCTCTTCTCTTTTCTACGTAAAAGTTGAGTAATAAAAACAAATGAATGACTACACAAGTCAAAAATATTCTCAAATCAATAACCATTGCAAATTCTATTTTTAGACACAAATATCAAAAGGACATCGATATTGTTAATTTATATTCCATGCCGCACATGAGCGTGTTTCAAAAGTTTTAACAGCAAGTGGGGAACCACCTGCAATGAAGGCGGAAGGGGTGAAAACACTTGTTTGTTTTGTTGTTTCCTTGTGACCCACATCCATGTTTCACATCTGGTATTGAGTTAGGTCAAGTATTTTTTTTTTTTTTTGGTAGTGGACAGATGGTGATTGTTTTGTACGAGTTGGGGCAGTTTTTTTTTTTTTTTTTTTTTTTTTTTTTTTTTTTTTTTTTTTTATTGATATAAATAATAATTTTGACTGTCGGTCTCTATAGTCTCTTCATATTTTATCAAAAAAAATTGTCACATCTGTTCACAAGAATCTGTCCACGAGACAGCCACCTGCTCGATTAAAAAACAAACAAACTTCCGTTTATTAATTACCCCCCCCCCCCTTATTTTACCTACTATACTTATATACTACATAATAAAAAGTTTGATTACTCATGCGTTTGATGTCCCGTTCATTGAGAACTTACGTAATTGGCGATGAAAAATTCGTCGAATTTTCTTTATTAGTCTAAGTGTGTCTAGCATTCCTTATTAAAAGATTACCGGCCAAAGTGCAGTATAATTTTATGAAAGAAGAAGAAGAAGAGAGAGAGAGAGAGAGAGAGAAACTCGTAATGCATGAATAGAAATTATTATTACTATAGGAATAGTACATTAGCTAAGCTTTTTCCGAGCTCCCCAACGATACCCTACACTCCATTAACATAATAATCTTATACTATTATCTTACCTCAAAACCTAGTACGTTGCCGACTTCTGCAATTCCATTAGGCTTGACGATAATTCTTGGTCCATTCTCCGGCTCTTTGTGCTTGAGGATCGTGATCATAGCTTCTCCGTCATCTGCTGTTACTGATACAGGCACGTCTTTGAATCCTTCCAGGTGACCATCTCGCTTGATCACGTGATCCAAGTCAGTGCGACCGTAGAACTTGATCAATGACTCCTCAGGCACAAATTCAAGACTCTGGAATTAATGGTTAATTATGGATGTAAATATTTTCCTTTTTTTTTTTTTTTTTTTTTTTTTTTTACCATATTGTGGTATCATGCTACACTTTCCCCATAGTACCTTCAAGATAAACTTTTATTGACAGGTACAATGGAAACCTCACACACGGGCCTAGCACGACCTAATACACAGCCCGGCATTCGCCATGACAGCCTAGAGAAACCATAGAAAACTCTAATCACTAAACTCATGTAAAATATATGCGATACGTTACAAACTTTTATTTTTAATTTTTAACTGAAAATAGAAATCATCTGTAAAACTAAAAGAAGTGCACACTAGAACTCCAACCACAGTATATGTATATACCTTGACTGCCTTTTGACTCCAACATAAAATTTTTAAACTGAATTATTATATTAATTTTGAAAAAATTCTACCTCAAATAATTTTTATACAAATTTCAAACTCGTTGACTGATCAACAATGAAATAATGCTGAACCTCTCTTCCACTTAATATTATATAGACGCTGTTTTCGAACTGAACTAAATAACGAAATTGTTGTATTTTAAAACACTGTTTGGGAAAGAAAAAAAAAGGAAAAAAAAAAGAAGAAGAAGAAGAAGAAGAAGAAGAAGAAGAAGAAGAAGAAGAAGAAGAAGAAGAAGAAGAAGAAGAAGAAGAAGAAGAAGAAGAAGAAGAAGAAGAAGAAGAAGAAGAAGAAGAAGAAGAAGAAGAAGAAGAAGAAGAAAAAAAACAAACTGTATTACTGTATTAAATATTAATTAATGAAAATGTACTTTTCTTTCTTTTCGTTAAATTTTAATTAAAATATCGTGTACTCTGCTATAAATTTTATGGAGAAACCTGCAGTTTAAAAATATCACAGGAAGTTGCAAAAAAAAAAAAAAAAAAAAAAAAAAGTGAAAATCTTTAAAATCTAGAATATTTTTTATCAAATTTATGTTGATAATTCGCTTATATTATACAATATTGAAAATAAATTGTTATGTAAAACTTACTTCCATTCCCTGGCCTAGACGCAGTACACCCAAAACGGTAAAAGTAAGCAGTAAGTTACCCGCAGCCAGAAGCAAGAGAAGTAAAACAAGAGTCCAGAACGCATATGTACGACGTCCTCGCAATCCTGTCTTAGGTAGATCTTGCTCGTGAACTGGGACATAGCCCGCTCTGAAATCACAATGTAAGTATAGAGTCAAATATTAAATAAAGAACAACATTATCTATATAATTTAACGCTCTAAAGAACATAATATGAAAAAAAAAAAAAAAAAAAAACTTTTTATGGAGCCTTATTGTAACATTAAATTAAAATCAAAAAGTAAGTAAAATATTAATAGTGGAACCTAGAACAGAGAACGACTTGTACTGGAACGTTATACACGCTCTGAAAGTCGCAAAGAAAAGATATATGGTATTAACAATTACAGAGTCCAGAACGGAGTAAGCGAATGAATTGTCATATTCCATGGTGATTCTATTTTATTTCTGGGTCTGAGCAAAGAGGAGAAGCCTTGTTTGTTAATGTTAGACGTTATTGATTGTTGATTTGATAAAATGCCTAGAAAATAAAAAATTGTATTAAATATTTTTATAAATATTATGAAATAATGAAATAATAATAAATCAAAATGATTATTATTATTAATTTTGTGTTATGCAAAACAATACCGCAGATATATGTTGCTTTCTTTTAATTATATTATTTCTCCCTATCATGTTTTCTTCCATATAACCCAGTTTGCTTTTTCATTTCATCACGTTCCACTAAATAAATGTCACATTCACAGATCATCCCCTCAGCTTTTATTATGTGATTTAACATCATTTTTTATGATACAATGTTCAACTAATATTAATGAAAAAAAAAAAAAAAAAAAAAACGCTTATATAACTTTTATACAGCATTTCAATATTATTTATTTTATAATTTAAAGTATTTTATTAATTGAAACTTTCTAAATAAAAAACAAAATAAAATTTCAAATAAAACCAATAATTTTTTTTTTTTTTTTTTTTTTTTTGGTTCACGTGCTATATGAATTCTGAAATTTTAATTTTATAATCTTAATAATATTTAATTAATAAAGTTCATTAATAAATTTTAATTTTGTATTGTACTGTACAGTTTCGATCAAATGAATAGTTACCATTTAAACTCGATGTTTTTTACCGCGTTAAATTTCGTTCAATTTTGCAACCTTGTTTATGATTATTCATTGAACTCTATATTCTCAATCACATCTATATTCAAATTCATTGAGTCTATATATTGTAATAGTTGACAAATACACCACAAGAAGTCACCTGTGATGCACTCAGGTAGACAATCTGGCGGGTAAATATTTTGCTTGCTTGCTCATTCTCTCTGTCTCTCTCTCTCTCTCTCTTGTGAGAAATGCTTTCAAGTATTTGTTTGATAACAAGTTTCGAACTATTTTCTTACCAAATTGCTGTCATTACAAATCATATTGATATAAATGATAAAAAAAAATCTTTATTTTAATCTCTTAATCGGGCAAATCGGTAAGTCAGCAGTTATTTTGAAACATAAAAAAAAACATCAAATGCATTTCTTAGAGAGAGAGAGAGAGAGAGAGAGAGAGAGAGAGAGAGAGAGAGAGAGAGAGAGAGAGAGAGAGAATGAGCAAGCAAGCAAGCAAAATATTTACCCGCCGGATTGTCTACCTGAGTGCATCACAGGTGACTTCTTGTGGTGTATTTGTCAACTATTACAATATATAGACTCAATGAATTTGAATATAGATGTGATTGAGAATATAGAGTTCAATGAATAATCATAAACAAGGTTGCAAAATTGAACAAAATTTAACGCGGTAAAAAACATCGAGTTTAAATGGTAACTATTCATTTGATCGAAACTGTACAATACCAGCCCACAGATCTACGTTGCTACATTTTGATCTAATTGCTTTTTAATTTTTGCAATTTTTTCCCAATCCAGTTTGCTTTTTTATTCTATATTATATTACGTGCCACTATAGATAAGTATCACATTTACACTTCATCCTATAGGGTGTATGCATTCATGTTAAAGTTGACGCCATGTTGGATAACTCAATAAGATGGGTGGCATAGGAAAAAAATCATTTTGACAGTTTAAAAACACAATGCAATATTTTTGGGAGCATTGATGCTGTAAATATGTTGAATTAGTATCTCAAGTATGTGAGAAAAATAACAAATAACAAAAAAATAACCGATTTCCCAAAGAAAATTGGCTTAAATGAAGTTTTTCCTATGCTGAGCAATGTTATTCACTACTCCAGTATGGCTTACAAGCGCAATAAATATGACGTCATCCGCATACACCCTATATATCATAATATAGCTAAGTTCACATTAAAATAATATACATTTTTATCATTATTTGTAATATATATTAAATTATTAAAGGCGTAGAACACCTTGAACAAAAGAGTTGTGTAATATCCTAACAAACCTGAAAATCAATGTTGATTTGGCCGGAGTCATTGATTTCTAATTTATTTTCCATTCACAAAATACCACTGGCGATCACTGACGTCACAGCTCACTTGTTTTACGCGCGCGTAAACCGGGCGAGCTGTGACATCAGTGACCGCCAGTGGCATTTTGTGAATGGGGAAAAAAAATTAGTAATCAATGACTCCGGCCAAATCAACATTGATTTTCAGGTTTGTTAGGATATTACACAACTTTTTTGTTCAAGGTGTTCTACGCCTTTAATTATTATTGCACAAAGCACTTCAATATCATTGATTTTAATATTTTTAGTATGTATTTTAATAACTCTAACTTTTTGTAAAGATTTTTAATAATCAACAATAGGGTGGTTTCATTCATTTTGAAGTCAACGCCATAAGTGAGTACAAAATAACATGGGCCAATATGGGAAAATGGCATATTTTGCTAGTTTAAAAATACTTATATAGTATTTTTTTTTTTGGAGATAATTGATATGCTATTAACAAGTTGAATTAGGTTTTCAAAAATGCAAGAAAAATAATAATGAAACAAAAATTTACTTATTTTTGAAAGAAAATAGCAAAAATCTACGTTTGGCCTATGCTAAACAATGTTAGTTGTTACTCAATTATGGTATTGAAGCACATTTATTATGACGTCATGCGCACATACCCTATATTTATGCTTATATGTTTCTATTTTTTATATAATATAGAAAAGTTAAGAATTTTTAATCTTATGTAAACACGTAAAAAATAAATGACGTAATTTATATGCTGAATTGGAAGGGTCTATGCATTCATGTTAAAATCGACGCCATGTTGGATCACACAATAACATGGGCCGCGTAGGAAAATATATCTTTTTGACAGTTTGAAAACACTTTATGCAATATTTTTTAGAGCATTGATACTGTTAATAGGTTGAATTATAGTATCTCAAATGTGAGAAAAATAAAAATAACAGAGCAAAAAAAAAATTAACCAGAAAATTTAATTTGTTTTAAAATTCAAAAGAAAATGTCCAAAAACGAAGATTATCCTATGCTGAGCATTGAGCAAAATGTAATTCATTATTCCAGTATGACGTCCAAGTGCAATAAATATGACGTCATGCGCCATTATATTATATTATATGCGCCATTATTATATTGTAGATCACAAATGTAATAATAATATGCATGTATGCTGAATATATTGACTATTATGCTATTGCTATATTATGCTATTGATCAATATATAATATAGTATAAATTATTATGTTATGCATAAATATTACGTATTTATTTTTGTACGCGTAATGTTAGTATTTTTAATAAAATCTGCACGCGAGAGAGATGAGAGATGAGAGAGAGAGAGAAGGTAATGAAGGTAATGATAATTAGAAAAATAAACTCGCTTGTTAAAAAATTGATTAAATAGTTCTATGCCAGTGCTTTTTCTTTATTGGGTTCTATTTTTCTCATCCCTCACCCTCACTCCCACTCACTTCTGGGCACAAAGAGAAGACGCCATGTTTGATATCGAATAACAATTTATTGATTACTTCTTTGATGTTATAAAATTGTAAATTTTAAATATGAGAATTTATAAGAAATGTTTACAGGTATTTTGATATTTTATTATTTAATATTCTTATAGTTCAACTATATTTTTTAAGTATATAATAACATTAATTAGAAAATCAACTTTTCTTGTTTTATAAATAAAACATTTAAAATGCAAAATGATTTATAAAAGTAATTTCATTAACGTTAAATTAAAAAAAAAAAAAAAAAAAAAAAAATGCTTTCCCCATTTAGTAAGCTACTCCCAACTTTCCTGCAAAATCTATCTGGGCAAAAGAAGGAGCGACGCCATATTTGATGTGAGTATTGATCCACTGAGATTCAATATCATGGTACGTGATTCAAAAACACGTATATGGTTTTTATTTATTATAAATTATAATTTTTTTACAAAAATGCAGAAAATATCACTTCTTTTATTAATTGCATAGTCCATTGGTAAACGTTATAACATTTCAGTTACATTTTATATAGCTTTCGAACTCTCTCTCTCTCTCTCTCTCTCTCTCTCTCTCTCTCTCTCTCTCTCTCTCTCTCTCTCTCTCTCTCTCTCTCTCTCTCTCTCTCTCTCTCCTCAAATTTAGCGGTAAAAGAAGCAACAATTAAATAAGAAGTTTTTACTTGTTGCTCAACATTTAGAAAGAATCGATTGTTGAATATTCAAATTTAATTAATATATATTTAATTTGTGAATGTATATTATAAAATCAAAGCATGTTTGTAAATTTTTAGGGTCATTTACGTTATTTAATTTATTAAATACATAAATGATTATTGAGAGAATACTCAGACTTGAAATAAAATAAATTTTTTATATAATACGACGCCATTTATTTATTGGGATATACCCCCCACCCCACTCCCCGCCCCGCACACCCTCATCCTCGCCTGGGCAAAATAAGAGAAGACGCCATGTTTGATGTCAATATTGATCCACGAAGATTCGATATGATGGCGATTTAAAAATTAAAATGACAAATATTATAAAAAAGAAAAAAAGTCTTTTACGTCCTTCTATATACAATAAATTTCATCACACGTTCATATATTCAAAATATTTAGTTGTTTAGAAACAACTATCTAATATTCTTTAATGGAGAATATCGGTTTAAAAATACTTAAAAATTTTCCATAGCTTAAAACACGTAAAAGTGTGTCTAGTATTTCTCATTTAAATTTCTCCAAAATCGGAGGAGTATTTTACTCAAAAATTGCATAAAACGTGTTTTTTCCCATAAGCGTAATGTGAAATTAGGGGGACCCTTAGCTTTCCCCGCACGCTAAACCGATAAGTTTCTTTAAAAATGAATAAGAAAATGATACTTTTTATTATTTTCTTCCTCTTTCTTTTATATTATTTTATTAAAATTTCAGAAAACAAATGTCACTTGTTGCTTTGTTTTGTTAAACATGTGTGTCAAAAAAAAAAAAAAAGTGCAAAATTTCAGATATTTAAAAAAATTAATTTTAATAAATGCCTGCAAACTCTCATTTCATTATAATTAAAAAAAGCTTTTTATTTTTAAGTTTATTTAAATTTAAATTAAAAATTCTTTTCTTTACTTAGTTTAAATATAATTAATTAAAAAGTCTTTTAAAGTCCTTTTACTTAAATGAAATAAAATTAACCCTTATATATATATATTAACGACGCCATTTATTTGTTGGGTTTTATTTTCCTCGTTCCCCACCCTCCTCCCAACACCCCCTCGAGGGTGATTCCATTTCCAGATTTCTGTCTGGGCACATAGAGAGAAAGACGGCCATGTTTGATATTCAGTATTGATCGTTGATTTTATATAATGACGAATGACAATTTAAAATTACAGAAATATATTATAAAAATTAGCTCATAATGACAGTATTTTTAACTTTTTATGCTAAAAGAACAAATAATATTAATGATTTTGTGAGGATAGATTTTATTTAAGTATAAACGATTCTTTAAAAATAATTTTCTTTCAATTTAATTGTGATTTTTTTTTTTTTTTTAATTATTGTTTCCTATTTTTTTTAACAATTTATTTATATAAGTTATTATAATGTTTAAATTTTAGGAAGGTTAGCTTTTATTAACGATTCATTAAAAAAAAATTAAAATAAATTCTCTTTTTAATCTACAAGAAATTTGGGAAAAAAGCACTTTAAAAAATGAAATTATTTCTTTATAATAATAACATTTTAGTATTTGTATAATGTATATCAATTTATTTTATCCTTTAATTATTTTAATTGGACGCCGACTCCATTTTTGTTCCCCCTGTTACCATTAGACTCCATATTTGATGCGAATGCACTTTATTGATCCTTTACCTAGATTTTGTGCAAATTGCATGAGTGCAACTGGAATCATGCGCAGCTAAAAATTTGCAATCAATAATTATTGCAAAAAAAAGTGACTTATTCTACATGTAATAAATATAATTTTCAGTGCAAAAATGCTTTATATAAGTACAAAAATAAAACGCTATTTAAAATTACTATATACCAATACATTGTATCAAAATATTAGTTTTCTAGCCAAAACATGATTTAAAAAATCTAATTTTTGCTCAGGTGAAATTTTTCAAGGCAGTATAATTTGTATATCATATTTTTTACATAATATTATATAATAACTTGAATTTGCATGCAAAAATGTTAAGAAGATATCTTATGAAAAATGCAAAATTTTATGAAAAATATAAAAATACGTTTCATCGCATATGTAAATTCTCCATAATGGCGGAAAACAGCTAGTCTACACAAAGCAACAGGCCTTTTATTGTGATTTGAAATATCGATTTTATCCAAAATATTACAAATATTGAAAATCAACGATTAAATACTATAATAATTAATATATATTTCTATTATAATATTGTTATTAAAAATTCTATTTAATTTTAGAAAATATGCAAAATTATAGAATATAACTAAATTTTAAATTAAAAAAAACTTATTTTTAGAAATAAAATTTCATCTTATCTAAAAAAAAGTTATTTTCTTGGCTTACAATAATGTAGTACTACATTTTGCTATAATTGAAGTTAATTAACGTTATAAATACACTAAGATGTAAAAAATTGTAAAAATTGTAAAAAATTCATATAGAAAAATATTAAAATTGAAATATTCATGCATAAATAGTATTTTAAAAGTAAATACATACCTAAAGTTACCGTTATGGTTCTTAATGATTACATTTCTCTTTATTAAAGCTTTCTCCAGTGTATTGTTACCGTTCTCCGAAGGTATATCAGATAATGGTGAACATCTAGACGCATCATAGTCAGCCATGGTAATCTCAACACCGTAGATACTCTCATATAAAAGTTAAGATTTATAGTTGTGGAACAGAAAGGTAGGTGTCACTATCATATATTTCAATGTACTGAAGTGTGTTAACTTATATAAAAGAAACATTAGTACTATATTTAAAGGAATATACCAGAGAAAAACATAAACATTTATATCACAAAACACTTGATGGGACTTACATAAATAACTTCAGTTTGTTTCAAAACCCCGTTGCAGTGATCAGAAAGTTCAATTTATGCAACCCGTACAACATATTCATACTAATTTTTGAATGTTTCTGACGTCATAAACATGAATAGTTAATTAAATTGCATACCTTTCAGTATTTTCACGTTCTCATGTGGGGCTACATTAACATTCTGATAAAATTTGTCAAGAGTTTTGAAGATCCCATTTCGTGTTTATTGATTAAAAAGTACATGTTGTTTTATGTGGTCTATGGCTTTAAGGGTTATATTTAGATGGCTCGTATCTCAAAATCTAATAAGAAAACTTCTAAACTCTATGATATGATATGCCATTTGAAAGTTAATAGTAACAGCTATGATCAAATTTTCAGAACCTATAGGTTCTTAGGGCTCTAGGGCTCTTAGGGTTCTAGGGCTCTTATATATGAGCTCATAATATTCTTTCATTTAAACATTTTCTATTCTTGCATTTTTTTAAATATTATTTTATATGTAAAGCAAAATTTTATTTTTATGACTTTTTTTTTGTGACTTCATTTTGTGACACTTCTGTAAAGTGCGAGAGTAATATATCATCAGAAAAACACTTTTCATGAAATTGTAAGATGAAATAATTTTCACCTTTAGGACTTTGTTTTTCAAAAAATTTTGACTTTTTTATCTAAAATAATAATTCTTTATTAGAAATACATTTAAAACTTGAATTTAATTTTTATTTGATAAATGATAATAATACATGCATTTTATTAAAAATTCAAGGCGAAAAAAATTACGTTATATAATAAATATTTATAAATATTATTTTTTTTTTATATTTCTTGCATTGAATATTGAATTCTTCAATAATAAATAATATAAATATGTAAATATAAATATTGAAATTAATAATATGAAATATGATGATACTGCTTTCAGTGCTTTGTTATAAAATGGTTTTTCCTTTAAATATGTGTGCATACCATCTGTTATCAAATTAAAATAAAATAATAATAATAAATAAATAAATAATAATAAAATAGCGTTGCTCTTTATAATGTCACTAACTTTTACGAATGAAAATTAAAGTTGATACACTCTTACATACTCTGATATTTCTTCAATCGACAAAAACAAACAAATATATCACGTGATCCGCAGTAACCAATAAGAATCAAGAAAATATCAAACTAAGATTCTATATTTAAACAGTAAGTTCGTACCCTGTTGGAATTCTAAATTTATCGATTATTTGGCACGTATCCAAAACGCGCACGCGTAAAATATAGAGCGTCCACATTTGTTTCCTTGATAATATGTAGACGTTCGAGTAGTTTTTCCTGTATAAATCTAATTTTATACTGTCATTTATTGATCGTTATCACAGCAAGGAAAACATTACATTATTACCAGAGAATTCTAAATATTTCATTATTTTCAATGATATTTATTAAAAAAGTTGTCATTTTATGATTTTATTACAAATAACAGAAAATTTTTTATATTTTAAAATTATTTCTACAAGCATATTTTACAAATTTTAATACAAAATAATAATTATTTATTAGATTTCATAATTAAAATGTTCAGGTTTTTCTTTATTATTCAATTTTCACTGTATAACCAGGAATTGCCTTTCATCCTAAAATGTAGGCAACTTGTTTTGCTTATATGAACAACTAGTTGCCTATGCACGTAGGCGCACAGCTATTTTTTATAGCCATTGTTTTTTATTAGATTGTTGAATGAATGAATGAATGAATGAATGAATGAATGAATGAATGAATGAATGAATGAATGAATGAATGAATGAATGAATGAATGAATGAATGAATGAATGAATGAATGAATGAATGAATGAATGAATGAATGAATGAATGAATGAATGAATGAATGAATGAATGAATTTATAATTCATATAAAATAACATTAATAATTAATAACTTAAATAAAAGCAGTATATTATTGCAAAGCAATAATGAAAATATTCACCATCAATAAAAAAAAAAGTTACTGTTTTATTCAAAATAATAAAAACAGTAAAATATTCATAATAAAATATTTAAATATAATTAAAAAAAATAAAAGAATCTTTAAAAATATCAAATTTGGGTTGTATAATATAATATTAATTTTAAAAATTATGAAATTTCTTCAGAAGTAATACGCCATTCCAATCTTTCGTATGTTAAGTGCTGTTGCTGTTGGCTGGCTGTTGGGGAGATGAAATTTAAATAACATCAGTGATTTTGTTTATACAATTCTCTAATATACAAAACCAAAATCCGTACAAAATAAAATAAATATAATAATAATAATCATGGATAATAATAATAAAAAAAGCACCAACGAAAGAATAAGCTGTGAATATTTTTAACATTTAAAAATGCCGCCATATTTTATTTCAGATTGCGCATTAGAAAACAGGTGTTATATTTTTCCTTGTTTAATGTTTACACATGTTGTGAAAAATTCTTTTTTGTCAGAAAATTGAAAATAACTATTAAAGTACTGAAAGAATTTAATATTTTATGTAGATTACTTTTATATAAATACGTCCGAGTCAATTTAGAAAGGTAGGTTTCTTGTTAATATTAGCTTTATAACGGTTTTATTTACCGGCGTCTTTTAGGGACGCTTAGGTTCCACCGAAATGAAGTTTTCCTCATCCTCATCAAAAATTTCCAGGTGTACCAACTGCCATCGATGTAAAAGTTTCTAATAGTACTAAAAAAGTGAACATATTCCAGAGTGAATAAAAAATATTATAAAAAAATGGAAATGCTATTTTTTTATTAATGAATCTTCTTTATCAGTTCATTAACTGAAAAATACGAAGTTTCAAGAAAATCTACCGGTTTTTAAACTTTTGACAGCCAAGGGAAATCAACTTAACGACTCAGAATAGTAGCCTATGCATATATGTATAGTCCTTCATAACTGACTGTAAAAAGTTTAAAAACCGGTAGATTTTCTTGAAACTTCGTGTTTTTACAGTTAATGAACTGATAAAGAAGATTCATTAATAAAAAAATAGCATTTCCCTGTTTTTATAATTTTTTTTTTTAATCCGAAGTGTGCTTCCTAAAATCTTGACGTTTGAGAAAATAAATTAAGTTTTAAAAATAGAAGAAAGTATAAATGCAATTTTTTTATTAATTATTCTAATAAGAATATTAATAATCTTTGATTACACAAAGTTTAAAGAGAATCTACCGGTTTTTAAACTTTTTACAGTCAGTTTTGAAGGACTATATACATATATGTATAGGCTACTATTCTGATTCGTTAAATTGATTTCTTTTGGCTCTCAAATGTTTAAAAACCGGTAGGTTTTCTTGAAACTTCGTGATTTTACAGTTATTGAACTGATAAAGACGATTCATTAATAAAAAAATAGCATTTCTATTTTTTTTATATATATTTATATTTTTTTTTAATCTGAAGTGTGCTCCCTATATAAAATCTTGACTTTGGAGAAAATAAATGAAGTATATAATAGATATGACGAGTATATTTATATGCATTCCAATATATATATATTATAATATAATCCTAAATATATCTAATTTTTAAGCATTATATAAGATTATTTGAATATATAGGCCTATATATATTATATATATATATATATATTTGAAATTATATTTATTTAAATTATTATTATATATTCATATAAAATAAAGTGTAGATGTTCTTTATAAATTATGTTAGCGTTACAAAGCCTATCTTCAATTTTGATTTCTATCGTTCTACTGTATTATAATATAATTGCCGCTTTTTCTTGCCTTGATTCATTGGAACATTAGGAAAACACTTTCATCACTTTCATTCTGTCCTATATTAAATATCACTTTGAAACTTAATCCAGTTTACGCGCCTTTCTATTCTTTATCCTCACCCGTGACCCGTCCTCACATCCTCACAGGATTTAGTTCATTTTAGTGATAACTTTATAAAGTTGGCACTACTGCAATTTTATACAATTTTGAGGATGACTGTGAGGATAACTTTCGGTACGTTTAGGTTCCCCACACCATAAGTGATTTAGGTTTAAGACTGTTTAGGACTAAAAAATATAACGTTACATATTTTTTGGCTGAAGATTGCATTTAATAAATTTCATAAAAACTGCAAAATAATCGGAAAATTTTAATTCACATTTTTCCTATGTATATAATCGAAGTTTACCCGGTATGTATGTATGTATTCATTATGTACATATGTAATTTCCATTATTTAGAAAATACAATTTTTTTTATTATATGCATAATATGTGCGATCATAATTATATAATGTTGAATAAAAATTTGATGCAAAACGGAATAACCAACTATCTAACACACTCAATCGGGCAGACGTATGATATATAGCATTAAAAACATAAACAATTACATATTATTATTTCATCCTGAATCCTGAACCAATAATTACCAATCATAATAAAGCTATGTATATTATTGAAAATTTGAATGCCGAGGGTAAAGATTACTGTTATTGATGGTATGTAATGTACTGGTAGCATCAAACTGTACGTTATGTACATACTCTCAATTCAATATTTCTTCCAATTCATTGGAGTGAAGCGCGCGGGAAAAGGTTAGGGTCCATAATTTCCTATTGTCCAGCACCGTTAGATCATTATTTGTTATTTTAAAGGCTGCACTGAGGCTGGATCATAATTAAAAGAGAAGGATTCACCTCAGACGTGGTGAAACTTTTTTTGACTCGATAGTCAGTTATGTGAGAAAAAATAACATCGGGAACATAGGACACATCCTATGCTCACCGTGTTATTTCTTTTATCACATATCCGATTTGCAAATAGATTTGAAATTTGGTACCCATGCTATTGAAGGCAATACAAACTTATGGTGAAAAAAAAAAAAAAAAAAAAAAAAGTCCCTCTATGTCTGAGGTTAATGGTTAAATAAGATTTAAATATCCATTTTACATACTGCCATGAATTGATTATAGATCAATACTGTTGCATACTCTGTCATGCTCTGGTGAAAGAATGAAGCCAGTCATTATCAGAACTAAGCATGATAAAGGATTGATTGTTTATATTGCTTGAAAACAAGATGAAGTCTTATTATACTTTAACCAACACAAGAGTACTGTATACCCATAGTATGGGCATACTCTTGCGGCGACCCATAGTATAGTATGTCGATCATCACGGATAGTAAACAGCTGTGAAGATTTTTAACTTTGCAATTAACATTTGAAAATTTAAAACTTGACACATTTATTGTCTGATATGTGCACATTACGAGGGTGTTGGTCTTATTATTATTATTATTATTTTTTCAAATTTGTACTGTGGGGATATTACAATTTAAATTTGAACAATACAAAAATGCTGGTGGCCGTTTACTATCCCTGATAGCTGATGCATAAATTTTGGATACTGGGATATAGACTGTTTATAGCAGCAGTACATAGTACAACAGTACATAGTTCAAAGCTTACCTAAACTAAGCTGATTTAAGTTTAAAATTTCTCATTGTACACATTACTATAATTACAATATTTATTTTGTACTATTATGATAGACATACCTAAATTTAAAATAACTAAAAATATATTTTTATCAATAACATTTTTTTTTTTAAATAAAATAAATAAATAAATAATTTAATCTTTCGATACACAATACGATTGGTGCCCTCGGCACCGATCAGCATGTATAATACTGTTATTTGATTTTGATATTATTATATGTAATGAATAAGAATAATAAGATTTCTTTATTGACCCAGGCAGTTTATGAGTATGTTGTTTAATATATTGAATGTTTAGACGTATGTTGTACACGCATTGTGTTTAATTTTAATAAAAAAATAATAATAATAATCTTTCAATGTTTTCAGGTCAGAATGGGAATTGATACGTCAAATAAGATGGACACTTTATCACCATTACCAGCACATTTGAGGAAAGATGTTTACTACAAGACTAAAAAGAAAACTACCTTGATTTGGTGGACAGATGGATGAGAGACATAGAAAACATCTGATCGTGAATAAGGTAATTTCTAGTTTTATCTTCTATACTTCCATTCCTCTCCAAATTTTCAAATGTACGTATCTATCAATGCTGTTTACAAATAGGGTGGTTTCATTCATGTTAAAGTCAACGCCATAAGTGAGTATGTACTAATAACACAGGCAGGTATGGGAAAATAGCACATTTTGCCAGTTTAAAAATACTTAGGTAGCAATTTTTTTTTTGAGAGAATTGATGTGATTAAAAAGTTGAGTTAGGTTTCATGTAAGCAAAAAAAATTATAATAACAAAAAAAAAAAAATAGCTGATTTTCCAAAGAAAATAGCCAGAAACTACATTTGTCCTATGCTGAACAATGTTATTCATTGCTTAAGAAGAGTATCGAAAAGCACTCAGAATGACATCATGTGCACACACTAATGCTGTTCCTAAACCCTGTTCTCTGCACCAAAAATGACGATCGCCTATGGTTATTCAAATGGAATGCGCATTTTTTGGTACAAGAGAACAGGGTTTACGAACAGCATTAATCTTCTGTTGATGGGATTGCTTACTTTCACGCACGTAATAGCCATAGAAACACGGATCTGCATTTATTATGACACCAGGTATAAAACACTTCTACATAAGGAAATATGTGTAGTAGTTTTTTTATACAGTACCTAGCTGTTATCATGTACAATAAATGTACATGCGTTTCTATGGCTGTAGCTGTAAACATAGGTGCATGAAAGTCAACAAACCGGCTAAAAGTAGAAAAGTGGTATAGCTTTAACATCATCACTACACTAGAAATCACGTAAGAATGTAGGCAATTTATCGATTTTCCCTGGACAGCCAATAGACGCTCAAGCTTTCAAGGTCACTAGGAGGTGGGGTAATGTTAACTTAATGGAGAGTTTTTAGGTGCTCTCTTATTGGTTGCATCCTTAGCTGGCGTGGACTGTATGTGTATCCTCTGGCCAAAACAAGGTTTTTCCCGCTAAAAGCTGTATCCGCAGTGCTAAACCAATCAAAGAGCATGCTAAAAACCTACTAGCCTATCACAGTTGACTTTACATTGTTAATTACACTGTATCAGTGTATCTGCTCTAACTAGTGTCGGAAAAAGTGTATATATCAAGCTTTGAAATTTTTAGAAATATAATTTTGTAGTACCGCATATCCTGAATTGGACATCTCATGACTATGAATCACTAATCAGCATGCTGAAGCCCTGTGGTTTGAATTTTGTATCCCTATTAATTTATCTCCCACACATATACTTATATAAAAAAAAATCCATAAGATCATAAGATGGGATGACTTTTACTCTATAGGGGTGATTTTTTTTTTTTTAACCGGCTCATTATTGTAGAAATGTCATGGTTCTAAAACCTATTTGAAGTACCATACATGGTCTATATCCTATATATCTCATTGTCAGTAAAAATTATAAAGATCATTGTACTGTAACAAAATATTTAGTGAAAATTGAGATGGCAAAATCGTCCCATAGAAGCCTAATGGCTATAGATTTCATAATTCATTGTCACATATCTAATGTTTACAATTAGAGAGCAGCAAGCTCTTGCTTAAGCAATTTCATATACTGTACATATGAAAGTATGCCCTATGTATGTACTGTAAACTCTCAATTTTGTGTAGTTAAATTCTGTGAATTGCTCAGTTGAGTCCGCAGCAGATTTCACTATAAGCATGGCAATGTTGAAGCTCTCAATTTTATGAAATTCAATTTTGTGAAATGGCTATTTTCTGGGTCCCTTGCGATTTCACAAAATCAAGAGTTTACTTTATATAAATCAATATAAAAAAAAAACCACTTGCAATGAACAAACTTTTTAAAATAATTTGAAATATTCTTAATGCATTTCTTATGGAAAAATTGTTTTCCCTTGTTGCAACAACTAAAAAACTTTTTATTGCAAGTGGTCCATTAGGATCAATAATAATGATAAGGAGTAGAGTGATACCAGCAAAGGCCTTGCCACAGTAGAAGTTCCATGGTGAAGTTGATGTCTCACGTGGCACACAGTTATAGCTATAAATGGTTTATATAACCGAGATCTTTCGTCACATCATAATGACATTATCTATAAAAGAAGAAAATCACTTTACTTCATCACAGAGACATGTGAAGTCTGCTTATACAAGACTACATACACTTATATCAATGTTCTATGCATTAATATTTATTGCCTTGGGTTAGAAATATTTTTCTCTACCCCGGCATCCCTGTCATCAGTCAAAGTGCGTTACTTTCTCCCACTACACAATTTTTCCTAATCTATGAGATTTTCTACCATATATTTTATTATCTGAAACAGCTGTCCATGGCTAGAGATGAGGTGCTGAAAATGACACTTTCTACAGAGCAATATGAGCCGCTTTACATATGCTTATATATTTAATTGCGGCCTGATTCAGAATATTTTCTCTACCTCGCGTCCCTGTATAAGCTCATACTATCTCCCATTCCCCAATTTTTCAAATCTATCTATTTTTTTTATCAAATCTTTTTAATTATCAATTATCGCAAAGACAATTTTTTTCCTAATATTTATTTGTATACGTTAGCTTGCAATATTGTATTATAATAATCTTGCAACAACAACAACATTATATTATTATACTGTCATTATGGTACCAGTCAGCTGGGTCACATTGGGTCCTCAGGGGACGAAATAACATTGCAATTATAAGACATAATTTTAAACAGAAGGTTTTAGGGTGTTAAGCACTACCAAAAACTCATCATATAGGTATTTAAAAATTTGTCGAACACACAACCAATTTACATTTGAGCCCATTTTTTAAGAGAAAGGCATATAAAAGCTAGGAGTCAGTTATTATTATTATTATTATTTTTTATTTTTTTTTGCTTGCCATATTGTGTTAGATTGCTACACCAATCCCAGTCCCACTCAAGACATTGTCTTATCGACAGGTAAGGACTTTCCAATTATTGGAAAAGCACACACGGGCCGGCCACGGCCTAAGTACACAGCCCGGCATTCGCCATGACAGCCTAGAGAAACCGTGGAAACATCTAGGCAGGCTGGTCGGTGCAATCACATCAATCATGCACCTCCCGAATGCCGTGCGTCGTCATGAAATGCATGTAAACATGCTCTCACACTTCACATACGCACCCAGCAGTGGCTCGAACCTATACTCGGTGAAGATTACAGAGTTACGAGTCAGCTGCCTTCACCACTCGGCCATACCAGCTCAGTATATTACTGGTTGCACTCGTATTCAAGTCCCGTCAATCAAATAATATGCATTTTGTGACAGAGGGTATTAACATTAACTACATTTTTTAACTTTCACCACCTTTTAATTAAATTTTCTATAAATGTCTTCTTCATACATAATATGTATTTTTTCTATTTATAACAAAAATTAATTATTGACAAAAATTAAAATCATGTATGATAGGCCATTTTAACGATTTTTTCCCCCCCATCTTAGTGACACTTTTTAATTTTCATTATAAAAAAATAGCTTAAAATTTCAGTGCCACGCCCCCTTTTTCAAAATGTTTTACCTGCGGGGCGCATCCCCACTCCTCCCCGGCACTGTCCCCCTTACGGGGGGCCCGTGTCAGATTTTTTCCCCTGGCCAAATTTTTGAAGTTACGCCACTGGCTATTAGCATATCTGGTAAAAAGTTTAATCATGGCAGCAACAATAATAATATTAATAATAATAAATGACTTTTTAATTATTGGGTAAAATCAGGTGTACAACCTCTCAATTTAACCTAACTGTTTAAGATACAGTCAATACAAAATGATTACTTTTCCTGGATAAATACAAAAAGAATACTAACTTTTTATTGCCTTTTTTTGAGTGAATACATATGGGTAGTAAATGAATACAGTTTCAATACACTTCTCAGGTAAAAGGTAGTATTGTATATAAAAAGAATACATTTTAAAGAATATCCACTAAATACATCAACTATAATTGTTCAATAATAACAATAATTTTTAATTTAAAATTATTTTATATTTTTAATACTAATACTGTACATTTGATTTTTTTTTATATTTGTGTTATGCATAAATGTTATTACAGTATTACATGTATAATCTGGTTTGACTGTGGAGTGCGGTGGAGTGTGCAGCAACGATATTCTGACCCAATCCTTATGATCAGGGCCGGCTTGGCCATAAGACGAGGTCTGCGATCGCAGACCGGGCCAACGTCATTGCGGGCCAAGCGGGCCAGAAAAAAAAAAAAAAAAAAAAAAAAAGAAAGAAAGAAAGAATGAAAGAAAGAAGAAGAAGACAATAATTTAAATTTACTCAAAAGTTTGCAGCACAATATAATAGTTTTTCTACTTCTACAGTTTATTTAATTCAGAGACAGAGCAGAGAAATGAAAATCTTAGTTATGCAAAAAATTATAATATACGTAGTGAAAGTGAAAATTCTGATAATGAATCTGATCAGGGCCGGCTTGGCATAAGACGTAAGGCCGGGATCCCGCGGCCCGGGCTTTTGACTTTGCGGGCCTTTTTGCTTGCTCTTAATTAGTAAAAAAAAAAAAAAAAAAAAAAAAAGAGAGAGAGAGAGAGAGAGAGAAGAAAAATCAACTAAACTTTAAAACCTTTGCCAGCATATTTTTTTTAATTTAATTTTGTATCATATGAATTTAATCTATGATGCATGCACACAAATTACTTGAAATGCGCATTTTTATTGTAACTAAAAAAAAAATAATAATAAAAAAAAATGCATTGAGATCATTGCAAGCCAACTAAATTTTTTTATGCACTTGGGCCAGCTAGGCATAAGGCCGTACAAGTTAATCCGCAGGCTCCTGGATAGGGACTTTGCTTTTGCGGGCCTTTGGTTCTGATGGAAAAAAAAATCAATTAAAAAAAGTTCAAAGGTACTTTGAAAAATAGCTCACTTTTTTATTATTTGAAAAGAAGTGATATCATTTTTTTAATTATCATAGTTTATATTAAACCCTTCTTTTTAAGCCGTCGTATTTGCGTTTTTTTCAATACTTCTTGCACTATAGTATGTAAATACATACATACATACATACATATCATGACGCTATAAATCCCTTTCGGGGTAAGCCAACAACACAGATGTTTTATCCTGACCCAGTGATAGACCTCCACAACTTCCTATCCTGACATACTTCACTTGCTTCCGCCAGTCTCATACCTTGTTTCATACATTTCCTTTTGCATTTCATACTGCGTACATTCTTATTTTTCAAACATCTTCCAACCACCTCAGACCATGATGTTTTAGGTCTGCCTCTATCTCTCCTTCCATCCACTCTACTATGAAATACCTGCTTTGCTATTCTTTCGTCACCCATTCTCTCAACATGACCAAACCACCGTAATACACTGTTCTCATACTTCTCAGTCACAGTTTCTTTTACTCCACATTTCTCCAACACCCAAGTATTCCTTACCCTATCTAATCTTGTTTTACCACACATACTTCTGAGAAAACTCATACCAACAGCATTCACCCTACTCATATGCCTACTCTGACATACCCATGATTCAGAACCATATAAGATAGTTGGGAGTAAGACAGAATTGTACACTGTAAGTTTTGCTTTGTTTGATAAAGCATCACTCTTGGCCAATCCTGCCATGCTGCCAACTACTTTCCTACCTGCCGCCACTCTCCTCTCAATCTCCCCATCTATACTTCCATTCTCTTGATATAATCTTCCCAAATATACAAACTCTTTCACTCTTTCCAGCTTTTCTCCATTCAGTGTGAATTCATTTCCATCATCATTTTCTCCACCAAATACCATTACTTTAGTTTTCCCAACATTTATTCTCAGATCCATTTGTTCTGTGCTTTCTTCCAACCTATCAATCATCTCTTGCAATTCTTCCTCACTCTCAGCCACCATCAACGCATCATCAGCGTATAACAACATCCACACCATTAATAAACCT
The DNA here is from genome assembly GCA_949318235.1 of Ecdyonurus torrentis. Lineage (NCBI taxonomy): Eukaryota > Metazoa > Arthropoda > Insecta > Ephemeroptera > Heptageniidae > Ecdyonurus > Ecdyonurus torrentis. The sequence continues at coordinate 8,645,739 of OX439133.1, read as the reverse complement.
ACGTTTACTCCACTTCCATACTTTCCAGCCAACTTTATACATTTATCCATGAAAATATTGAATAACCACGGCGACATCACACATCCTTGCCTAACGCCTCTACCCACTTTAAACCACTCACTCAACTTTCCGTTTACTCTCACACATGCCTTACTACCTGCATACATGGCTTTCACACCCTCAAGTAACTTCCCTCTCACCCCATATTCATCTAATACACTCCACATCATACATGAATGTTCACTCGAATAAAATATTATATATTGGAAAGTTATTAAATTCATAGCCCTATATTTATATTTTATTTATATTATTTATAAAAATATATATTTATTGTTAAAGATATATTTCTAAACACGAGATGAGCCCGTAAATGACTCGTTAAAAAAAAAGCATTTGCAAAGAATACAAGATAAAAAAAAAGGATAAAACTTTTTTTTTTTAGTACAATATATTTATAATTCTCTATAGCATGTAAAATCAATTGTTAATACTTAAAAATAATAATAATTTACAACTTTTGTCTTCAAAATAAAAATAAATTTTTATATATAATGAGAATTGAGCCTTTTTTTTTTTTTTTTTTTTTTTGACACACAGGTTCAAGAGCTTTTTTTTTTTTTTTAAATTTTGGCCTAAATATTGATTTCCCCAAGTAATGGCTCGTTTTTTTCAAATTTAAGCTCAAAATCAAGCTTTTTCAAGTCAAACCATTCGAAAAAATTTTAAGTTATCTACACCTATAATTATAAATTTACAAATCCCTGTTCTGCCCCCCCCCCCCCTTTTTTTCTTTTTTCCCCCATACTTCAATTAAATCATTACATTATAACAATTTCCTTCAATATAGTTTGTTTTCTATCATACATCAATTTTTTTGTCTACTATTTTTTTTAAGGTGGCCGAAGGTCATGTCATGTAGATCGTAGTATATCAAAATAATGTCATGGTTCAATTGCATACTTATTTTTCAATATAATAGTGTTATACATTATTTTAAAAAATGTGAAAAAATTAAAATTTAATTCAAAATTAGCGTAAAAACCAGTGCCACGCCCCCTTTTAAAAAAAAATTCGCCTGCGGCGCAAGCTGGGGGGCTGGCGCCCCCCAGACCCCCCAGCATATGCGGGCCAATTACCAGATTGGCAGACCGGGCCAACGTGCCCCAAGCCGGCCCTGCTTATGATGACCAATCTGTCTCTGCCTTAAGGCGGTGGGGGACCGACTTGGACCGGAAATCGCTAAAAGAAGAACTATATTTTCCCAGTAATTTTTTGTACATGATTTAATTTCATTAAAACCAACACTATAATTTTCAAATAAAATCAAGTAAATTTAAAATATTTTTTTTAATACCAAAACAATTTTTAATTACATTTTTAATTGCAAAAAAAGTTTCTAATTTGACTAAAATTTCCCGCTCAATTTTAAATTTCCACATTTACATGTTATCTTTAAAGTGTAATAACTTAAAATTTTGATCGTGTTTTCACATGTTTGACATAACTAAACTTTTAAGTAACATTTCTTCTTTACTTTGTGTTAATATTATTATTCGCAACCGTCCTAGTTTGCGAGATATCAGTCGGTCACCTACCCCCTTAATTGTACACAGACACGTAAACAGTCAGAAGGCCCGCGGCCCGAGGACAAAAGTCCCTATGTCAAAAGACCTCTGCGCCGCTCGCCGATATGCTTTACCTGTGCGCACTGCGCACAGGGACTTTTGTCCCGCTTTTGTCCGCAGACCTTCTAACTTTGACATACATTAAAAAAAAAAAAAAAAAAAAAAAAAATCCGAAATCGGCGCAGTAGAGTCTATTTCTCAAATTTAAAAAAAAAAAAAAAAAAAAAAAAAAAAATCCCGCGGCATATAGCAGATAAAATAACTATTACAGGGGTCTATAGAGCGCAGTTAAAAACAAAACAGGTATAAATTTAAATTACATGCGGCGTAACTACGGTGAAGGCGTAAGATACAGCGTAACGTGAACGTGGTTATTTCGGTATAAAAAAAATATAATATGTACATAATACTAATAATAATAAAACTAAGAAAATAGCTCACTAAAGTAAAATTTGTTTCTTCTTTCTAATTTATAAGGACAACTTTTTTTCTCTTCTTTTCCTTCTTTTTTGAGTGTGTGCGTGTGCATGTTGTGTGTGTGTGTGTGATAAGAAGTGTTTTTACATTTCGGCATTCCAAAAGCAATTCCAAGTAGAGAGGATGGGGAGACAAAGAAGCTGCAAAGAAGAGAAGGGTATGCGAGGTCAGGCAGTGAGGCGCAGTGAGGCGCAGTGAGGCACCAAGCTACACCATCAAGCAGGCAAGCACCAGTCGATCATGGGGATCGAGGGAGGGAGCAGCAGCAGCAGTCGGGCTGAGTCGGGCCGAGTCGGGCAGAGTAAAGTAAAGTGGATGCTGGAAGCAGGCAGCCGGCTGCGGTGATTCCCCTTTTCAAAATCAAGCAACTCAAGAACGCAAGCCAAGCCTAGAGCAAGCTCAGAGCAAGCTACAAGCCACTACCTGTCCACTACAAGCACATAAGCGAAGCGATCGGACCCGGATCGGACCGATATCAATCCAGTATATCAATCGCATTGCTTTGAACTCTCGTGTTAAATCCTGACAGGCATAAACTACGTTTGCAAGTGGAGACATTGTCGTCGGGAACTCGCGTTTAATTGATCCGTGTGTCATGCGTATTATGTACTAGACTTTGCAACAAGTTACTGTTTGTCTTTATATATATATATATTTATATATATATTTTTTAGTTTACTATTAGTAATCACGAGATGAGTGCCTTTATACAAAGTGCCAAGAAATTTATTTACTCCGCTGTTACTGGGTCAGGGTAAGTTACATATTATATACATATACATCATAATTATGTTAATATGTTTTACATAAATGCGAAATATTCCGCTGGTGTATGCATACATATATGATATATATGTAATACCTACATGATGCATTTTGGAAAAATCGGAAAGTTCCGGGAAATACGACACTCGTTATTTTTTACATACATACATACATACCTTTTGTAGGAGGTACATACATATTAAAAATTGCCATTTCCTCGTAATATTATGATCATTATGATGTATGTTAGACAATCTAATCAAACTGATTTAGACCCCTGATAAGTTAAGCTAGCTTATCAGAAATTACATATAATACATACATAATACATAATTATACATACATTTTTTTACTCTCATTTATACACGCAACTTTTTTAAGCGAAATAAAAACATCCAAATACCTTAAAAAAGTTATTATTGCATATTTTCATATCTATTTATTTTTATTGTATGATATATTTTATCCGTGTTACATCCTGAGGTATACATCATTTTCCTTGCGGAAAATCTAAAAAAATAAGCTAAAATAGAGTACACTAAAAATAAAAACATCCTAAAAACTTTGCAGATTTTTTTTTAATACATACTTTTTAAAATTAAATAGATGATCTACCATAATTATGTATATTAACCATATGCTCGACATCATTTCCTTTTGTAAAAAATGAAATAAAAAATAATTGTAATTAAAATAAAATACAAAAAATATGTTTTTTTATATAATACATTATAATTATTATTAATATATATAAAAAAACTATATGCATAATTTTATATTAAAATAATAATAAATTATTTTTATTTTAAATAATAATATAAAATATGTATAATAATATACTATTAAGTATTAAACATTTAAGATTTTTGAGTTCACATTTCATCAACTTCTTTCTTTTTACTATAAGCATATAGCAAGAAATGAGACACTCTGTTATGTTGTGTTAGCGCTATGTATGTGAGGGTGGTCTGGGGCGTTTTGTTACTTCATTGCTCTTGATAGTTGCAATATAAGAGACGTCTTTGTATCAACTCAAAATGTATATTCCCGCAAACCGCATGGACGCCCGTTGGACGTACGACGGATGACCGCTAAAGAGCCGTCGGACGCCCCGTCGGACGTCCCCAGGGACGTCCCTGGGGACGTCCGGTGGACGCTCTTTTGGAACAGCCGACGGGGACGTCCGTTGGACGGCCGGTGGACGTCCCACCCACAGGGCAAATTAAAGTAATAATAATAATTATAAAAAAATAAATTTGTTAATTCGTTACGATCTTAATTTAAGTTACTTAATTTAAGTTACAATTCACAAATTCGGATATTAATTTTTTTTTTACCCATCCAAGTACTGACTAAGCTCGACGTTGCTTGACTTCCGTGATCACCTGCGCAGCGGCCTAAACAATTCTGACAAAGCATTAGTATGTTAATGCTTTGACTTTATGATCTACTTATACCACGATATTATTTCTACATGTTTATGTTGACGCTTTTAGTTTCTTTTATTTGAAATAGATATTATTTCAATGTTTAAAGCATATTCAATACAGATAACATACAAAAATGAGTTTCATGGGTATTTCTGACGCGGGATTTATACGGACGCCCGTCGGACGTCCCATATGATTCCATGGATGACCCATATGCGTTTCTACTGCGCTGCGCTGTTTTTGTTCCTTAATGCTATAAAACATTAATATTGAAATATAAATAAATATTAAAAAAAAATCGTAAAAATTATATGGACGTCCGAAGGACGCCCAAGGGGCGTCCAAAGAATATTTTATCTTGTATATTTATTTTTTACTAAAAATTCGCAATTTTCATTATTGTCGCATATTGCATCAATCATATTTTATGAAGTATAGTGGATAAAAACTTTCATATATGCAAAAATTCAACAAAAAAATCCTAATCATAAGGACGTCCCATGGAAGTCCGGCGGACACCCCTTGGCCGTCCGATATGTTTTTACGAAACGATCAATTTTTATTTCTATTTGTAAAGTTTTAAGAATAAAATTTACGCAAAAGCAACAAATATCAATATAAAATTAACAAAAATCATGTAATATTTATTTTTATTTGATTTTTCTATATATTTATAATAATTTTTTGGGACGTCCAAGGGGCCCTCAACGGACGTCCGTGGCGACTTGTAGTAATTTTACACAAGTTTAAAGAAAATCGTTGCATTTTCGATGTAAACATACTTAAAACTAGTTGAAAGTAAGGATTTCGGTGAAAAATTTTGTTAAGGATATTTTAAATCAATTATTTGACTGTATACCAAACGGACGTCCAACGGGCGATCGACGGACGTCCAATGTTCGTTGCCTGCTTTTCGTATATATTGCTGCTTAAAAACTTTTAATTTTAAATTAACTTACTTTTGATGCAAATTTAAATAAATTTAAATACCAATTGTGTATTTATTTTAACTTTTAATTTTCCATGGACCCCCCTGGAGCGTCCTCGGACGCCCATCGGCCTTTGGCCGTCCGAAAGGCCGACGACCGCGGACGTCCGTGCGGTCTGCGGGTTATGTATGTAGTAGTATGTATGTACAGCTCTGGCCAAAAGTTCCCGATCGATTTGCATAGGCAACTCGCAATCACACAATGTTATCTTTATGAGAAAACGCAGCGGCCGCCGCTGCCCCGTTCGGGAACTTTTGTCCAGAGCTGTACATGCATGCATAAAGAAGATATAATGATATTTATTAGTTATTAGTGCTTAGGATTGAGTATGATAAATGCCCACAGGAAAAAATCAGCTAATTTTTAACTGTTTGTTAACTGAAATTAACCTACTTATTTAAACTGATATTAGACGTTATGAACTAATGTGAGCTAATTTTTGGCACCTTTTACAGTTGATGTCAGTAAGTTTAAAAACAGCTAATAAACTGACACACACTGTAGCATACTATATAATATAATAATAATAACAATAACCCAAGTGAACATAGCTGTACCAAACTGATTCTAGCTGTTATCAACTACAGTATGACACCATATTATTGTCCGTTTATTGTTTACTGATATTAGCTGTAAATACCTGTAATAAACTGTATGCAACTGTTGCAATGACAGTTGCTAGTTGCAGCTTATATCACAACTGATCTGAACTGTATTCAACTGATATTAGCTGTGTAAAAAAAAAAAAAAAAAAAAAAAAAGGATATGAGAACTTTTTACACTCCCATGCTCTACACATACCCTGCCTGGATTTGAACCTGGGACCTACCAATCTAAACCTATACCTATACCTATCTTAACCAGGGTTTCTAGCAACAGGGAAAACAGGGAGAACGGAAAATGCAGGGAATTTGAAAACCTCTGGAAAACAGGGAAAATGCAGGGAAAACAGCATTAAATACTGGAAAATGATATAGTTTAATTATAACAATAAATTAGTTTCTTCTTATATACAAATTTATCTCATTTTAAAACTTTTTTTTTTTTTTTTTTTTGTATTTTGTATATTATATTAGAGCGTGTTCTATACAGACCAACTTTTATTTAATTTGAGTTTTAATAGTCCGGAACCTTAAAGGAAAAAAACCCTCGAACCGTGCATTTCATTCTAGAGTTATGAAACTTGGTACACTTGCAGATGACACCCAGCCTATGATTTCCCGGGGCTGAGCCATGCGGGATACCCAACCCTTGCACCCCTGGAGACCCCTGAAATATGCTTTATTTTTTTGTGCCTCAACTAATGCTCTCAGCAAAAAAAGTTTCAAGCAAAAGTTGTAAGGCTTACTTTTTTCTATGCCCATGAATTTTTTCAAAATCCTATGTTGCCACATATAGCTACAGTGTTGCCAAATATAGGTCACCATGCGTAAAATAGCCTTATTTCAGGGGTTTTCGTTTAAAATATTCAGTTTATGCTTGATATTTTGTTGCAGGATGCATTTTAACTAACATTAATGTTATATTGTAACAATTAATGGATTAAATTTAATTAGTTGAATAGAAATAAAAAATAAAAATAATTTTAACTGTTTTAATAGTGCATTTGGTTATATACGTTAAAACCGTATAAATAGGCTTTCACAGACTGCTGTGCTGTAAACGTGCACGTAACACTAGAATATTTTAACTGTTGAAACATAGTAGCTAACATGTTAAGGAACAAAACTGGGGGCTGAGCCCCTTAGGGGTCAACCCTGAGACCCTGAAAAAATCGCAAAGTAGGTACATTTGACAAAAAAGTTAGATTATTTTAGCCATTTCAGTGATTTTTACTGAATTAGGCGTGAGAAAAGGGCACAAAGGGTTGACCCTTGATAAGGGTTTAACCTCTTAATAATTTTAAAAGTATCTAATTATCAATTTGTCGGGGTTTAGACCCTTCAGGGGTTTACCCTTAAAGACCCTGGGGACCTTAAAATGGACTGTTTATAGATAATATGATATATGAAAATAATAAAAAATAAAAAATATTAAGTCAGAAAAATAATCCTTAAAAGGGTCTTTGCTCTCATAAATTGTGTCTATCACTCCAAGGCTGCTAAGACACCCTCGTAGGGGTGCACATTTTAATTTTCAATTAAGTAATTTTAATTATTTTCATATCTCATATTATCTATAAACAGTCCATTTTAAGGTCACCAGGGTCTTTAAGGGTAAACCCCTGAAGGGTCTAAACCCCGACAAATTGATAATTAGATACTTTTAAAATTATTAAGAGGTTAAACCCTTATCAAGGGTCAACCCTTTGTGCCCTTTTCTCACGCCTAATTCAGTAAAAATCACTGAAATGGCTAAAATAATCTAACTTTTTTGTCAAATGTACCTACTTTGCGATTTTTTCAGGGTCTCAGGGTTGACCCCTAAGGATGGCTCAGCCCCCAGTTTTGTTCCTTAACATGTTAGCTACTATGTTTCAACAGTTAAAATATTCTAGTGTTACGTGCACGTTTACAGCACAGCAGTCTGTGAAAGCCTATTTATAAGGTTTTAACGTATATAACCAAATGCACTATTAAAACAGTTAAAATTATTTTTATTTTTTATTTCTATTCAACTAATTAAATTTAATCCATTAATTGTTACAATATAACATTAATGTTAGTTAAAATGCATCCTGCAACAAAATATCAAGCATAAACTGAATATTTTAAACGAAAACCCCTGAAATAAGGCTATTTTACGCATGGTGACCTATATTTGGCAACACTGTAGCTATATGTGGCAACATAGGATTTTGAAAAAATTCATGGGCATAGAAAAAAGTAAGCCTTACAACTTTTGCTTGAAACTTTTTTTGCTGAGAGCATTAGTTGAGGCACAAAAAAATAAAGCATATTTCAGGGGTCTCCAGGGGTGCAAGGGTTGGGTATCCCGCATGGCTCAGCCCCGGGAAATCATAGGCTGGGTGTCATCTGCAAGTGTACCAAGTTTCATAACTCTAGAATGAAATGCACTATTCAATCCTTTACATCCCGTACTATAAAGCGAGTTTTTCAATATTTTATTTTTTTATTATTTTTTTTTAACAGAGAAAAAAAAATATTGCAAATTGAATATTTTAATTAATGATCTATTGAATTATTACAATTGTATTTTTCTCGCGAATTCTTTCTTGAAACATCTGAAATTTCAAAATTTAAAACAAAAAAGCTATTATTTTTTTAAGCAGCTGAAAGAATATATCAAAGTCACTTAGAATTAAAGAAACATATACCAACATTTTCTCTCAAATTTTTACTCAAACGGTGTAAAAAATATTAAACTTAACTTAAAGTGTACTTTAATAGCAAATTTTTTGAAATAACTAAATTTGCATTTTCTGACAAAAAGGGGCATGTCCCCCCAAAAAAATCGCGCCTGCGGTGTGGGGTTGTCAAATATGATAACTGCACCCTATTGTAATAATATTTGACATTCTAATATTATAAAAGAATATAACAAAATTTCTGGAAAATGGAAGAAATCTCTGGAAAAAACATGGAAAATGCAGGGAAAATGAAAGTTTAAAACTGCTAGAAACCCTGCTTAACCTACCTACCTTACCAACTGAGCTAACAAGGCGCTGACAAATAATCCGGGAAATGAAATATTTATATTTCACAAATTTTGCAAATAGAGTGACCTCAACTGACCTATATGACAATAAATGGTAAAGCTGAGGTTAGCTTATCATACCTGAACTGAGCTGTCCTATATATGTTATAGTGTATAGTAACTAATGTTAACTGATTGCGACAAACTGATCGGAGCTGATATCAACTGAACTGAACTGTTCTATATTATAATGCATGGTAGCTAATGTTAACTTATCGACAAACTGATTTTAGCTGATATCAACTGAACTGAGCTGTCCTATGTGTTATAATGCATAGTCTGATGTTAACGGATGAAACAACTGATCTTAGCTGATATTTGCTGATCTAAACTGGCCTGAGCTGATATTATTTCCTCGTGGGATAATGTAATGAATAACTTTTAATTAATTTGCAGTAAATTGTATTTAAATGAATAATGATAACAAATGTAATATTTCTTTATTTCTCCGGACTACGTGACTTTAGTGTAATTAATATTAAAATTCTTGCAATAATACAAAAAGTAATAATTACGGTATATACTGTACTGTACCTAATAAAAAGGTTTGCAGTTATAGTCACGAAGTCACAATTCTACTGCGGTCAGAATTACTGTCGATCAAGAGAATTGCACATATATATTTATTTAATTTACGTATATATTCATATTACAATTTATTTAAATGAATTTATCAAATTTATTATTCATCATTTAAAATTTTGTGACCTCATCTCACAAAATGCCAACAACGTTTGCCCACAAAAAGAAATGTAAAGATCCTTTATTAGCATTTCCCATTTCCCGACCTGCGATTTGTTTAGCGCAATCCACCGGTAAGATCCATTAGCATAATAAACTCCCCCCCCCCCCCATAACATTATATATAAAAAATTATTGCAACAATATAAATACGAGTAAATATAGATGAAGGCATACTTATAGCTCAGTATCAATTTTTTTATATGTATTGCAGTTTGCAGTAACTTTTAGTAAATAATAGTTCCTATCAGTTGCGATTAGTTAATAATATTTAAATATAAAATATTTTATGCATTGCAGTAACTTTCAGTAAATAATCGTTCTTATCAGTTGCGAACAGTTAATAAAACTTAGCGTATAATATTTTATGCATTTGCAGTAACTTACAGTAAATAACAGTTGATATCAGTTATAATAATCACTTCCTAAATTATTAAAATAATTAATTTGATAACAGCTAATTCAACAGTAGAAATCAGTTAATATCACTTGATCTATGTAAGCTGTGGAGAATAACTTTCAATTTCTCACAGTTAAGTGATACCACTTAAATTCAACTATACTGTCGGTTAAGTGTAAAAAAAAATATATCACACAGTTAGCATCAGTTTCATTGACAGTGAAAATCGCTTACCAACAGTAAAGGTAAAAACAGTAAAACTCAGTGAAAGTAACTGTTAAAATCTTGTCAGCTAACGTTAAGTTCAAAACATTAAATTTCAGCTATCATATCATTCAACTAATAACATTTGATATTATTTAATATAAAGTGGTCAGCAAAAAACAGCTTAAATAAGTTTATATATAAGCAAAGCTAATTTCATTCAATATTTGTTAATTTTAAGTGATCAGTGGATACTATCTTAGTTCAGTTAAGTTCATTAACACTTAAAAATAGTTATCAAACTGAAAATTTACTGATCATAGGTTACATAAGCTAATGTCAGTAAGAGTAATCTGGTATCAGTTAACCTGTAAAGCTAATGTTAGTCTATATCTGTTCATGTCAGTTAAAACGTTTACTGACATGAACAGATTTTTTCCCGTGGGTGATAATATAAGATATAACGATTCTAGCTCATGCGTGGACTTCGCATTCACGTCACTATGTACAGAAAAAAAACAACAACTATAAAATAAGTAATGCTGTTCGCAAACCCTGTCCTCTTGCACCAAAAAATGCGCATTCCATTTGATTAACCATAGCTGATCGTCGTTTTAGGAGCAAAGAACAGGGTATACGAACAGCATTAGGACTATGTTGAGACACTTTTACAGCTATGCTATGTAGAGTATTAGAATTTATAATAATATGGTAGTAATAATAAGTAATAAAATGTTTTTGTTTTTTTATTCAATTATTATATAGATATACTTAAAAAAAAAATAATAAAAAAAATACTCGCCCTATGACTATTACTCCCTACTGGTTTATCAATAGGGTAAAACTAACCTGTTCCATGACAATCTAAACCCAGCTCACGCTTTTTCGGTTGTCATGTTGGAAACATTAAATTAAAATCCTTGAACACCTTGAACAAAAAACTTTGCTAATATACCTAAATATCAACGTTAAAAATTGGACCAGATTCCCAATTCCCATTTATAAAATAACAGCTGCGGGTTTGTGACGTCACAGCTTACTACTACTACTAGCCCACACGCGCGGAAATAGGCGAGCTGTGCCGTCACAAACCCGCACAGTTTGTTAGGATATTATATTAGACATATTTTTTGTTCTTGAAGCTAAAAAAAAAAAAAAAAAAAAAATCAAACAAGTAAGCAATATAATTGAATGTTGATTTATCTGTTTGTTACAGAACCAGTGGGGAAGGAGATGGCAAAAAAGGTAAAAAGAAACCAAAAAGATCAAAATCCCTTGAAAATACAACAAGGCAACCATTTAAAACTGATCAAAAGTCAACAACTAAAAATGTTGAGAAGAAATCTGAACTTGAACAAAAAGCAGACAAATCTTTTAATAAAATTATGAATGAATATTCAAATTTTAATAAAAAATTCTTGGAAATTTCCAAAAACGATGGAAATAATCGAGAAGTGTATCTTGAGTTAATTGAAGAATTAGATCAATTGGTATTTGCTCTTGATAAAGTAGAAGTTGGAAATTATAAAGAATTGAAAGAACAACGTCGTGATTTGTTCAAGTTTGTTCAAGCTCTGATCAAGAAAGCAAAAACTAAAATTCAGGACAATGTCAAGACAGAAACTGTTACCAATGAAAGTGATGTGAATTTCATGGACGATTTTCTCAAGCTTGGCAATCATGCATACCCAAACCTACAGTACGACCCCCAAAATAATACCACGACTAATCTACCTGCAAATCAAAATTGCAATTTTGGTGAAACATCTAATAAGATTTCCAGCCATGAACCAGTGAATGATTCCAAGATGGAACACACCAGTGAAAATCCTATTGTTGGAAACCTGAAAGTTGAAAATGGTTTAGGATGTGAGATTGGCAGCTCTAATGTGGGTCAAGATGGAGTTGCTGGGACAGATCAACCAGAACCAGATGTTCAACAAGTCCAAACTGATGTCTCTACACCTCCAGGTAATTTTTTCTCATTTGAATCATTTATTTTTGTATATTTTCAATGTTACTTGGTTGCTAGTTATAAAGAGCACCTGAGAGGGTAGTGAGTGCTTGGTTCCACTGCTTAGGGCTGCGTCCGTCCCACCCATGCAGGATAGGACCTAGGTGTAGGGGTGGGCGTTCAACCTGTAAGCCTCTTACCTTAGCTTGCATTTTACAAGGCAGTCAAGGTATTGGTTTGGGCGGAAAGGGGGGGGGGAGACAATTGCCACCCCACATTCAAGTGCCTTGTTTTATGCAGGCGTTCATCTCTATTGAGCTTATGGAATAGTTAAACACCATGCCCAGGAAAGAATGTTTCCCCAGAGAAGGCAGTAACACTCTTATCTCAAATCACACGAAAGAAGCCGCTAAGCTAAATAGCCACAATGCTGAATGCATACATTTTAGCAACTGTGCTAGTCTTTTGCAAGCTCCAATATCAATAAATGTAGTGTTAAAAATTGGGGTAATTAACCCCAAAATGCTACGGTTACTCCTCTTCTAACAGCATGAAAATATTGTCCATAAATAATTTTTTTTAAACAAATGGACCCTTTCTCGTGGTTTTAAAACTGATGGGATACTGATGGGCAAGCTAGCAACTCCCAGCTTTCTATCCTTCAAAATAATGGATTGTGATGGGTGCATAGGTTACATTTGTTTACAAGTAATTTTATTTTTAAATATGCTAACAATTTTATGCAATTGTGTTATAGAAGTAGAAAATGACGAGGAAAGCATGGACTTTGAGGTTATTGAAAGTGAGTCACAAGATAACCAGAATACTACATGTAATCTTCCAGCTGCTGTCAACACAAATCAGCTTCTCCAACATGCCAGTACTGTGTCAGCTACTGATCCTATTGAAGGAAATAGTAATGGTGCCATGATAACAGCTTCAGGATCAATGCCAGGTAATAGAAATACAAATTATTGAAAGACAGCTAGAGGTTCCAATATCTACAGATTGTGATTATTGCCAACACATTTGATATGATTTTAAATTTTACTGTCTGATATCAATGATTAAAAAAATCATAACGGTTTAAAATGTTCTTAGGCCTGAATTTGACATTGAAACCTTTTCATGGCGACTTTCCACAATTTCTAGTTCACTCAAGGCTATAGGCACTTTTTTAGTCCAAAGTATCACTGTACTTCAAAATAATAATAATAATAATAGGTAATAATAATAATGAAAAAAAAAATCTCTTCCTCTTATAAAGAAATACTGAAGAACCCAAACAAGGTTCTCTGTATGATAAAATGAAAAGGATAAAGGTTTAGAAAACCTGTAATGGTTTACACATTGTAAAGAAGTGTCTCGGATCAATTATTTGATAATAAATACTTTTTTTTAAAATTTTTGTTATCAGCTCCCATCCAGTTGCTGACTCCCAATTCAGAAGGAGTATTTGAGCTTGACGAGGCTGCAGTCAGAAGTGTGTTGTGTCAAGATGACGTTAAAAACAGAAAGATTGCCATCGTGTCTGTCGTTGGTGCTTTCAGAAGAGGAAAGTCTTTTCTCCTTAATTTCATGCTGCGTTATCTCAAAGCCCAGGTAATATACTTAATCTTTATTGATGATTAAAAAATCTGTTTAATTTTTTTCTCCTAGTTCCTAGTAAAAAAACAAAAACTCTCACTGAAACTGTTGAAAACATCACTCAAATTTGCAGTTTAATAGCAATCGCAACCTCTCAACAATGGGGGGGGGGGGGGGGGGGATTATAATAATAATCTTAAGAACTCTTTAAGAAGTGAGAGTACTGTTAGTATTTTCTAGAGATTTTATTGCAGGTGTGCATCATCAACTTTTACCTGTATTGTTAATATAATTATTGTTATTACAAGTTTTACTGAAGAGATTTTTATTAATCTTAAAGTCTCAAATAGACAGCACCTTATAAGGTAGCTAGCTTATACTTTTGAAAAATATATCCAAACTGGAAATTAGTAAAAAAAAAAAATAATAATAATAATAAAAAACTGGAAAAAAAAAAAACTAAAGCCGTGTTCACAATAACGTTTATCTATTTGATAATTTGATAGCAAAACACATCTAGATAGATTAGAAAAAAATTGGGATAGATTAGAAAAAAATTGGGGAATGGGAGATACTATAAACTTACAGGGACGCGAGGTAAAGAAATATTCTATTCTAACTCTAACCCAGGCCGAAATTAAATTGATAAGCGTATGTAAGCGGCTTATATTGCTCTATAAAAAGATGATTTTTTCCTTATATTTATTATTATTTTTTTCCCGCATTGAAATGGCTAATTATTTGATCAAATAACAAGCACTCTTATATGGAGCTCACTTAACAATTCCAATTAGTAATAGTTTATTGTGAACATGGCATAAATCAAATTTGTGAAAAGAAACACACTAATATTTAATTTTCTAAAAATTGCAATTCTAATTCCCAGTGTCACCCTGATTGGCTGACACAGAGTGATGTGGTTGAAGGCTTCTCCTGGCGTGGTGGCAAAGAAAGAGACACAACTGGAATCTTGATGTGGCCAGAAGTTTTCCTAGTTGGGGAAAATGTAAGTACATTTTCTTTAAAAATCAACGTTGATTTGGCCAGAGTCATTTATTTCTAATTTATTTTCCATTCACAAAATACCGCTGCCGGTCACTGACGTCACAGCTCGTCCGGTTTACGCGCGCTTTAAACAAGCAAGCTGTGACGTCAGTGACCGGCAGTGGTATTTTGTGAATGGAAAATAAATTAGAAATAAATGACTCTGGTCAAATCAACGTTGATTTTCAGGTTTGTTAGGATATTATGCAACTTTTTTGTTCAAGGTGTTCTACGCCTTTAAGTATAAGATTAAAAAAGTACCTACTACTAATTAAATTTTTGCTCACAGCTCTATGCTTGTATTAATTATGACCTGGGTTGGATTTTTTTAAATTGTTTTTTCCTACTACACCAAACCTGTTAGTCTAAGCTCATTACTGTCTCCCAATCCCCAATTCTTCCTAATCTCTGTTTTTCTATCAAATCTTTTATTTATCAACTATTGCACAGTCAAATTTGCCGCAATATTTTATAATGACCATTCATTAGTTTTTAATTGTGTAAATTTTATGTTTCAGCTTGCTTTAATTCTGCTGGACACACAAGGAACCTTTGACAAGAAAACTTCCATGAAAGAAAATACTTTCATCTTTGCGTTATCCACCCTGTTGTCCTCTGTTCAAATCTACAATCTGCACGAGAGAATTCAGATGGACGACCTGAACAATCTCCAGTATTTCTTGGAGTTTGGTCGCATGGTTGAAACTGCTTGTAATACCAAAGTCTTTGAAGATTTTATCTTTCTCATTAGAGATTGGAAGCATGATACTGAGAATGAGTTTGGATTTGATGGAGGAAGGCAGGAATTAAGAGAGTGGTTTGATGTAAGTGGTATTTATATTTAAAAGACATTTTTTCTTAAAAATTGAAAAAGAGTTTAGTCTTATTTTTTTGTTTATTTTTTAAGAACAAATGAAACAGTAGTAATCCTGTTATAATATTTTCTAACTAATTATATTCTATTAATGATTTAGAATTAAATTTCTTAATTAGCTGTAATTAAACTAGGTTAAATAATAAAGACAATGATAGAATTATCAGCAAGGACCTTACCACAGTAGAAGTTCTACGGAGAGGTCCAGCTCTCACTTTTTTAAAACAAAAATACTGTGCCACGCTAGACCTTGACCTCTCTACAGAACTTCTACCGTGGTAAAGCCCTTGCTGGTAATTCTATCATTTTCTTTATTATTGATACTAACTGCAATATTTTTTTCATTAAATTGATTGTAATTGAACTAGTTGGATTTTTTTTCATGCAATGTACAAGAAGCTCCTAGACTCCCTCCCCACTCTCAAATTAACAAAAACACATGTTTAGTTATTAATACCCCCCCCCCCTTGTGCCAATAACTGCAGCTTGCCGTTAATTAGTACAATTACCTTATTTATATGAAATTATATCTAACTCAAACACAAAATTATGAGGAGCATTCATATAATAATCAAAATAATCTCCATACATTTTTTTTCTTTCTTTTTTCTTCAGATGGACCACAACAGTGTAACCAAGCAGCAGGCAGAAATGATTGATACATGTTTCAAACGTATTGAGTGCTTTCTCATGCCTAATCCTGGAGAAAAGGTTGCTACAAGTTTGAATTTTACAGGAACTTTAACAGGTAAAAAAATATATATATAGGATTTATTATTAGGCGTATTGTATTTTTAAATTTACTATATCGAGGGTGCTTTGCTATATTGTCCTAAGTCCACTTGACGTTGAAAAATAAAAATCGTCTGATCGACCTCAAATTTTGGCTTTTTCCATTTCAGGTCATTTGCAGCAAAAAAAAAAAAAAAAAAAAAAAAAAAAAAACAAGGTCAAATGGACTTAGGACATTATAGCGGAGCACCCTCGATATGCATTTTTTTTTTTAATTTGTTTATTCAACACAAAAACATGTGCAAAACGATATGCATTTTTGTGCTTGGTAGAAAAAAGTACTTAAATGCCAACTTATTGTAGTTATTGTTTCTTAAATTTATAATGTTTCTAAAGCTCTGCAGATTAGTAGGGACTGTTAGGTTGAAGTAACCAATGAAGCTTTGGTTAAATATGAGAAGAAGAAAAAAATTCCATGCTAGTCTATTTAGGTAGAGTTAGGTGCAAGAATGAGCAAGACACAGTTTTAACAAGAATTAACAAGTTTGTTAAGCTTAAATATCGCTGTTTTTCCTTAAAAATAGTTTTTTATTATTTAGAAACTATAGAAATAGTTAAAATAGAATTAAATAGAAACTATAAAAATGGATTTAACTCAAAGAGAAAATACGAGTTTTTGCCTTTGGCAGTCCTTTCAGACTTGAATAGAAACCTGAAGTATGAGAAGTCTTGGATTTGTAAGGACTGATGACGAGGGCACAGACTCACTCTGTTATCTCTTAGAGTTGATGACAAGATATTCAATGTATTTATTTATAATTGCCACCAGCAATATGCTATCTCTGAAAAATAACTGATACTTGTGTATTATATTGTTTCAGATATCCGAGAGAATTTCCTTGAATACCTGAAGTTGTTCATAGAGACAGTATTACGTCCTGATAATCTTGCTGTGAAGCAGATTGGAGGAGAGTATATCAGTGCTCAGGATTTACTGGCCTACATGAAGAACTATGTGGAGAAACTGCAACATCCAGACCTTGAACCCAAGACTCTCTTTCAGGTTAATAATATTAATTAATTAACCTGTCTGTAGTGTAATAAATAATATTTGGAAAAAACGCATTTCGTGTTGATAAGTGACATCAAAGATATGATATAATATTTACAGATAGACACATATAAGAAATTGGGAATGGGATATTGCAAGCTTTAAGCTGTACAGGGAGCCCTTAACAGAAAAATGCATATAGCGTGTAGTCTAGGGTTTATACTAGCCGCTCTTGTAGCTCTTTAGAAACCAAGCCAGGTTATGGATTTTTTAGGTTTGCAAATCATTACGATGGCGCGACTACTGTCTCTGTAGTGTATTTGGCTATAGTATGCTTGTTTGGGTGGGGGGGGGGGGGGTGATACCCATGAATGAATAGCTAGTAAGTGAGTGGTGGTATTCACAGGTGCAACGATTCTATAGGTACAATAGGATATGATTATCAATTTTTTTGCCTTATTTCTTGGAACAAATTACTCACGTTCCCCCCCCCCCCCCCCTTATACTTATACTTTTAGTATAATTGAATAGGTGAGTTCCAGTACCACCTGAGTTTGGTACCAGTGAGGTGTGAAGGCAGGCCAGGCAATTATACAACCTCTTGTTCATAGTAATATTCTAATACTGATAAATAACTGTAATTATTCTACTTCTGAATGCTGATAGAAAAAAAATGTCACATTTCATTTTAGTCCATGTCCGAGACGTGTCATGAGAAGGTGATGAGCGAGGCCAAACTTGTCTACATGAGAGAGATGGAAACTGGTCTGATGGACGTAGCTGTAGACATCCAAGTCTTGCATCAATCTGCACTTACTGCTGCTGGTCAGGTCTTTGACAACGCACCAAAGTTCGGCAGCGACTACAACACAAATACGTACAGGAAGAAACTCGTGGAGGTATGGAGTATTTCATTTGTATAAGTTGTGTAATTTTTGTTGTACTGACTAAAGTTTAGAACTTGCAGTGCAAAACTTAAATTCATAAAGAGGAAAAAAAATTATCAATTTATTTATTAAGGAAAAAAAAAAAGGGATAGTTGATAATTAAAAAAACTGAACAGAAAAACATATAAATAGACAAGGGAAAAATTGGGGATTGGGAGATAATAATGAATAATTTATTTTATTTTATTTATTAAACACAATGCGTGTACAACATACATCTAAACATTCAACTCATAAACATTACATATACCTATAATATCAAGATCAAATAACAGTATTATACATGCTGATCAATGCCCTCGGCATAGTAGGCCATGCTTAAATGTCTCCTAGAACATGTGAGGAGATGATACTGATCACATGACATCCCACACAAGGAGCAGATACAATTATTAGTACAAATATGATATTCCACGCAGGGTTTCTAGTAACCTGGAAAACCTTGAAAACCTTGAAAATGCAGGAAATTTGACCCCCCCCCCCCCTGGAAAACCCTTGAAAATGCAGTAAAAATGACAAAAAAAACTTGAGTTTTTATTTTTGATGTATAAAAACATCATCATTATTATATAAATATAAAAAGAAACGAATTTTGAATAAAATTCCGCATTTTTATGAAACTATTCCCATTGAGGGGCCTCTATTTTTTTCCTCGATAATATGGCTTTTAGGGAAAGTACCGAAATTAAAAAAAAAGGTTGGGAGTTTTATTTTACTTTTGTAGTAAAAAGTGTAGCAAGTTTACTTTGCTATGGACAGTGTTTTATAAAAGTATAACATTAAATTGTTTATTTATTTTTCTTACTACGGTACCCTAAAATTAGTTAATTCCCATATTATTATCATCAATTATATTCCGTGAAAAGTAAAAATATACCTTGAAAATGCAGGAAAAATGATATTGAAAAACTACTAGAAACCCTGCTAGTGTTACAAATTTTGTGATGAAATCCGTGTGCCGCGAAGTGGGTGATGATATTACGATTTTTCTGATTTGATTTTTTCCATGTATATATTTTTCCCATGTATAATGAATAATGAGCTTAGACTAACAGGGATGCTGTGGTAGAGAAAATAAAATATAATCCTTGCCAAACAAATATTAACGCATAGAATAGAGCATTAATTAATGAAGCATAATATACTGCTAGTGTGGACGTTCTAATTATTGGCATCTCATCTCTTGCTTCCATGGCTAGAGTCCTGGGTTAGAAATTATTTACTATACCTTGGTGTTCCTGTCAGTCTCAGCTAATTACAATCTCCCACGCCATCTCCCCCCCCCCCCCCCCCTAATCTTTGTGGTTTTCTGTCATTTTATTTTTTAAATGATTAATTCTCTTATATATTTTTTTAATAAGTTTAAGTTTAAGCAAAAAGATGATAGAGTAGGAGAGATAGAATAAATATTATGCGCTTTGGCATATAGTTTAATTAATTTAGTACGTGCTCTATCTCTCCTACTCTATCATCTTTTTGCTTTTCCTACCCCAGTGTCAACATATAAAGCGATGTAACTAGCGTGAATCACGATACTGTGCAGTCGGTAGGCGTAGTGCTCTCGCTATCTTTCTAGAGTTGGGGAACTCTGGGAAGTGAGGGAGGACACATATTGCTTGCTGGTTGCCTGTCTTACACCCCTCTTAGACAGGATTTTAAATTACAGCGTGAGGATGAGAAGTTTTAAACAGCAAGCCGAGTTTGCACGCGTGATTTTAACCAATCAGCGCGTGCAGCTGCGGGGGCATCGCGTATAAAAACGCGACTGCCACTTGCTTCCTCAGCTCAGTCAGTTAGCAGATGTGGTGTGAGCCATCTCTAGCTGTACAGAGCTCTCTGCCGAGCCTTACTGATGAGTCCTAGGTAAAGGACGAAACCGGTCTAAGGCAAAGAGTAAGTCTGATGCTGTTTTATAATGTTGTGTCTTTGACGTAGTGTGAGAACGTGAGATGCTAGGCACATCGTATTTTATTTTGACACTATACCTCCATCCCTTTAACGTCTACTTTTTAACTAGCTCAAGCTAGAATATTTGACCCCTAGTCCCAATTTACTATTTAAATTAGAGAATTTTCGCGTTTTATTAATTTTCAATTCAACGTGCTCTAATCTCTACCAACTATTTTCTAAATATTTTTTTTAAACTTATTAATACTAACCGCGATGGTTTTTTCCTAATACGCATATATTTTTTTAAGGTTGACATTAAACAAATTTGCTAACACAACATTTGATAAGAAGCTTCTTCTTAAAAGTATAAAAAGGATTAAAATAATTAATTACACATTTAAAAAAATAGCTATAGTTATACTGTAAAGTAATTAGGTATATATTAGGTACCTATACTGTAATAGTAATTTAAAAAAAAAAATGAAGTAAATCATTGTTATTTATTATTTAGTGTCATATATGTTATAAAACTTAATTTGTATTTGTATTGTCTCACAGTATTTAAATGAACTGTACGGCCGCTATTCGCGTGAGTTTGAACTCCAGAATGAATCTCGTTTCCACTCTGCTTGCTCTGAAATTTATGAGACATTCCAAACCACCTTAACTTCATTTTGTATGCAGCTGCACTCAGAGTGTACTCTGGAGGAGAAATGCAAGGAAGCTTGCAAACATGCTGTGGATACTCTTGTTAAATTGAAGTTGAGAGTATCTGAGGAAGTATTTAGTAGCAAATACAATGAGCTTGTAAAGGTAATTATTAAATTAAGTATTATAATGAGTATTTTGAAGGAAAATAATAGAAACCAGCAAGGGCTGTACCATAGTGATGAGAATCCTATATAGTTTAACAAAAATCTTGCTAGCACAGAAAAATCTAAAAAATCTAAAAAAAAAAAAAAAAAAAAAAAAAAAAAAAAAAAAAAAAAAAAAAAAAAAATCAGTGCCATAAGCTCTTAACATTTTTTTTTTTCTTCAAACTATGGGACTCGATTCACTATGATAAGGACCTTGCTGGTTTCTCCTACCCTTTTCTTTCAAATTTATTTGTAGTTTTGAATATCTTCATTTTTATGCCTTACACAAATGCATCAATATCAATGTTTGTAGTTTTTGTTATTGTTTTTGCAAAATATAATATGTTGTTAAAAAACGAATGTCAAATCAAGCTTGCTTAGAAATAGTGATAATCATGATAGAATGTATTTATTTAGATCATCAGATTATAAATATTTTTGTTTTAAATTTTTTTTTTACACCTATATAGGTCTAAATAGGTATAAAATAATTTTTACTTTGTTTAACTTATCTTTTGTTTTATCCACAGAAAATAAAACACTTCTATGAACAACAAATTCCATTTTTCAAAGCTCGGCAGGAGTTCATGCATGCATCTAAGACAAAGGAGCAATATAATGAGATCAAACAGAAGGTGGTGAAATGTTACCAGCAAACAATGGATTTATACTGTGGAGGGCCTGAACTTGTGCCTGATTTTGATGAAGTGCATTCAAGAGCTGAATTTAAAGCTCATAAACTTATGTATGCAGACATGGAGGAATACCAGCTTACTGATTGTAATCAACTGCAATTGGAAATAAATCAGGTATGATATTTATTTTATCACACATTTTTGATTTTGTAAATATTAAAATATAGGCCTATGCTTGTCTCTGAGTCTGTAAGGACAAGGACTGATGAAGGCATAATAATGATATAATACACTCCATCTCTCTTGGAGCTAATTGCCAAAATATTTCCAATGTGTCAGTTATTTATGTCTGTGCTAGCAGGATTTTTCACCAAACTATGGGACTCTCTTCACTATGGTAAGGCCCTTGCTGGTTTCTCTTTTTTTTTCTTTTTTTTTACAAT
Source organism: Ecdyonurus torrentis (assembly GCA_949318235.1). NCBI lineage: Eukaryota > Metazoa > Arthropoda > Insecta > Ephemeroptera > Heptageniidae > Ecdyonurus > Ecdyonurus torrentis. The sequence continues at coordinate 8,623,434 of OX439133.1, read as the reverse complement.
ACAATAAAATTAAAAAAAAAAAAAAAAAAAAAAAAAAAACATTTTTTACTGTGGTTAGAATATGTCCTATAATTTATTGAGAAATCTTGCTAGCACAGAGATCAAAACACATTGGTAGCTTTTATATAAATGTTAAGAACAAATAGAAAATAAATTCATATTAAAGAAATATGCCAAAGCACATAATATTTATTCTATCTCTCCTACTCTATCATCTTTTTGCTTTTCCTACCCCAGTGTCAACATATAAAGCGATGTAACTAGCGTGAATCACGATACTGTGCAGTCGGTAGGCGTAGTGTTCTCGCGATCTTTCTAGAGTTGGGGAACTCTGGGAAGTGAGGGAGGACACTATTGCTTGCTGGCTGCCTGTCTTACACCCCTCTTAGACACGATTTTATATTACAGTGTGAGGATGAGAGGTTTTAAACAGCAAGCCGAGTTTGCGCGCGCGATTTTAACCAATCAGCGCGTGCAGCTGCGGGGGCATCGCGTATAAAAACGCGACTGCCACTTGCTTCCTCAGCTCAGTCAGTTAGCAGATGTGGTGTGAGCCATCTCTAGCTGTACAGAGCTCTCTGCCGAGCCTTACTGATGAGTCCTAGGTAAAGGACGAAACCGGTCTAAGGCAAAGAGTAAGTCTGATGCTGTTTTATAATGTTGTGTCTTTGACGTAGTGTGAGAACGTGAGATGCTAGGCACATCGTATTTTATTTTGACACTATACCTCCATCCCTTTAACGTCTACTTTTTAACTAGCTCAAGCTAGAATATTTGATCCCTAGTCCCAATTTACTATTTAAATTAGAGAATTTTCGCGTTTTATTAATTTTCAATTCAACGTGCTCTAATCTCTACCAACTATTTTCTTAATATTTTTTTAAACTTATTATTTAAGAAATAATACAATGATTCAAGCACATTTAATGAAAATTAATTAAACTTTCATTTGATTAATGAATTCTATTATTTTAATTTATCATGTTTTTACCCGTTATGCGGTGCATGGTTTCCACCATGTAATCTGTCAAATTAAAGAATATCACGAGTGTAATGATAAATGTGTATGTGTATTATGTAGTGGCCTATGTACCAGGTACCACTTACTTCATTGTCCATCTCGGACCCTATCATTAAGTCAATATGCAAAAATGTAGACCTATATAAATATGTATATAAATATGTATAAGTACACCTTGGTGTTTAATAAATAAATAATTATTTTAAATTTAAAGGGTGAAGGGAAACATTCTGGTTGAATAACAAATGCTAAATAATAATGATAGTAAATTCATATAAAAGAAAATTATAAAAGATTTGGTAGAAAAACACACAGATTAGGGAAAAGTGGGGAGTGAGAGGTAGTATGAGCTTACACTTGCAGGGGCGCGAGGTAGAGAAAATAGTCCAACCCAGGTCGAAATTAAATTGATAAGTGTGTGTAAGCGGCTCATATTGCTTTATAGAAAGCAAACTTCATTAAAAAAATAAAAATAAAAAAATCACTTTTGGGCTGCCCGATTGCACGTAGCACACTGTCATTTTCAGAACCTCATTTCTAGCCATGGACAGCTGTTTTGTAGAGAGCCTCCTAGAAGGCTGGAAGAGAACTCTGGCTGGCTCAGTCGGGGATATTTATACCCGCGGTAGCTTTTGACAAAATGTTTGAAGACAAATAATGGAGTGTGTGTGTGTGTGCCTTTGTTAGCCTTTTCAAACCTAGCAGAGAGAAACTAAACATTTTTAGCTTGTAAAATAGTAAGATCCTGTCCTCAGTTGCAAAATCTCACATGCTTTTCAAACATTTTCAGATTTGATTTCATTCCCTCTCTCCTGCTAGTTACTGTATTTCTTTTCAACTTTTTTTTTTCTTTTTTTCTTTAGGAGATTGAAGAGATCTGCAAGAGATTCAGGAGCCATGATAAACGTAAAATTGAAAAGAAAGAAGAAGACGAGTTCCAGTTGTTAATGGTGAAATGTCATCAGTTAATCATTGATATGTATCGTCGTCTCATGGATGAGCAATGTGGGGGCTTGAAGACAGTGGAAAACATTGATCAGCTTCACAAAGCTGCTAATAAAGAAGCTCTGGCTCTCTTAACTCCTCACTTTAAAGTGTATCGTAATCTTTGTCAACCATATCACAAGAACTCCAAAGAGGTATATACAGTATAAATATATATTATTATTTTAAGGTATACCCCCTCCCCCCCCCCCCCACCACACCCTTAAATTAAATCAATTGACTGGTTCTGGTTCTTGGAACCACGAAGAACCAGCTCTTAACTGGTTGCAAAAACTGTGCCTGCTCATTTTTTTTTAAGAACCTGTTGTTGCTCTATATAGCAATTAAACTGAGTAATATGCATGGCGGGAGGAAAAAAATAAATGTATCAAAGGAGTGCGGGGGGGGGGGGGGGGGGGGTAGTGAGATACATGAATATCATTTTTTTTCTTTTTTTTTGTTGCACAGCAGGGTTGGGGGGGGGGGGGGTTAGGAGGAGAGAGACTAGGCTCTGTGTAAATAAAACATTAAAAGTATCGTGGTAGAGGTTCAGCATTGGGTAGTGAATATTTTGAGTGATATGCATGCTGGTCAACGTACGAATTGGAACCAGAACTGGTTTGTAAAACCACTAAGAACCAGTTCTCAAAAATTGGTTCTTAAAGCCCTAGTAAACTTAATTTTTTTTTTTTATCACTTAGATTAGATAGAATACTAGATTGATAATTACCATACCTTATTACCCATGAATCAGATACCACCACGATTTTGATTTTGTATTTATTTTCATTTTGACGGTTATTTCACGCATCTGACGTCACACTGTACCGCTGCCAATCACAGTCACCGCTCTGGTCATGTGATAAATTTAAGCCCCTTCCTCAAGTTCTTTAACCCTATACTATCATGGCCCCATCAGTACATTGTGACGTCAGATGCGTGAAATAACCGTCAAAATGAGAATAAATTCAATGTGTTGGTGTCTAATTCATGGATAATAAGGTATGATAATTATCAATCTAGTATTCTAAGAAGTGATAAAAAAGGAAGTTGACAAGAGCTTTAAGAAAATGCAGTTTAGGAAATGCAGTTCTTAAGAAGCATAAAAATTAGAAGTAGTTCTGGTTTGCTGATTAAAATATCACAATGCCAATAATTTTTTCCTGTATAAAATATTGCTTATATTGCCAATGTGTAATTTGTTTTCAGGCCATCGCCAACCTATTTACCCAATACAAACATAACAATGAAGAAAAACTGAAGCACAATGCAAGAGAAAGAGCATGTCAGCTTTTTGAAAAAGCATATCAGACATATGAAGAGCAAATGGGATCACTTCAAATTGGAACAATTCCTATTGAAAATTTGTATGACGAGCATGCAAAAATCTGGGAAATTTGTTTTAATGTTTTGGATCCTATTACATCATCTGAGTTTTATACTGAAGTTATGCAAAATCTGAGACAGGTATTTATTATAAGAAAATGATGATTCAGATATGTGAAATAATTAAAAATATGCTGCCTTTTAAAAATGTGTCATATTATATTTCTGTAGTTGTTAATAATCAAAGAAAAAGATAGGAGAAATCGACAAGTGCCTTACCACAATGAGGTCAGTTGCTTAGAGCAACTGAAGAAGAGGCTTGTTGCCCTCGAAATGTCTTAAAACTTGTAAGTATTTGTGTAACCTGTGCCATCAAGATTTTCACCAAGCTACGGACCTCATCGTGGTAAGGCGCTTGCTGGTTTCTCCTATCTTTTTCATTGATTATTAATTCAAACTGAAATGGTTTTTACCTTTCATTATTAAATACATTCTGGAGTTGTTAAGTTATTTTCCTTCCTTTGATTGACATTAAAATACTTATTAGGAAAAAGATAAAAGCATGTTGAATTGAAATTTAATAAGATGAAAAGATATACTCTTAATTTATGTAATTATTTTGGGACTAGGGATCAAATGTTCAAGCATAAACAAGAAAAGAATAGAATTACCAGCAAGGGCCTTACCACAGAAGAAGTTTTATGGAGAAGTTGAAGTCTCGCGTGGCACAGTGTTTTGTTATAAAAAAAAGTTCATTTCATAACAGAGGGCTTCCAGTTATGAAATGAACTTTTTTAAAAACATAACATAGTGCCACACAAGACTTAGACCTCTCCATACAACTTCTACTGTGGTAAGGCCCTTGCTGGTAATTCTATCCTATTCTTTATTATTGATCCTAACTGCAATTTTTTCCCCCTGAAATTGATGGCATAAATGAGTGCCAGTCATATATTTTGATAATATAACTATTAAAAGGATAGAGATATACTGTGGACTGTGTCAATAAAATATGATATACCTACACTTGTCTCAAAAAGCCTGAGTTACCTGCCGTTTAACCTTTTACAGTATTGCCCAGCTGCCCCCCTGTGAAATGCGCGCAAGAAAATGGGCAATACATTAGTGGTAAAATGATAAATCGCCTGAGGTATTTTGAGTCGAGTATAGTATCTCCCGTTTTAACACTTCAACAAAGGCACAACATTATAATAAAAGAGCATCAGACTTTCTAATGGCCTTAGACCTGTTTTATTCCTTACTTAAGACTTGTCAGTAAGGCTTGGGCTGTGAGCTCTGTACAGCTATAGATAGCATTTTTAATGGATGTTTGTTTTTCAGAGAGTTAGCCAACGTTTTACCTACTACACTCAAATCAATAATGCTAGGTTACGTCAAGCAGAACTGGAACATAGAAAATTACAGTTTGATGAAAGTATCAAATACTACCAAGACAAAATGGATGGCTTGGAGATTGATGTTCGTCCTGTAGTTGATTTAGAAGCCAAGCATTGTACAATCAAGAATGAAGCTAAAAATTTACTGATTGCATTTTGTGAGATGGAAGATTATGACGGTTTTATTAATAACTTTGATGAGGTATGTTGTAAATGAAATAGCCTATATGTATCCTATGTCTTAAATGCTGGACAAAAGGCTCTAGGACACAAGAGTGCCTTTTTTTTTCACTTTGCCTATTGTGTTGGCAAGCTGCGTGCACAGGTAGGGTCTTTTATCCTAGGGCCTTTAGTCAAGGACCTTCTGTCCATGTACGTACTTGTCAGCTATAGGGATTAAGTTACACATTTTTAATGCAATTAAAAAAAAAAAAAAAAAAAAAAAAAAAACATTGTGGTTATAGGTATGTATGATAAAAATTAAAAGAGAAGAATAGAGGAAACCAGCAAGGGCCTTATAATAGGAAAGAGAGTCCTTAGCTTGGGGAAAATTATGCCAGCACCAAGATAAACATTAGATAAGATTTTGGCACTTCACGAGAAACAGTGTGGTCCTCTATATTTATGCTAGCAAGGTTTTCACTTAGCTATAAGACTCTCTTAAAGCCCTTTGTCAACTTACTTTTTATTATAAGCCTATAGAATACTAGATTTATATTTACCATACCTTATTATCCATGAATTAGACACCAACACGTTGATTTTGTATTTATTTTTATTTTGACTGTTATATCACGTATCTGACGTCACAATGTACAATGTGATAGAGGTAAAGAACTTGAGGGAGGGGCTTAAATTTATCATGTGACCAGAGGGGTGACTGTGATTGGCGGCGGTTCATTGTGACGTCAGATACGTGATATAACAGTCAAAATGAAAATAAATGAAAATAATTACAAAATCAACATGGTGGTGTCTATATCATGGATAATAAGGTATGGTAATTATCAATCTAGTATTCTAAATGATAAAAAAGTAAGTTGACAAGGGCTTTAACTATACAAAGGCCCTTGCTGATTTCCTTTTGAATGATCAACCTAGCCATGATGGTTTATTGTCGTTAATTTTGTTAAATTTATCTTGCATTGGTTATGTATAATAAATATTGTGAATATTAAATTACAGGCAGTAGAGAAGAAGTATAAAAATTACCAAGAGAAAAATGAGAAAATGCAGGAGACATTCAAGAATGAGGAGAAACGTATTGTCATTGAGTCTTACAATAGCATGAAGATTGATTACACATCTAACATGCAGAGGCAAATGAGTGCTGCAGTGGATACAAAAAACTCAGACTTACTGTATGAAGAACATCAGAAGCAGAAAGAGATTTGTATTGCAACTTTTGAGGAGATGACAAGCGAGTGTAGCGATGAAAATAAACTGGAGTGGCTTGAAAAGTTGCAACATGTAAGTATTAGAATATGTTATATTTTTATTAATACTGTGTACCTCCTATGGACGAATACTAATAAAAGAACAACTGTTTTGAAGCCATCTTCCAGCAATTTTAACTACATCCTAGCCAATTTTATTAACGTCCTGCATATGTGAAATACTTAAAAACCAAAGAGGATGTGATTGAAATGAAATTGGTTAAAGTTGCCCTCAAACAGTTGCTTCTTTATTAGTAAATTATTCTCCTTTTCTTTTAAGTCCGATGCTATAAAATTAAAAATAAAATTTAAAACAGAAAATAGTAGAGAGGGGGTATAATTAATAAAACACAAATGATTCTATAATTTTTATAGTTCATTGGGATTTGGGATGAAATGCTGTAGTGTATAGACAAGTGTTAGATATATTTTTTAATTTAAATAGATGTTTAATGGATATAGTGATATACCTACTTCTGTTAGTATCTCACTTTCTAACACTACATTAAAGCATCAAAAGTGGTTGAACTATTTAAATTAAATTAATTTTTGTCGTTTCAACCACAATGGTATTTTTCCTCACTTTTCTTTTAACAATGATTTGCATTTTAAAGTACAAAACTTCAACCCCCCACCCCGACACCCACATAGCAAAATTTTCATGCAGCTTTGGGACACTTCAATACAGTAAAATCCCCTTGCTGGTTTCTTCTATCTTTTACTTTCAACTTTATTACTATAATGTTATAGGATTCTTCATTACAGTATTTAAAACAATATTTTGAATGATTCTTTCAGGACATGCAAACTTCCTACGATGATATTGAAGAGACTTATGCTAAAAACTTAAGAGACTTGAGAGTGAAAGAAGAAGAACTGAGAGAAGGAGCTTCAAGTAAGTTTTGACATTACTATTATTGCAATTGATGGTTTCTCCTATCATTTTCTTTCAAATTTATCATACATAGCGGTACAGGATAGTTTTTATTGTCCATTTGTCCTTCAACTATTGTTATACAATATTCACTTTACATTTTAAGAAATCCTTTACACCCAAAAATAAAAGTAAGGACTTCTCTCTCCTGCTGATGATTTCCTTAAAGGACAAAACAAGCTGTCCATGGCTAGCTGTAAGAGATAAGGTGCTAAAAATGATAATGCAGTCATTTTCTAATGCTCATGCCATCTACTTAACCCATTGTGGACGGTAGGTACATTATAATGTACCAGGGCAAAAAAAAAATCAAAAAATAATAAAAAATAAAAATTCTGGAGCACAAATTTCGAAAAAATTTGACGTATATCTTGAATATATGAAAAAAGTACCTAAAAAAGCTAGAAAAAACCATGTTGTTTTTATTAGCTAAATAAGGTCATATTAATGTGCATAAGTCAATTATGCAAAAGAAAAAATTTCCAAACTTTTTTTGGCGCAGATTTTTGTCTCTTTAGTTTTTCTTTCGATAGCGGGAAAATAATGGTTGTCGGCACCATAGCAAAAACAAAGGATTTTCAACAATTTTCAACTTTTCAGCATCATAACAGGAAAACTATTGGGCATCACATAGTGACACTTAACCAAAATATAAACTAGTTATCTGATAATAAACTGGCAAAGTGGGCACAATAGATTTTGAAAATAAATGCACTAATTAACGTATTTAAAAAATGTCTTTAATTTAAGTAAATCTCCCACTTCTTCTAACATTACCAACTGGGGTGAGAGATGAGGTGAAGGGTGGGAAAAATGAGAAGATAAATTACTTAAATGAGCACACATGTGTGACCGCGCCACGGTCTTGTGTCTTCCGCAGGGTGCCGCTTTGTTTCTTGAAAGGGAAAGTAACTTTGCAGCCCCAATTTTAGAATGCTTGTAAGGTTTATTTTATATTTGTTTTTCTTTTAAAAAGATCCATGTGTCGTTTTTTATGTTAAAATTTTTAGGTGTAAGCAAAACAAGACAATTACATTCCCAAGATATGTTTTTCCATATTTATATAAGTTATGCTTGTAAGCCCAATTATCCGTGACCAACCTGCAGTAGGGGGTAAAAGTTCACTAAAAGCACAATTCTTTGTTTCCCGCTATCACTTAATTGACTGATTTCAAAAAAGAGTTAAAATAATTTTTGGGGAATCTTTCTTTTTTAAAAATAAAATCTGCATCAAAATACAAGTTGATTTAGCTTATAAAAACAACATAGTGTTTACCTCCTTTAACGTCGTTCATAGATATCATGTGTGTTCGGGCGGCGCTACCCGCCGCTAAATTCAAAAATGCAAAATAAACTCCGTCCACAATGGGTTGCCAAATGCAAGCGAATTATTACTATTTTATGAAGCTTGCTTTTTACAGAGCAATTTATGCGTTGTTTTAAGATGGCTGTGTATCTAAAAAGAAAACTTTCAAACGTTTTGATTTCGTTTAAAAGCTGAAATAGTAATGGCTACTTATAATACAATTTTCAGAACTCGAAGGCCATCAGATAAAAGAGAAAATAATTATGAAACTGAATATGGCCTCTAAAATCTAGCATGGTGACGCCTCCAGTTGATTTCCCACCTTATTATTATTTTATTTCTTTTGCAGAGACTTACGCCATTGGTATAGACCTGGGAACAACCAACTGTTGTGCAGCAGTGTGCAAAGATGGTGTAGTGGAGATCATTCTTAATTCCATTGACAAAAACACAACACCAAGCGTCGTGTGTTTTAAAGACAATGAAATTGTGTTTGGAGAAACTGCAGTCAAAGCAGGAGTGGCTTATCCTGAGAACTGCATCTCAGGTAATTTTATGTTTGGTACTCTTGAAAGGAACATACTGTAGCAGAAATTTTGATTGATGCAACCCGCACAACATTTTCATACTAATTTTTGCATGTTTCTGACGTCATAAACATGAATAGTCACGGAAATTGCATACTTTACAGTTTTTTCACCCTCGCTCATGGGGCTACATTTAACATTTTGGTAAAAATTATCATCAGTTTTGAAGATCCCATTTCGTGTTTATTTATTAAAAAGCACATGTTATTTTATGTGGTCTATGGCTTTAAGGTGTTTGATGATTTCCCTATTGATTCATTTTACAAATAAAATAAAGCTAAAGAGGGAGAAAATTGAGCATTTAGAGAGGGTATAGAATTTGACTTTTGTGATAGCATAAAAGTTTTTCTTAGTTTCTTATAAGTGCCATGAATTAAGAAACAACTTTTTGCCATTTAGTAATCAGCAAAAAGCCATCAGATATCAATGATATCAATTAAATCAATGAATAGGATCAAATAATAGAAATCACATTTTTTTATTTTAGTGAAAATTTGATTTTATTGCTCAATTAAAATTTAATTGAAATAAATGTTTTAACATTTTATCATTTTTATTTTACAGAAATGAAGCGCATTATTGGACGTACATATGATGACCCTGTGGTGCAGGCTAGGATGCAGAAGTGGCATTTCAAAGTTGAAAATTCAAAGGGAATGCCTTCTGTAAAAGTTACCAGAGGTTCTAAATCCAGGTAAATCAAAACAATAGGCCTACTAAAATAATTTTAAATATGTAATAAAAATAGATTTAATGCTAATATTGCAGAGTTTGAAAATAGCCAAATTTTTTAAGTTTCATCTTACCCAATAGTTAAAACCAGGGTACTTTTTTTTTTTTTTTTTTTTTTTTTTTTTTTTTTTTTTTTTTTAGTTTATTAAAATTTAATTAGATGTCTCATAATTTGTGTTAATTGTTACTATTGCCAAGTTTGTTCTTTGGAAAGTGTTGCATTGCAGAACTCCTATTAATTTTGTAGATGACGCTTATAGGTTTCAAAGAGGAAAATTGCAAGCTTACTACTTTTTATTATTATTATTATTATGTTTTCCTTCCAGCAATTGTGTAATTTTGGGTGCTATTGGCCTATTTTACTTTTCCTACACCCATTAATCTATGAATTCAGCTCAAGCTCCCCCTGTATTGTATTAGATTGATAATTCTTACTGATTGTTGAAACAGCTACAAACCCGAGGAGATCAGTGCACTGGTACTGGGAGAGATGAAGCGCATTGCTGAGGTGTACCTGGGCTCCAAGGTTCACGATGCTGTGGTCACAATTCCCGCCTACTTCAACGAACTGCAGAGAAAGGCAACAAAGGCAGCATGTGAGCAGGCAGGACTCAACGTGTTGAGGATGCTTAATGAACCAACAGCAGCAGCAATCGCTTTTGGTCTTCAATGCAAGGTATTAAATACTTACATTGATGGTCTACATGAGTATAAATTTTTAAAATGGAAGATTTAAGTTTTGATGAAGAAACATTGAAACACAAAAACTTTGGTCCTGACAGCCAGTATGTGTTTGCAAGTAACATTATATAGTAGGCCTATATTTATAGTATGTGTATGTACTATGTACAGTAGGAAGCACAATAAATGTTAAAGAGATACTATTGGTCCACGAAATTACAATAGCAAAGTGTATCTACTGCAGCAGTTCTCTATGATATTTTACATCCTGTGAAAAGAACAAAATCACATGCAAAAACAAACATGTTTATAGAAAATGTCTTTTTGTTTGTTCAAGCAGGCAAGCATTATATTTTAGTTCTGAGAGAGAGAGAGAGAGAGAGAGAGAGAAGGTGTGTACCAAGCCTACTCAAGGAGGTGTGCTTATATTTATGTCGTTGGCCACTGCAATGACCACCAGCCTTAGAAGGCGGAGAACTGTTGCAGCAGATATACTTTGCTATTGTAATTTCGTGGACCAATAGTGTCTCTTTAACATTTATTGAGCTACATACTGTACAGTATAAACATGCAGTTTTAGTTATTCTACATTACTTTCTTCTCTCCTTAACACTAGCCAACTTCTAGTTACTTGTTTACTTTAGGCTAAGACATCCTAAAGAAGACGAGGTAGGACACAAACAGGGGGGGGGGGGGTAGAAAAAAGCCAACAACACACCGATGGTTTTATTCTAACCTCCATTACAAGTATGTAATTAATTATTAGAAAAGGCTAAAACCATTTCGGTTTGAATTGATAATCAAAGAATAAGGATAGGAGTAGCCAACAAGCGCCTTACCACGATGAGGTCCGTAGCTTGGTGAAAATCTTGGTGGTACAGTTTACACAAATACATTTACAAGTTTTAAGACGTTTCAAGGGCAACAGCCCTCTTCTTCAGTTTGTAACTATTGCAAATTATTACTGTGCATTTTTGTTACATTGAGAATAAATTTTGTGGTATGCATTGATATAGGAGTGTACAATACTTACAAACAATTAATAATTAAATATAATATTTCAGACTGATGAGAAGCGCACAGTTCTGGTGTTTGACTTTGGAGGCGGCACTTGTGATATTTCCATCATGACCATAGAAGGCAAGAACTTCACTGTCATAGCATCAAAGGGAGATAACGTCCTCGGTGGAGAAGATTTCGATGATCGTCTGACAGATCATGTGTCTGAAAACATTGAAGGTAGATATGACATCAAAATTGATAATTCAGGACGTCGTAGACTTCGAATTGCATGTGAAACTGCAAAGAAGAAACTCTCTGAAGTCACCGAATATAAATTAGAGGTGGACGAGTTTATTTATGACGGTAATGACAAGATAGATGTTCAAGTCACCATCAAGAAAGAGGACTTTGAGAGCTTGACCAAGGATCTCGTTGAGCGTGCTTTGGTTCCTGTTAAGGAATGTTTATTGGAAGCCAAAATGACGTGGCAAGATATTGTTGAAGTGGTTTTGGTAGGAGGTTCTTCAAAATTGCCAAAAATTCAAGAATTACTGAAGAATTTCTTCCAAGGAAAGAAATTGAATATGAAAATCAACCCAGATGAAGCTATTGCGTATGGAGCAGCTATACAAGCAGCTGTCAGTTGTGGAGATTTAACTGACTATAAAATTCAAGAAATTACTCCAATCTCGTTAGGGATTGGAATTGCAAATAATCGAATGAGCATTATTATTCCTAAGAATTCAAAAGTTCCAGTTTCTAAAACTGAACAATATGTCACAGTATATGACAATCAAGACTCTGGTGACATTAAAGTATATCAAGGAGAACACACAAAAGATGAAACAAAAAATACAAGGCTTGGTAAATATCGTATCAATGGCATGAAAATGGCTCCAGCTGGTAAAACTAAAGTTGATGTCACCTTTACAATTGATGCAGATGGTATTCTTCACACAAGTGTTGTTGAAGTAGGAAACAGTGACAATAAAGTGAGTCTTACAATTGATGCAAATGTACTGTGAACATTTGCTCACACCAAAAATATCACTTCACTGCACTTTTTATCAGGGGGGGGGGGGGGGGGGCATCAATATAATATGAAATAAAAAATTAAGGAAGACCCCATTTTGCTATTTTATTTTGATCAAGTATACATCTAAATTTATAAAAAAAAAAAGGAGGGGGGCTCAATTAATAATGATAAAAAAGTAATTACTGTAACTTACAATATAATATTCACATTCACCAGTATTCAAATACCATTTCATTGCATCATTCATTTTTTATTATTATTTGCATGGTTTTTGTCTTAAAATCAACTTTGTTACATAAATAAAATGCATGTACACCAAAAATTAGGGGGTGGGGGAATACAGAAACCCTGACTTAAAATATGAAACTACCGTACTTTTTCATCACCGTTGAAATTTGTTAAATTTTTTTTTTTATTATTATTATTAGGCCAATTAAATTTTATACCTAGCTTTGTATGGTATTGTTTATTATAAATTTGTGTTTAATTTCTTTATTATTGTTTTTTAATAAAAGAATTTATATCAAATAATTTTCAAAATACATAATACTAACTAATAAAAAAAAAAAATGTTTTTTCAAAATTTTTTTAATAGAAAATCATATAAAAATATAAGACAAATTGAGAAATGGGAGATAAAATTAGCTTACGCTTACACTGCAAGGGAGGCTGTGATTTAGACAAAAATAATTTCTATTCTAGGCCAGAAAAAAAAATGGCCTGGGCTATATGGGTTGATAGGGCATCCTTGTGAGTCTATCTCATTAAGGCTCACGCAGCCACCTTATTTAATATTTAATTAATGTACGAAAATAAGACATTGTGATTGGCTGAGAGACTACTCATTTTTTAAAATTAATTTAACATTGAATAAAATATGATGGGTGTACGGGCCTTTTCCCAATTTTTACCAATCCATGTGTTTTTCTATTAAATTCTTTAAATCATCAATTATCAATCAATTTTTATTTTATTTTTACTATTATTATTTAGTTAATCACTTAATAATATTCATGTTGTTTGAAGTGTCCTTATTTATGTCATTAATATTGTGTTATTGTTATAATTTAGTAAGATAAACTAACCTAGGCAAGTGGCATGTAGTAAAGTTGTCACCTTCATGATTCAAGATGACCTCTTCACGACCTCGTTATAGAGTATTTTTGTCTTGTGCGATCTTGAATCTTACCTGTTCTTTACATAGAGCTCAAAGTTGCATGACAGCACTTTTACGAGGTTTCTATTCTGAACAACTGATGTACTTTTTTGCTTGCGGTATTGTGTTATTGTGTAAACCATTGTAAAAAAAAAAAAAAAAATATATGATTGAGTGCCAATAGACTTGTATGCAAAACCTATTGCCTTGCCCCCAAAATATACGCAACGTAAAAAAAAAAAAAAAAAAAAAAAAAAAAAAAAAAAAAAAAGTTTAGAGAAAAGTGGATAAAATCCATTTCTATTGCAAGGATCCAATTAAAAAAAAAAACTAATATAGTTTCATTCTAATGTAAGTTTATTATTTACTATTGCATTCAAAATACATTTTTATGCTCCATTTCATTATGTAGCCTTGGTGGTGGTGGTTTTAATAATTGGTTTTGTTATTAAAAAATATAATATAAAAAAAATAAAAATATAATTTGTAAATGTTTTTAAATAATTGATAATTCTAACCAACAATAGAATATAATAATATATGTGTATGTATCAATTATTTGATATACATATATTTCTTATTCATTAATAAATATCATTATTAATCTAACCATACTAAATAAATATACTATATTACGATACTAATGCACTTTTAATAAAATATGTATTTTTATCTTTATAATTATATATTGTCTTAATGGAAAGGCCTTGGTGCTGATTTAATTAGTGGTATTTACATTATAGTGTCATTCCAATTCAACTTAAGTAAGTTTCATATTTTAATTTAGAATCTAAATATATTTTTATCCTATATATTTAGCCTTGGTGGTGGTTCTAATAATTAGGTTTAAAGAGCTTAATTAATTATCAAAATATTTTCTTAATGTTTTTAAAAAATAATTCTTACTAACAATATAATACAATTAAATATGTGTGCATGTATAAACTGTATCCTTATATTGCATATTTTCTATTTTATTAAAATAAAAAAAGCTATCCATATACTGTATTCACATATATTTTCAATAAAATAATGTATCGCTATTTTAATTTTACCGCATTGTCAAAAAAAAAAAAAAAAAGAAAAAAAAAAAAAAGCCTTGGTGCTGATTTAATACTAATAAAGATATAATATCAAAATTTAAATGTGACTTATTCTTTTTCATATTATATGTTAAAATTTTATTTTATATTTTGATTGTGTCATTACTCATTACAGCACTGCAATCTCCAGTGCATACTGCATGCACAGTCATTCCAATAGAATATGACATCCTATTGGTATATGGGAATAACATGTATTTAGATAGAGTTTTGCGTCAAATGAAATCTCCCATCTGATAGCATTGAATGGCCGTAAGCCAATACAATTTCATTTGTTATTGGAATGATAATACAAGCTAGTTTAAAACTTAAAAGTGAAAAAAATAAAAATAAAATAAATAAGTAGGCTATTATAATGTAATAGGCTTATATATTTCTGAATAATATATTTTTATTATTTTTATTTTATTTATTTGTTATACAAATAACTATTTTAATTTTTAATATTATTTATTTTTATATCATTTTTATTTTAAGAGGTATGCATATATATGATGTAATATCGTCATGAATCATATGATATGATATGATAAATTTGAAAGAAAAGTGTAGGAAAAACCAGCAAGGGTCTTACCATACCATAGTGAAGACTGTGAAGAGTATTGTTTAGAGAAAATCCTGCTATAGCACTTTGTTAGCCAAACAAGTAAATAAGAACATGTTTTATAATTAGGTATATGTTAATATATTTAATTATGTATATACATATCATGACGCTATAGTCCCTTTCAGGGTAAGCCAACAACGTAGATGATTTTTAGCCTGATCTAGTGATAGACCTCCACAACTTCCTAGCCTGATATATTTCTCTTGCTTCCTTCAGACTCTTATACCTTGTTTCATACACTTACTTTTGCATCTCATACTACATGGATTATCAATATTTACAAATATACAATGGTCTTCAACTATTGAGCTTCAGAGAGCTTGTTTTGAAACGTTATCTAAGCAACTTTAAATTGGACATGTATTGGTTTCTATCTGTGCTATCAAGATTTTCATCGAACTATATGGCTCTAGGCTCTCTTCACTATGGTTATACACCCGCTCGTATGATATCTCGTATCCTTTTCTTTCAAATTTATAATTATTATTTTAGTATTTTTAAATTCAGAACTACTTTGATTTTGAAAGTTAACAAATTAAGGGGAAAAAATGAACATAATCTGGCAGAATTAAATTTTAAGCAAATGATACCATAATTAAGTAAGGGTTCTTTTACCATGGTAAAAAGTGACATCTTACTATAGGTAGAGAAAATACTGAAATTTGACTAAATTTTCAGACTAAAAATAACAACCTAAAATTTAGGCTTTTTTTAACGGATATGCAATGCAGGCTGCATTTTTAGTCTGTACTGTATACCATGAAATTGAAATCCAAATATTGATTTTTTATTTTATTTTATTATTATTAAAATACCTAAAAGTGCTTATAAGTATATCACATTACAGAAAAAAAAAAAAAAAAAAAACGCAAAGCAGTGCTACAAATTATAAGGAATTAGTATGAGAGCTTTTTTGTGCGCTGCGCCTGTGATTGGGTTAGTGCGTTACGCCGATAACCTCTATTAAAAAGCCTTTCCATCAATGCACTATATGAACTTAATAATTGCCCGATTAAGCGATGAACTTAGCATTGCCCGATGAGGACAATAAGGCAAAATGAGGATGAAAGACTTTTATAATAAAAAAAAATAAAAAAAAGGGGGGAGAGGGAGAGGGGTGTAATTTTATTGCATATTCTAAACGAGGACGTGCTAAATCGATAGATATGCCAATTTTTAAGTTTGTTAAGTATTTTTATTAATATTTTTAAGTCGCGAAATTACGTCACAAATGAAGTTACTTCGTGGCTTCATATTTTTCTATTTTCAATTTTTTTAACAAAATATTTCATGTACTCTAGAAATTTGCATATCAATTGCGATTCAGGACAATGTTCTTTTTTAGAATATGAAATAAAATTATAACCCCTAAAATATTTTTAATCTGCCTCATTTTTAGTAAAATTTTATATTATCTGAAATACAGTCTCTTTTTTAGATACGATTGCGATATTAAAAAATATAAGTTTAAACTCTGTTTACAAAAAATTTATGCGGTGACAAATTTTATGAAATTAAATATTTTAATATCAAAAACAAAGTAAGAAAAATTTTCAACTCAGTATCTGTACACATTCAGAATTATGGAAATAAAATAAAACTATGAAGCTTTTATAATATATAAAATTTTCATTGTATATTTATTGCTACTTTTATCATATACGTAAGAAAAAAGAAGAAAAAAAAAATGTTTAAAATGAAAGTTTATATTTTATTTTTATAACAATTTATCATATAAAACCTTTCTACAGTTTTACTTTATGTTTCATTTTGTAAACCGTTTTATATATATATTGTACCATAATACAACCGCAATAACTATGAATTTTATATTATTTTTACTTCTTTTTAGTATAAATAAAAGAAGGCAAAAAAAAATATATATATATATTATATATATATAATAATAATAATAAAGGTCGAGCTATATACACAGTATAGAAACCTATTAAATGTTTGAATTTTTTTAATATTATTTAATATTAGTTATATATTTGTTACTACACTACTATTGCAATTTTAAACTCTTATCATTGCCATTCAAATGTATAAATTTAAAAATCGAATAGTATAAATATAGAGATATCATTTTTACTTGTTCCGAAACATAGAAAATACAGATTCCTAAAATTTGAAATGAAGAAAATGCATTTTATAGGGTGTCCGGTGTGTGCCATGTGCGCATGACGTCACAATAAATGCGCTTCGATGCCATAATTGAGCAACGAATAACATTGCTTATCTTAGCATAGGACAAACGTGGGTTTTCGATATTTTCTTTTGGAAAAATAAGTTGTTGTTTTTCATTATTATTTTTCTCGCATACTTGAAAACCTAATTCAACTTATTAATAGCATCAATTCTAAAAAAAAAAAAAAAAAAAAATCTAAGTGTGTATTTTTAAACTGGCAAAATGTGCCATTTTCCCACACCAGCCCATGTTATTTAGTACTCATTTATGGCGTACGTTGACTTAAACATTAATGCAACCACTCTATATAGACCCAGCAGCAGTTAAAAATATAATAGTAAAAAGTTTATCTATATAATAGTCCGTCTATAGACATTGTATTTACATTACAATACAATAAACAATATAAATAAATATGTACACAATTTAAAAATAAAAATAATTTAAAATTTCATCTATATATAGGGTGTATGCATTCATATTAAAGTAGACGCCATGTTGGATCATTCAATAACATGGACCGCATATAGGGAAATGACTCATCATTTTGGCGCAGTTTTAAAATACTATAAGCAATATTTTTGGAGCATTAAAAAAGAAAAAAAAAACTAATTTTTTTATCTTGTTATTTTTAATATATTTTATTGCCATAAAAGAAATATATCAAAAATATGATAAAAAAGTAAAGCAAAAGTAATAGAAAAAAGTTTAAATTAAGAAAAAAATTAATCCAAAAATGTTAAAGAACAAAAAAAAAAAAAAAAAAAAAAAAAATAGAGCGAAGGTACATTATAGCAATAACAAATAAAATTTCATTAAAAATATTTTCTTGTAATAAAAAACTGTAGGAAAAAAAGAAGAAGAAGTTTATTCGTAGTAGAAAACACTATACACTGCAAACAAGGCAGTAGATGTGAAATTATGTTTGGTCAGCTATACTTTTCTCTAGAGAAATATATACCGGAGTTTTGCTCTTTCCAATTTCATTTTCTACAAACAACGCAACTACCACCTATATATATGTTTGTTTTTCTTCTTTTTTTTTTTAATGTCATGCTTGATTAAACAAAAAATAAAATACAATTTTACGTAGAAAAAATATATAAAGTGTTTGTTTTATTTATTTTGTTTTGCAGTAGAATTTTTTTTTTTTTTTTTTTTTTACGTTTGTTTTATAATTTTACAAACATAAATAGATTTTCATTTCGTTTTTTCAGACAAAATTTTAAAATACTTCCAAGCCTTTTTTTTATATATACATGAATTACTTTTAAGTAATTCATATATTTATGTTAAGTTTATTAGTTTTATAATTGACTGCTTTGGCATTTGATTATGGATCAGGATATTTATGTATTTAAGACAATAATACAAATTATGCAAATTGTTATATAATATAAAATCTACAGATTTTTTATTATTATTATTATTATATATCACTCATATATATACAGAAATCCAACCAAGGCCTAGGCCTTATCGGTCGGTTCAACTTAATATTACATTTATCATTTATTACACAATTTAATACACATAAAAATTTCATTTATAATTTAACAGAATAAAAGTGTTCTTTCTTTTATAGGAACAATTTTTATTAATTTATTTTTTATTTTTTTATTATTACGTATTATTATTTTTTTTTTTTATAATGCTTATATTTTATGTATATAAGCTTTCCATCACAAAATTAAAATAAATTTGAACAAAAGTATTTTATTATCAATCTAAACAAGATTTTAAAAAAATTATCTTTTAACTCCTTTTTTACCTGATTATTTAATTTTAGTATCTTCAAATTTCCTGGTATCTGATTCCATAAAGTAGGAAAAATAAAGTTATTTAATCTTTCACTGAATCCATTAACAATTTTGGTACAAATAAAGGATTCTAATTTTGACAACTAATATTTTACTGTTATTTAAAATTTTATGAAATCTATTTTGATGCCCATAATTTCAATAATTATTTTTGCTCTTATCTGATATAGTGATTGATATAATATTGTTACGGGTTCTGAAAATTTTATCGTAAGTAGCTGTTACTATTAACTTTCAAATTAGCATAAATAGCATCATTAATTTAGAAGTTTTTTTTTTTTTTTTTTTTTTTTTTTTTTTTTTTTTTTTTTTTTTAGCTTTTGATATACAAGCAGCCCAAGGTTATTAAAATGCAGTCTTTATTTTTAGAATTTCTTTTTTAGATTTTTCTTCCTTTATCGTCAGTTTCTATTACGTTTTTAGTTCTAATTTAGTTCAATTTTTCTTATTTTATGTTATTTTTTGTTGTTTTATAGAAAGAAATCAAATATAAGAAAGAATGACAAATAATGTGAATCATATGAATGTTTAGACATATAAAAATAATATATAAAAATGAGAGTTTGTGAGTATAAAAGTCAATATGATAGAATCTCATAAGTTGTGTTAGAAGTGAATAGTGTTTCACTGCACCTTTGGGATTTTCATGACAAATGTTCGCTAACTTCAAATTACTTTCAAACCCAAAAACTCAATCTTCTCTCTCTCTCTCTCTCTCTCTCTCTCTCTCATACACACTTTTTGCTATATATGCTGTTATAAGCAAAACTCAAAATATAGGGAGTAAAATTATATATAGAGACAGAGAGGGAGAAAAAAAAATGAGACAGAGTTGGGTGAGAGAAAGTGAGAGAGAAAATAATGAGTTAATTTTGGTATAATACAAAAATGTAAGCCTTTTTTTAAAATTTTTCTAACTAAAAGTTTAGTGTTGGTTGCATATTTTGTTAAAAATAAACTAATCAGCTCTAAAATGTAGTATTTTCTGTGGGAAAAAAAACTAATGTTTACTTTAATTTTCGCTTAATTATTCATTATTTTAAAGTTATAAAAATATATTTCTTTTTACGTACATCATTCTTTGGTTTATAATTATATTTTATTTATTTATTATTAATTTTATTTTTTACTAAAAATTAAATTTTGAGTAATGAAACGTGAATGGGAATAATTTTATTTTATTTTTATTTTATTAATTAATAAAATAATATTTTAATATTAATTATTATTAATATTTTCAATTTAATATCAAATTAAAATAATCCAACATTATTTTATATATTATAGTCTTTATTAACAGAGACAGAGAAAAAAAAATACAGCGAGAAATCAGGAAGATTTTTTTTATATATATAATTTATTATGTACGTACATTTTAAATTATTATTGTTCTATAGCATTATTTATAACATACGACATCCCCTTTGTTCCTCTCCCTTTACTATCACAACTTTTGGGTAGGAAAAAAAAATCTAATCAAGGAACTTTTGCTCTCTCTCTCTCTCTCTCTCTCTCTCTCTCTCTCTCTCTCTCTCTCTCTCTCTCTCTCTCTCTCTTTCATTTGACTTATTATTTTTCTACGTTCATTTTTTCCTCTTTTGATCCCCTTTTGTATTTTTTTTTATTAGTTTATATTATTGGGTTTATGAGTTTATAGCCGATTAGTCATTTGATAAAAGGGGAGTGTTGGTATATATAAAGTTTTATACTGTAAGTGTGAATATAATTATTTCAATTATCTCAAACTTATACAAATTTATAAATTGCGTACTTAAAAAAAAAAAAAAAAAAAAAAAAAAAAAAAAAAAAAAATTACCATCATCCTTATCATGAGGAAAAGTACATAATTTATGCTAAAAGAGTCACAATAACAAATAAATAAATGATAAAAAAGTAAATAAAATTTTTCAAAATAACAAAATTAATAATAATATAGTTATCAGTTATCATAATAACAATGATAATGAGAATGAGTATAAGTGTATGTGTTGCTATATTCAAATTACTCAAATTAATGCTGTACAGAATAAGTAGCATGCCCTGCAACATATTTCTGTTACGCCATATTATAAAAATTATATAATTATTTTTATATAAATTAATAAAATTGTGAGCCATATATAACACAAGTAATGCGTATTTATTTTTGTTCGTGCGAAAATATTTAATTTGTAATTATCTCTCCTTTCTCTGTCTTTTAAAGTTTGCAGTTTGTCAATGATACGTGATAAGAAAAAAGAAACAAACAAATATAGTATATTACTGCTATTGATGGAAAAGATACGAAGATCTGTCTAGTTTTCATTGAAATATTTATAAATGCATCAAATAAAAATTACTCTATATATTATGTACACAGATATTTCAGCGTAATACCTAAAAAACATAAATTATAAAAAAATAATACCGTTATTCGTTGATACAATATAAAAATATATAAATCAGTCCAATCTCCCCTACCCCACCCTCCTTTATATTTAAATCAAATTTTTATTAAATTATTTAACAAAAAAAATCTCATTAAAATTATCCATATATAGTTCATGAAATTAACGCTAGTGTCGCTAAAGTTGTAAAAAAAAGCTCATGTAAAATTCATTTTTACATTATAACATTTCATGAATAACTAAGTTTTTTTGTGTCTTATATACGTATATTTTGTCATTCATTAAGTTACACAGATTACATTTTCTAACAAATTAACAAACTTTTCATTGCTTCATCGTACTATGTTGTTCGTTTTATTACTTTTAATAAGCAGTAGTGACAAAAAGGAGAGAGAGAGAGAGAGAGAGAGAGAGAGAGAGAGAGAGAGAGAGAGAGAGAGAGAGAGAGAGAAAGGGGTATATTATGACAACAGAAACAGATTGCATATTTAGTAAATTTAAAGAAATTTCTCGTTTTTTTTATGCATCCTATTATTTACGTTATATAATAATATATTATATTTTTATATATATATCAAATTTTGATAACATGTTAATGCGGTTTATAAACCCTGTTCCCTGCTCCTAAAAAGACGACCAACTTTGGCTAATCAAATAAAATGCGCATTTTTTGGTGCAAAAGAACAGGGTTTACGAACAACACTACTTTGAATATGACTATCGCTGTTTTTTTTGTTTTTTTCCCCTAACATATAAGTGTATATAGTTTTAGAGACATTCATTTCATATGAAATGAATGAAATATATACGTTCATTAACTAGAAGTAAAGAAGTTGTAGTTTAAAAATGACTCGTGGATGAAACTGAAATGCATGAAGAATGCAGTTTTAATTCTGTGCTAAAATGACTTTTACTCCATTACAGTTAACATTTCCCGAACATTTCCTAATAATAATGATTTAGGACCTCACTCTCACTATCCATATTTCTTATACCTAATATCTTACGTTGATATTTTAAACTTAAGGCAGCTAATTATTTAAATAAACAAATTTTTTAAGTTAACTTTAAATATACTGTAATAAAAAAATAAAAAAATATTATATTACATTTAAATATAATAATTTTAATTTTTAGAAAATAAAAATTTTGTTTTAAATAACATTATTATATGTTTTAAAATAAAAATATTTAAAAAAAAATACAAAAAATAAAATATATATTCTATACACTTGACTTGTACTTTAGAAAATATGTAAATTTTTACACACTCGGCTTTGCTTTTATCTTTATCTTTTTTCTTTTTTGTAGTAAAAGATATTCAAAAATACACGCAACACAAGAATACATAACATAACATCAATGCATTTCAGTTTCTCTCTCTCTCTCTTTCTCTCTCTCTCTCTACACCTTTATTCTACAAAGAAAATAGAGAAAAAGAAGATAAGAAAAAAATACATTGTATGATATGGCATACACATTTCAATAAAAACTAATGGTATTTTTGAAGCCAAGTAAAATTTTGCTTTACTTCTTTTATATGTTAGATACAGAATAAAAAAAAATGATACTTTAAGTAAATAAGTGTTGATTTTCTTCTTTTTGTTATTTTTTACACTAACAAAAAAATAAAAAAATCAAATAGGCCTAAATCTGTTAAGTGTTAATATAAAAATTGTTTTTAATTTTATTCCTTTATACTTGTTTAAGCATTACAATTTTTTTGAAACAGTTAAAAGCTTGAAGGTAATATCCTAATATCATATCATTTATTCTTGGTTGCAAATATATTGATTATTTTTTAATCCTATTTAGATTTATATAATTATGATGTTCCCATATTATTGTCATTCATTCATTCATTCATTCATTCATTCATTCATTCATTCATTCATTCATTCATTCATTCATTCATTCATTCATTCATTCATTCATTCATTCATTCATTCATTCATTCATTCATTCATTCATTCATTCATTCATTCATTCATTCATTCATTCATTCATTCATTCATTCATTCATTCATTCATTCATTCATTCATTCATTCATTCATTCATTCATTCATTCATTCATTCATTCATTCATTCATTCATTCATTCATTCATTCATTCATTCATTCATTCATTCATTCATTCATTCATTCATTCATTCATTCATTCATTCAAATATCTTAAATTCTTCACAAAAAGTTTTGTTTATATATTTTTCCTAAATACATAAAAATAAAATTCAGTTTACAAATTATATTGAAATATTATAGATTATATAGTATATTCAATTACCAAAAAAAAAAAAAAAAAAAAAAAAAAAAAAACGCTGAAAATAAAATCAACACTTTTTTTATTAGTGCGAATTAAAAACTTTCTGGTTTAACTTAAATATTTTCTGTTAAAATAATAAAAAAATAAACAAACTAATATAACAATGCAATTATAATTTCTTATCATTACATCGATCCTCTTTATTTTCTCTGTAAGTTTCTATATACACAGAACAGAACTTTAAAAGTTAAACAACAAAAAGTTATTCTGTTGATAGAACGTTATATTAATTCCCAATGGAAAATGAAACAAAAGTCTATTTTATAGTACTCTGTATAATATAATCCCACACTATAAACTTTTTTTTTCTTCAATATTATGTAGTATTACATACTATAGCTTTTTGAAAGATAATCTTAATACAGGAAACAAGAAACTTTCTAAAAGAGACAAAAAATTTAGATGAACTTTGATTTTAATATAATAAATACTTTTTAAGTATTAGATAATTTGATACTAAAAAATGAATTTAATTTAAATACATTTTACTATATAGTTTTTTTTTTTTTTTTTTTTTTTTTTTTTTCAATAATTATAATACATTTCTTTCAGTTTTGAATGAAATCTATACAGTTAAAATAATTATAATAAGTTACGTATTTATTAATATTAAAGGCATAGACAACTTGAAATCATTAGCATAAATATGTAATATCACACAAAACACTTGATGGGACTTACATAAATAACTTTAATTGGTCTCAAAACCCAACTGTAGCGCCGTAGCCGTGATATTTTTTTTCGATTTATGCTACCGGCACAACAGTTTCATGCTAGTTTTTGCCTGTTTCTGACGTCATAAACAAATATTCACGCAAATTGCATACTTTACAGTTTCTTCTGTGGGGCCACATTTACATTCTGGTAAAAATTAACATCAGTTTTGTAAATACAATTTTGTGTTGTTCCATGTTCTTTATGCCTTTAAATGAAAAAGAAAAGTTGATATCAAAATTTCAGTCTGTTTTTGTGTTTTATTATTGAAATTATTCTAAAACAGGTTAATAATAAGTAAAACACTGTACATCCGTAAATATATTATATATTGCAAAAAAAAAAAAAAAAAAAAAAAAAAAAAAAAAAAAAAACTTTATAAAAACATTATGCTAAAGTACGTTCTCATTCGATTCGTAGTTGTCAATTCGATTTGTTGTATTGATGCATACCTATTTATTAATTATAATTACTATTTGATTTTTAAGACGAAAAATATATATATATATTTTTTTCATATAGCTTTTTTTTTTTAGGGAGAAAGCTTTCAATTTTTTTTTTAAAAGTGATTCATTATTATTTTGATGGAATTTAATACTGTATGATCTTTTTTTTTTTTTTTTTTTTTTTTTTTAGCAATTCTACTTCTAGTATTATAGTAAATCATGAAATCTGTGATTTGAATATAATCTAAAGTACTTGTCGTAAAACTCTTAATACATCCAAAATAACCCAACCCTAAATTTTATAGTTCATTTTTATTTAGTACCTTCATTTATGATTTTCTCAATATTACTCAATAGTCAATGATGTAGAACATGTGAGAGCAGTATGCTTCAGTGCTAAGTAATATGTATAATTAATATTGATAAAATTAATCGAAGTGGAAATATGACTTTTTATTTATAATTTTTAAGTTTAAAATAAATTAAAATAATTAAATATAATAAACATTACAAATTTATTAACTTATTTTAATTTTTATTACATTGTATTGTATTTTTACATTTATTTATAAATTTTATACAATTAAAAATTTAAAAAAATAATTCTGAACTAGTAATAATAAAACAAAATTAATGGTATTAGAAATTTATTATTTTTTTAGCTTAATTTAAAATCTTTGAGAGAGTTTTGAGACAATATTTTAAAAACAGTTAAATTGGTATATGATTTTACTTTGAAACTACCAATGTTTAATAAATATAAATAAATAATTAAAAATAATAAAAAATTTAAGGTGTGCCTCGTTTTATACTATCATTATATACGCATAAAATTATGTTATCATATTTGTATATTATGTGCAAAATGCCAAAATATGACACTAAATATGTGCCTGTTGATCCCCTTTAATTTCTTTGATTTTTTTCAATTCATAGAATACTGAGCTCACCTTCCCCCTTCCACATCCTTTTCCGCTATAAAGTGTTATCAAATCAAATTTATTTTAAAAACAGAAAACGAGAAGATAATTTCGGAGACTTCAGAGACTTCAATTCACGAAATGCACGGAAAGAAAGAAGAAGAAGAAGCTATTTCTATAATATAGACTATAGGGTGTATGCAGAGATGACGTCATATTTATTGCGCTTGGAGGCCATACTGGAGTAGCACATAACATTGCTCAGCATAGGACAAACTTCATTTAAGCCCATTTTCTTTGGGAAATCGGTTATTTTTTTTTTGTTATTTGTTATTTTTCTCACACACTTGAGATATACTAATGCAACATATTTACAGCATCAATGCCCTCAAAAATATTGCATAGTGTTTTTAAACTGGCAAAATGATTTTTTTTTTTCCTATGCCACCCATGTTATTGATTTATCCAACATGGCGTCAACTTTAACATGAATACATGGACCCTATAGAATGAATTCATCGTTCTCAAAATAAATTAATATTTCTAAATTGTTTCTAAGGGTAAAATTAATTTAAAAAACTTAAAGTAACAAAAATTTTCACAACAAACATTATAGTACTATATGTAGTATCATACTACTGCAGTAATAGGCAAATTTGAGGGTTCTTACCATTGAATAATATAGCACATTTAAAAAAACACCCTCTTCTTAAAAAGTTATAAAAAATAGATATGAATATTCATTTCTTAATATATTCCAACAGGTATAAAAAATAATTTGTTGCATTTTTGTAATAGTAAAAAAAGATTTTTATGTTTAAAAAAAAAATGGGAATATTTTATTTTTGCTCTTAACAATTTTCTGAATATAAATTTCATTTTTGAATATTACGTTAGTCTTTTTTTTTTATCTCTTTTTCACATGGGAATTTACCTTTAAAAGAGATAACCCCCTCCTTTTATTCTGGAGTTAATGTATAAGAGAGAGTAAGAGAGAATATAGTCTTTTTACCCTATAGGGTGAAAAATAATGCAAAATCCCATTCAAAAAAGTTAAATGTTAAACACAAATATGCTAAAATAGAATTTACAATGTTATTTAAAGGGATAAAAATAGGAAAAAAAGAATATATATATTTAAAAATGTTTTTTTTTTTCTCTCCCTTTTTATTTTTTACGTTTGCTTTTAGTTTTTTTAACTTTTAGTTTACAAATAAAAAGAAAAAGAAAGGAAAGACAATAATATAAAAAAAGGAGTATTATAGGACTCTATTGGGACTAAAAAGAAAACGTTTTTTCCCTATAATTTATGTTCAAAAAACAAACAAACAATATATAATATGCACTTACGTAGGTATAGCTTTTTATTTCTATTATGAACTGTTTGTTTATAATTTCTAATATTTAGTTTTGCTAATGCTATTTCCATAAAATCAAATGTATTAAATAATTATTTTATTATTTTGAGTATAATAATTTTTGAAATTTGCTGTATATTAAACGTGTTATTTATATATATTTAAAGCCATAGACCACATAAAATAACATGTGCTTTTTAATGAATAAACAGTAAACACGAAATGGGATCTTCAAAACTGTTGTCAATTTTTACCAGAGCCCCACGAAAGAACGTGAAGTTACTGTAAAGTATGCAATTTGCGTGACTATTCATGTTTGTGACGTCAGAAACATGCAAAAATTAGTATGAAAATGTTGAGCGGGTTGTATAAATCGAAATTTCTGATCACTGCACTAAGGAGCTACAGTTGGGTTTTGAGACAAACTAAAGTTATTTATGTAAATCCCATCAAGTGTTTTGTAATGCTTATGTTTTTCTCTGGTCTATTCCTTTAACATATAAAAGTAACGTTTTAAAACTTTTACATGATACAAAAATAGCATTCGCCTTTTTTTATTATTTGTTTTATTTATTATTTTTTTTTTTTTAATTTGTGACTTATTATAGTGGATAATAACAATTAAAGGCATAAACAAGAAGGTAAAATTAGCATTTATATCCTTAAAGGAATAGACCAGCGAAAAACATAAACATTAAATTTATACCACAAAATACTTGATGGGACTTGCATAAATAACTTTAGTTTATCTCAAAACCGTAGCTCCGTAGCAGTGATCAGAATTTTCGATTCATGCAACCCACACAATATTTTCATACTATTTTTTGCATGTTTTTGACGTCATAAACATGAATAGTCACGCATTTTGCATACATTACAATATTTTCACGTTCTCTCGTGGGGCTACATTAACATTCTGGTAAAAATTGTGAACAGTTTTGAAGATCCCATTCCGTGTTTATTCATTAAAAAGCACAACATGTTGTTTTATGTGGTCTATAATGGCTTTAAACACTTGATGGGATTTACATAAATAAAATTCTTGTCTCAAAACCCAACTGCATAGCAATGATCAGAAAATTTCGACTTATGCAACCCGGACAACTTTTTTATACTAATATTCATACTAATATTATACTAATTAATTATGTAGTATTCTCAAAAAACAGAAATAATCAAGGGAATTGCATACTTTACAGTTTTTTTCACGCTCTAGCTCTTCGTGGAGCTATATTTACATTCTGGTACAGATTGCTATCAGTTTTGGAGATTCCATTTTGTGTTTACTCATTGAAAAGCACGCCTTGTTCCATTTGATCTATAGCTTTAAGTAAAATCAACTAATATTATATCAAATTGTGTCCCTTTTCAATTTTTGTTTAAACATTATGGTTACGAGAGGATATTTGCAACAATATGTCTAAATTTTCAAGAAATTGTGATTACGTTTTTGTCGATATAAAAAAAAAAAGCATGTAGTTTCCATGTTCATTAGCCAATCTTTTTCTTCTTGGATTTTAAAGCAATTATTAACTTATCAAGTTTATATTTCATTTTCACAACATTATTTTTAATTTTAATTAATTTCTCATGTCGTAGAGTTGCATTTAATTCAGGTTTCTATAAAATAAAAGCATTTCTATATTATATTTCATTTGTATTATTTCTGAAGGTAAAATTATTGAAACAAAAATCTGAGTTAAATTCAAAATATAATAATATTAATAATAATAATACGTATAATAGTCTATATTTTTAAGTAAATTTTACTACAAAATTATTTACAAGAAAATTAAATAATAATAACAATAAAATATTTTGAATAATATTTATGCTGTACATTTAAAAATAAAAGTAAAAATTTTAATTATTTGTTAAATCCGAACATGTAATTATATTTAAGGCAAAAAAAAAAAAAATGTAACTTGGTGAAATCAGGACTTTGGAAATATACAAGTATGTATTTGAATATTTTGGGACCATATTAAGATTATATTACCAAGTAAGAATTATTAGTAATTATTATTAATGTTTAATAATATATTTTATAGTAAATATGGTAAATAACGTCTTTTTTTTTTTTTTTTTTTTTTGTATTAACATCATACGAAATAAAAATTTAAAAATTATACGTTTTCACACTTTTCACTAATTACTATTTAATTGTACGTCTAAGAAATACCTCTTTTTGCATATACAGATTCAAATTTCTGAAATATAAAAACACTCAATTAATAAAAATATATAATTTTGCAAATTAAATAACATTTATTGCACTTAAAAAAATATTTGTTTTCTTTATTGTTAAGGCTTGTAGTCGTTAAACGTAACTCGTTAAAAACACTTTTAGCCGTAAAAAATAAAATAAAAAATTATTCTTCTCTAAAACATTTCAATAAAAATTATTCGTTTATTAGACTTTTCTAGCCAGCGGAATAAGCAAACCTCGCGAGTGTAACGAGATATATGCGCCCCTCTTCTATTGACCAACCGAAGTTGTGAGGGTTGCATTTTGCCCCTTAACTTTACGGAGAGTAAAAACTATGTGCCCCTTGCTCTACCTGCTAAGCTTACCTGAAAAGGTGTACAGATTTTTTACTCGCACAAGGGGGGGGGGGGGGGGAATTCTACGTCACATTTCCCCACGTTATCCACGCGGAGCTTGCTTATCCCGCGGGCTAGAAAAGTCAAATAAACAACTAATTTCTATTGAAATCTTTTAGAGAATAATAAAAAATACTTATTTTTAGGGTTAACTGTGTCTTTAACATCATGATTACTATATGATTAGATTATAACAACAATGATAATAATCATATTAATCATTAAGTAACGTTATATAGTTGATTTAAAAAATTACGGTAGCAATCTATACTATAATACTATATAATATGTACTGTTACTTAAAAAAAAAATGTCTAAAAATAATAATAATTGCCGGCAACACTCCTGATTGACATTTTATGTAAACCTATAAAACGGAAATCGCGTATCAGCAAAATTGGGATAAAACTTCCCGCTAGCAGCAAGCTAGGCCTGAGCTCCTCCCACTTTTAACATCACGTGGTTTCCTTTTCCGGCACTTCCTTTTGCCTTTTTTACAGTCCGCGCTACCTAAGGATGCGACCAATAAGAGAGCATTTAAAAAATCTTCATTTACTTGAACATTACCCCACCTCCTAGCGACCTTGAGCGCTTGAGTGTCTATTGGCTCGTGGCTCGATTTCGATTAATCGCGAACATCCTTAGGTGGCACAGACTGTAGCTGTACGCATTAGCGGCATTAAGATCAAAAATTAAATTATACAACATTTTATTTTATATTATTATATACTTGCAACATTGGTTATATTTGACAAAGATTTTGGGCATTCTAGAATTCCTTTGTCCTTTAATTTTTTAACTTTGTTATTAACTAGCATATTTTCTTGTGTTGTCCTTTCTCTAGGTTGTTGTGTATAAGGCGTAGATGTAATAGTATCAGATATCTAAAAACAAAAATATAAATTTTATATATATATGTTAGCATCAAAACCCGAAATTGACCCAAACTAGGTATTTTTGCTCATTTCGGCTTTTGGTTCGTCGCTTTTTGCCAAAACCCGGAATGCCAGTTTATTTCGGCTTTTGGTCACGAAATTATGATCCATACTAGTTTTGAGCATTTCGCAAAAAGCAAAACCCGGTCTAAACATTTATATCTAGTTTTGGTCTTTGAATTTTGACAAGAACTAGTTGTGTTCAAAATAGAAAAATCAAAACCCGAAAAATGAACATTTCTCAACTCAATTACTTGATATAAGAATAAGTGAGTGAGAGTGAGTGAGAGAGAGAGAGAGAGAGAGAGAGAGAGAGAGAGAACACGACACGTTAAATAAAAAAGTAAAAAAAAAAATTTAATTTACAATAAGAGTGATATATTATGATATGACTTATGACTAATTTCCCTTATATTGGTTCAAAGTTCAAGTCCACCTTCCACCGTACTTTATCCAGTGATAACAATTTATTTTAAAATATTTCTTGTGCGTGTATTCAGTTGACTGTTTGTCTCTGTGCTGAAAACATGGTTTATAGTTTCATAATATTCGTTAGAAACAGGATAAGACAGTGTTAGAATATAAAAAGTTCACAACACACGTATATTGTTGGTGCGCAAATTATAAGTGATCGTGGTTAGTGGTTTTATATATAGCTCTTAATTTACCTTTAATCGTAAGTAGCCCCTTAAAATAATAATAATATACTTTATTACTACTATTACTGAATGAACCACTTGCAATAAAATGTTTGTAATTGTTGCAACAAGGGAAAATTATTTTTTATTTTTTGTAAGAAATGCAATAAGAAAATTTCAAATTATTTTAAAAGTTCGCTCATTGCAAGTGGCCCATTGCTAGGTCAAATAGTAAGTTTATTTTTCGTATTGTCTCAATTTATATTCCGTATCTATAGCCATAAGATTTAGATATTTTGATCAGCGCATTCTAATCAAATTAATCTTTCAGACCATATATTTTGCATTTCAAGTAAAATAATATAATAATATTGTTTTAACGCCTAAATTATAATACCAAAACATCATACATTTATAATATATAATTATAGTCTTTTATCATTGCATAAAATTCTGAGTTGAGAAATGTTCATTTTTCGGCTTTTGATTTTTCTATTTTAACCACAACTAGTTCTGGTCAAAATTCAAAGACCAAAATTGATATAAATGTTTACACCGGGTTTTGCTTTTTGCGAAATGCTCAAAACTAGTATGGATCAAAATTTCGTGACCAAAAGCCGAAATAAACTGGCATTCCGGGTTTTGGCAAAAAGCGACGAACCAAAAGCCGAAATGAGCAAAAATACCTAGTTTGGGTCAATTTCGGGTTTTGATGCTAACATATATATATATATATATATATATATATATATATATATATTTATATATATATATATATATATATATATATATATATATATATATTTATATATTTATATATATATATATAGGGTGGTTTCATTCATATTAAAGTCGACGCCATAAGTGAGCACTAAATAACAACATGGGCCTTTATGGTAAAATGACTAATGTTGACTGTTTAAAAATACTGTGCAATATTTGTGAGTGCATTGATGCTGTTAACAGCTTCAATTAATTTTTCAAGGATGCAAGAAAAATAATAATAGACAAAAAAAAACTATTTTTTCAAAGAAAATAGCCAAAAACTAGGTTTGTCCTATGCTGAGCAATGTTATTCATTGCTCAAGAAGAACATCGAAAAGCATTCAGAATGACGTCATGCGAACACACCTTATATATAATTATATATATATATATATATATATAAATGCTACGATTTATGTACGCTAATACATTATGCAACAAAAATAATAATAAATTATTTATTAGCATAAGATTGTTACCCTGATGATGAATGAATGTAATTTGATTTTCTTTCTTTCGTTGCCTTTTTTTGCTGTGCAAAGTTCATCAAATGTATACGCACTCTTGTAAGGACTATATTTTTAATTATGAAATTTTAAACTATGAAACATTATTAAAACTATACTAAAACTCTATATAATGAAAGAATGAATGGAAAAAAAAAATCAGAATCCGTCACCGTGGGAAAAAAAATTAATAAAATTTTGGGGCATATGGAATTTTTATTACGAAAGTATGGTAAATGGTAACCACTGATCTATATAATATAATGATGGTAACCAATCATTTAAAACCAGGGGACACTTAATTTCCTATCCGTTATCATTACTTGACAATCGATTTTGGAGAAAACTGTTCTATAAGTTAGGTGAATTATAAGACATTTATTTAATGCATTATACATACTGTATATAACATTATGCATTATAAAGTGCACTTTCGTGTTGTTGTGAGCTTTATTATTTATTTTTCTTTGTAGACGAATAACTCATGTGATGTGATATTTAAAAATTAGCCAGTTTAAAATTGCGGCAAGTAATTAATTTAATTCAACAATAAATTCTACTTCTGAATATTTATAATTAGAACTAGTAAGCCAACACGAACACGGAGAACTTTTCTTTCATAGAAACTACTAATTGAATTTCTTAGTAATTTAAATAAAATTATTTTTAATTTATTTTAATATATGTTTATAAAATAAAAACAATTTTTTCATTATAAATTTATTTTTAAATATTTAAATTTTAAATTAATATATTAATTTAAATATTTAAAAATAAAAAAGATAACATAATAATAAATAAATAATTTACTTATTTACTAACATAAATTAGGTAACATAATTTACTTTTTGTATGCTATTTTAATTGTTTCTTTCTTTTTCCAACCGTGATATTAATTACGTAACATAATTAGTCATTACATTAAAGAATCATTATTAAATTAATTATATTAATTAGTTAGTTAGTTAAAAAGTTAGTTAGTTAATTATATTAATTAGTTAAAAGTTTGATTGCTACACGCTGCGCGATATATTTGTTAACTTTTGTTACTATATGCACAAATTTACTGCGCATATTACACATATTTTAACTACACTTAAATATTAGAATTTTTATAATAATTCTTACCTGAAAAATTGAAGCTCCGATTAAAAATGTTATACTATTCAATAGATTCATTATTTTACTAAAATAAAAATTGAAAATATTTATTGACAGAGTCAAATGTTACATTAAAAATATACGTCGTTTCAAAAATATCTATCAAAATTGACTTGTAATGAAAGTAACAATTATTGCAATAGCAATAAATAAATAATAATAATAATGTTAAAATGTGGAAATACTTTGTTTAGAGTATCCTGTTATATTTTATTCACTTCTATAAACTTGAACACTAAAAAAAAAAAAATCTTATTCAGGACTGCATTACATTATATATTTTCATATTTTCATCCATAACAGAAATCGTGACAGAATACAGAAAATCTCTGCATTGCATAAATGATGCAATCAAATTGACTGAAAGAAAATTTAAAGGCATAGACCATATGAAATAATATATGATTTTTAATAATTAAACTCAAAATGTTATCTCCAGAACTTGTTTCACTATTGTAGAATGTAAATGTGGCCCCTCAAGAGAGCGTAAAAATACTGTAAAGTATGCTATATTTGTGTGATTATTCCGGTTTCTGACTTCAGTAACAGGCAAAAATCACAATGAAAATTATTGTTACATGATTAGAAATTTTTGGATCACTTTAATTCTACGACGCTACAGATAGGTTTTGAAAAAAAAATATATATATATATATATGTTATATTTATTTAAGTCTCATCAAGTGTTTTGTTATGTAAAATGTAAAATATGTTATGATAGAATGTTTTCTTCTGGTCTATTCCTTTAAATATAATAAGAGGTAGTATTAAATTGAATTTTTTATACACATTACAGAACAGAACAGATTATCACTATCCAGTAAGTATAATATTAAAAAAAAGGCACATATATTGTTTCAAAGTTTATTGGCAGATTGTTCTCTTCTTGGATTTTAAATAACTTAATAAAATGTCAAGTTTATATTTCATTTTCACAAGTTTCACAACACTGTTTTTAATTTTTATTAATTTCTCGTATTCTGTGGTGTTTAATAAGGTTGTATTCAACTGAGGTTGCTGGAAGTTGATAAAGAGTAATATTAAAAATTACTGACCATTTATAAAACGTAAATAATACTAAAAAATATATAACTATAATAAGAAAAAAATTTCGTTTCTTAAATTTGTGTATTATTCTTATAGGTTTTTCGCGGTCTCATTGAGCACTTGTATAGGGTCTATGCATTCATGTTAAAGTCGACGCCATTTTGGATAACTCAATAACATGGGTGGCATAGGAAAAAAAATTATTTTGCCAGTATAAAAACACTATAGAATATTTTTGAGAGCATTGATGCTGTAAATATGTTGAATTAGTATCTCAAGTATGTGAGAAAAATAATAATAACCAAATATTAACCGATTTTCCAAAGAAAATTGACTAAAATGAAGTTTTTTCTATGCTGAGCAATGTTATGCACTACTCCAGTATGGCCTCCAAGCGCAATAAATATGATGTCATCCGCATACATCCTTATAATTTACAAAGAGTTTGAATTATTTGATAAAAAAAAATAATTAATAAACATTATTTGAAGCTAATTTTTGGTTTATTCAAATATTTTGGTTAATTATAATAGAAAATATATTATATAAAAAAATTTAGATTAATTAATATTTATAGGTCAATTGAAAATATTATAATATGTATTAATTAGTTTGGTACACTACTTTGGCGTAGCTTTGTTATCTTTATTTATTTATCTAATTTTATTTTCTTTATATTATTTTTATTTTGAATAAATTTTTTATTATTTTTAACTTAATTTTGTCAATAGATATTTTTTTCATACGCTTCATGCTACTTGCTCCAAAAAGTTAAAATAAAACATCAAAAAAAAAAAAAAAAAAAAAAAAAAAAAAAAAATGTCAAGCTGTGTTTGAAAGAAATATATTTTAATATTTTTTATTTTCAGTCTTATTTTTATCATTTGTTGCTATAATTTTTATACTTTTCTTTGTTTATTTTAAAAATCATACAGGAGATTTTTTTTCTCCTTATTGTTATTATTATTATTTTTGATATTTTTACTCTGAAATTGGCATACAAATTAATGACACATCAACAGACATAGGTTCAAACTAACCTGAATTGAATTTTGAGTCGTATTTTCGATATTCTTCGCGGTAACCGCACTTCCGTTTAGTAATGATTTTATAAACGGACTGTACTGTAAATTTAAGTTTGCATTATTATTTACTGTATAGATTTGATTTATTTTTAGAAGTAATTATAACATAAGTATGGAAATTTTTAAATATGGAATAATTTATTCCAAATATGGAATAATTTATTCCACACGAATAATATGATTTAAGGCTGACTTTAGTATTACCATGCCCAAACAATACCGAAAATGGACTTAAATGATATAACTTCCGGGGACCGGAAGTGATAGAAAATGTTCCTTTTACAAAAAAATAAAAGAAAAATTACTACCAAGTCACTTCCGGTTGCCGGAAGTCCTATCATTGAAGTCTATTTTCGGTATTATTGGAAGAATTTTGCTAACATCTGCTTCCGTTTTAACGTACTGCGCATGTGTAATAAGTCAAAAAGAATGTTAGAATTAGCCTCAAAACAGTCGTTCCTTTATCAGTTAATATATTATTTTATTTTACCTCACAAATCAGCTTATTTAATTGTAGCCCGTCACAACTATTGGTAGACAAAGATCCCACAGCACTCCCGTGTAAACCAACACAATACTGCAAAAAGCTTAGCATCATTGCAATTGACGACCACAGATGCTTTGGAACGATATTTCCAGTAACACAAGAATAGTAAATTTTGTTGATGTATAAATCCCTTTGACCAGTGTAATAAAATTGCA
This sequence comes from Ecdyonurus torrentis, assembly GCA_949318235.1. Lineage (NCBI taxonomy): Eukaryota > Metazoa > Arthropoda > Insecta > Ephemeroptera > Heptageniidae > Ecdyonurus > Ecdyonurus torrentis. Next base: position 8,586,524 of record OX439133.1, on the reverse strand, counting down.
CCTTTGTTTCAATATAATCTGCAAATTAATAATTATGAATAATTATAATTATTTAAGGCGTATGAAAACACCTTGAACAAAAAACTTGCTTAATATCCTAATATACCTGAAAATAACGTTGATATGGCCGTAATCATTGATTTTTAATTTATTTTCCATTCACAAAATGGTGCCTGCGGACTCTGACGTCACAGCTCACATGGTCCACGTACGCGTTTTAGATACGCGTTATTTTGTGAATGAAAAATAAATTAGAAATCCAATGACTCTGGACAAACTAACGTTGATTTTCAGGTATGTTAGGATATTGTGTTTGTTCAAGGTGTTCTACACCTTTAATATATTATAAACTGGTTGCCTATATCTTGCGCTTTGTTGCCATGTTTGTGGTGCACTGCATAATGCATTATCCGAAGCATAGGGGAAACATAATTTTCTCCGCATTTGTCGCAAAAATAAAAAGAAGATAATTTCGACTGTATACGCATTTTTCTCATTTTCTTCTAGCTTATTAGGACCTAGAACTATTAGATTGGGATTTGAAGTTTGGAATAGTTTGCTATTTAAAAATAATAATAATAATAATAAAATAATAAAAAATTTTAAAAATGCAATGTGTAAACATTTTAATCTAGAACAGGTGTTTTATATATTATATCAATGTTGTTACGAACAAAATGTCTATCTCGTATTTTGTCACGGTAAGTAAAATGTTTATCTCGTTCCGGATAATGCAGATGGGGCACTCGAGTTACACATTTTACTTCGCGTGACAAAAAAACGAGATAGATATTTTGCTTCCCGTGTCACAAAAAGAGATAGACATTTTGTTCGCAACAACATCGATATATTTCAATATTACCTAATACAGGTAAAACTTACTGCAGTAAAAGTGTGTCTCACCTATAGATTATAGGTGGCATTGAATAGTACTGTACAATACCTGTTCCAGGTTTAATATTTATACCTATTGCAAATCACAAAATTCTTGTACCTGGATTAAGTTTTTTTTTTTTTTTTTTTTTTTTTTTTTTTTATAAATGTAGACAATTTTAAATTATTAATTTATATAATATATAGTTATAATTGTTACCTACTTTCATTTACTTTGTTTGAAATACAGTCTAAATCTTCTTTCGTTTCGATACTTGCTGGTAACATGCCATACTTGCCGCATTCGGTCCAATAATGTTCATACTTAACCTTAAAAATTGAACATGAAAAAAGTTACTATATACTGAGAGAGAGAGAGAGAGAGAGAGAGAGAGAGAGAGAGAGAGAGAGAGAGAGAGAGAGAGAGAGAGAGAGAGAGAGACACAGAGAGAGAGAGAGAGAACTAATAATTATGCTGGCTTATTTTCATCACGTTGTCGTTGTGTTACCAATATATTATAATTTAATACTTCATAATAGCTGTTTTACAAAACTTACAAAACAAAGCACAAAAATTATGTTATACATCAAAAATCATTATTTTGTTCTACTATATTAGTATCAATTATACTATGATGACATATTACAGTAAATGCAGCCACAATTTACGTACTTTTTTTTTTTTTTTTCGTTTATTACTAATAGATCCCTTCCCTTGCACATCCTTGCACTTTGTTGCCATTTTTGTGGTGCCTAATGCATTGTCCAGCATAGGGGAAACATCATTTTTCCTAATTTTACACATAAAAAGAAATTTTATTTCCACTGAAAGAATTTTTCGAATTGAGGTTTGAAGCTTCTTTTGCTATTAAAATAATAAAAATGATGTTTTTCCTATGCTAGCCTATGTATTCCTGACCAACAAAATGGCGGCTTCCAAATATGAGTGCAACCGGTCTATAGCATATAGGTATACAGTGCAAAATCCTGTAAATATTAAAGCTCTTGTCAACTTACTTTTTTATAATTTAGAATACTAGATTGATAATTACCATACCTTATATTATCCATGAATTAGACACCAACACTTTGGTTTTGTATTTATTTTCATTTATTTTTATTTAAGCAGTTATTTCACGTACGCACTTGACGTTACAATGTACCGATGGGGTCGTGATAGGGGTAAAGAACTCGAGGGAGGAACTTAAATTTACCACGTGACCATAGCGGTGACTATGATTGGCAACGGTAAATTGTGACGTCAGATACGTGAAATAACCGTCAAAAAGAAAATAAATACAAAATCAACGTAGTGGTGTTTAATTAATGGCTAATAAGGTATGGTAATTATCAATCTAGTATTCTAAATAAGTAAGTTGACAAGGGCTGCTTTAATGATGCTTACGCGGTATACTAATATACAATGAGAAGATGAGGAAGCGAGCGCGAATGATGAAGAAATAATTAATTTAACAAAAGGTGAACTAACCATTGATGTAGTAAATAGAAAATATTTCTCTTCACATGAAAAAACTTTTACGTCACTCTCAAATGCTATAAAAAAATTAATTTTACAAATAATTATTTTATTATTAATTAAATATATGACTGTATAGATCAATAATGCTCATATTACATACATAGATGTCTTATTATATTTTTCCCAAATAGGAATAATACAGTATAGAAAGAATTTAAGAGAGTACCGTGACCGGCTGCGGCTGATATCTCACAAACGGAAATGTCATGCTGTATAAAATTAACACGAAGTTAAGATGAAATGTGCCATAGACTACATAAAACAACATGTGCTTTTTATTGAAAAACACGAAATGGGATCTTCAAAACTGTTGACAATTTTTACCAGAATGTTAATGTAGCCCCACGAGAGAGCGTGAAAATACTGTAAAGTATGCAATTTGCGTGAATATTCATGTTTATGACGTCAGAAACATGCAAAATTTAGTATGAAAATGTTGTGCGGGTTGTATAAATTGAAAATGTCTGATCACTGCTACTGCGCTACAGTTGGATTTTGAGACAAAGTAAAGTTATTTATGTAAGTCCCATCAAGTGTTTTGTATAAATACTTATGTTTTTCTCTGGTCTATTCTTTTAAGGGTTGTATTCAGATGTCTTGTATCTCAGAATTAAAAAAAAAGAAAACTTGCAAACTTTATGATGTCATTTGAAAGTTAATTGTAACAGCTACCAATGATATAATTTTCAGAACCCGTGACCATCAGATAAGAGAGAAAATAATTATTTTTAAAATAAACACGAGATCTTATTATGGGATAATAACACTTCAAAAAAAATCATAAACTAAAATCTAGCATTGTGACGCTCCAATTTTTTTTTTTTTTTTTTTTAATTTTTTTTTTTTACATTTTTGAAGCAAAATTTCAGATTTTTCCTTCTTTACAAGTTTTTAGTCAAATCCCGCAGTAACTGATTTACCACCTTAAAAATTTAGCTGTGCCAAGTACATGAAAAAGCGATCAAAAGTGTAATATATAAGGCAATTATTATTTTTTTCTTCTTTTTTTTATAAAAGAATCTGAAATTGAATTGAAAATGAAGTTCAAATTTTGACTACTTCACTACTATAGTCGGCCACTATAGTGATTAAACTGATTAAATAGCCATATTTTACACACATATAATAAATACTCAACTTTGATAAAAATATGCTAACTTTCAAATAATGTTTTTTATTAACTTATTATTTTACATATCATGCGAAATAAATTTAAGTTGTAATACTGTATAAATAATATAACTGTACGTTTAAGAAATACCTCTTTTTGCATATAAATATTCAAATTTCTGAAATATAAAAACATTTATTAATAAAAATATAAGTTTAAAATTAATAACGACGATTGAACTTACAAATATCGCTTTTTGTTGTTTTTATACTCTTCATATAGCATATAATATGCATAGACATTAAATTTATTCAAGTAAAAACATCGAATTTAAAATATATTAAAAACAACAGGCTACTCTTCATTTCGATTTATAAAAATTAAAATATTACTCTACTTACAACATTGGTTATATTTGAAAAAGTTTTTGGGCATTCCAGAATTCCATTTTCCTTTAATTTTTTAACGCTGGCTCTAACTAGTAGATTATGATGCAGTGTTGTCTTTTTTCTGGGTTGTTTTGTATAAGGCGTTGATGTAATAATAACAGATATCTGTCAAGTTAAAAGTGCATCTTGTGTACGATTATGCAATATAAACATTAAATTATTTAACAGTATTATTTCAATCCATATTCTTCGTGTGAGAGATTTATTATAAACATTATTGATTTTTTAAAACACTTTTTGTTTTCAATCATAAAGATCATTATGAAACGAAAAACCGAAACTTATCGGTACTATTTAAGAGAACATCAATTTCTGAGTTCTGAGTAATTTGTAATGATATATATGCCTTTCTTTCTGAGAGTTTATTAAATAAATAAATAATAAAATAATAAATAATAAAATAATAAATAATAAAATTAGTAACATTTTTAAAATTTTAAAACTAAAATTTAAATAAATAAAAAAAATTAGAATGCTGTTTGTAAACCCTGTTCTTTGCTCTTAAAATGACAATCCCCTTTAGTTATTCAAATGGAATGCGCATTTTTTGGTGCAAGAGAACAGGGTTTACGAACAGCATTTAGGTAAACTGAACAACACTATTGCGCAGCATATTTAATTTTTGAATTGGAGAATAATAATCATTTTTGCTGCGAAAAGTTCAATATCCTTCTTGCACCCTTCTATAAAGAACTTTTAATTGACCACTTGCAATGAACGAACTTTTTAAAATAATTTGAATAATTCTTAATGCATTTCTTATGTAAAAATCGTTTTCACTTACTTGCTGCAACAATTAAAAACATTTTGTTGCAAGTGGTCCATTAAGAAATTTTGAACCATGAAATATTATCAATGGATGTTATCGGTTTTAAAAATGAGCAAAAAAATTTAAAAGTATATCTAGTATTTGTCATTTAATTAAATATATTCGGAATCGGTGGAGTAGTTTTTTTCAACAATCTCAAAGAAACGTGTTTTTCCCCATAAGCGTAATGTTAAATTATATAGGGTACCCTTAGCTTCCCTCGCGTTTCCACACACGCTAAAACGGTAATCTCCATTATTAATGTATAGCTATTCTATAAATCTAAAGGTATAAAAATGAATAAAGGCGAATAATCAAGTATATATAAATATCAAGTACGAGTATGTTTGACAATTATAATTTTGTTATATAAGAAAATATATAATATTAAAAGGCTCCTGGCGTCAAAGAATTAAATTAAAAACGTAAAAATCACGAGATGGGACCATTATTCAAACACATATTATATCTAATAATTAGCCCTTCTGTAGCCTCACAAACTTTTTTTTTTTTTTTTTTTTTTTTTGCTTCCCATATTGTGTTATCGTGCTATACACCAATCCCAGTCCCAGTCAAGACATTGTCTTATCGACAGGTAAGGACTTTCCAATTAATGGAAAAGCACACACGGGCCGGCCACGGCCTAAGTACACAGCCCGGCATTCGCCATGACAGCCTAGAGAAACCGTGGAAACATCTAGGCAGGCTGGTCGGTGCAATCACATCACTCATGCACCTCCCGAATACTGTGCGTCGTAATGAAATGCATGCAAACATGCATCGTGCAACGTGTTGTGCTCTCACACTTCACGTACGCACCCAGCAGTGGCTCGAACCTATACTCGGCGAGTCAGCTGCCTTCACCACTCGGCCATACCAGCTCGGCCATACCAACTGGGGTTGAAAAACTGTATAAAGTTGGCAATTTTAGGATTTCATGACGTCAATAATTCCGGGTCTACAATAGAAATTGTAGCACGGGTTGCCTACTTTACAAGTTTTCTCCCCAGTTTGCAAGAGCACAAAAGGGCTAAGGCACAAAATATGTGTATTTTTTTAATAATCCTATCTCATGATTTATCATTGAGCGGAAATTTGATTTTGAGGTCAGGGGCCCTATAAATATTTTTACTCATGCATTACAGTTCATTAAGTATTACTTAATCTTATATTATGCACCTTTTTATTACTTATATAAATTTTACAATTTTATTAATAATTTCTTACCTGAAAAATTAAAGCTCCAATTAAAAATATTATACTATTCAATAAATTCATTATTTTATTGATGAAAATTATTTATTGACAGATATCAACCATAAATTGATATAAATATACTATGTGACTAAATTGTCAATCTGATTTGGTTATAATAAAAATAACAATTATTATACAATATAGCAATAAATCAATCATAACAAAAGTATATATATATATATATATATGTGGAAATTCTTTGTTGAGAGCATCCTGTAATTTATTATTCATTTCTATGTTGATAACTATATAAACTAACTCATATATGACACTAAAATATGTTTGCGTGACTGTCCCTTTTTCAGACGTCAAAAAGTAGCAAAAATTAGCATAAAAATTGTGATTCATCTTGAACTTTTCTGCTCACTGCTACGGAGCTATAGTTGGAATTTTGGAGCTTATCGGTTTAGCACGCAGGGAAAGCTAAGGGTCCCGTAATTTAACATTACGCTTATGGGGGAAAACACGTTTTTGGCAATTTTTTGAGAAAACTGCTCCACCGATTTCGGATACATTTTAATTAGAAATTCTAGACATACTTTTACGTGTTTTAACTTTAAGTGATATACATGTTTAAAGAATTGTTTAAACCGATAACCTCAATTATGTAAGTATCCGATCAAGTGTTTTGTGATATGCTTTTAAGTTTTCTTCTAATATATTATATTCCTTTAATAGTTAAAAGTGAACTAAAATAATTGCATAATACTGAATATATTAATCAATATTATGAATGGAATTTTACTTACTACATTCTTCTTGAACTAATGAAGGAAAGAGAGAGGAAAAAAAATCAACATAACTTAATTTTACGATTTTTTTAATTTAATGTTTATATACAGATACCAGGAACTTTAACATGTGTACTAAAAAAAGTATAGAATATTAATTTTTTTATTTCATTATATATGGTGTTGTATAGATAAATTATTATTAATTTCATAATATTAATCTCCATCTCAAATCTCAAACAGATGCCAAATCACACTCTGATCCCACTTAATAAGAATTTGGTATTTTTACATACTTTTTGTATTACAGAAAGCAGAGATATATAATAATGTAATATAATATTAATTTAAAAAAATATTTATTAAAAATGTTTCATTTTTTATAAATAATATAAAAATGTGTAATAAAATATAATTATTTAAATTATTTTCATATACATAATATAAAATTACAAATATACATTATAAAATAACATCATTTATTTTAAAAAAAATTAAATATATAACATTAATTTGGTCGTAGTCATGTACAATGCAATTATAATGAAAGTTATTTAATTTAAAAACTAGTCTTCATTTTTCTTACAAAAAAATAATAATAATAATAAAAAAAATAAAAAAAAAAGAACACCACCCTAATTAATGCATTAAATTTAATATGAGTCTTTGACCGACCAGAACTTGGCCTTATTTGGACTTGTTAGGTCTATGCATTCATGTTAAAGTCGACGCCATGTTGGACCACTCAATAACATAGGCGGCATAGGAAAATGACTCATTTTGTTAGTTTAAAAACATTATAATTATGCGATATTTTTGAGAGCATTGATGCTGTAAATATTTGTTGAATTAGTATCTCAAGTATGTGATAAAAATAACATTAACAAAAATTTAACATGTATTTCCCAAAGAAATTTGCCTAAAACGAAGTTTGTCCTATGCTCAGCAATGTTGTTCACTACTCCAGATGGCCTCCAAGCGCATTAAATATGACATCATCCGCATACACCCTATAGCAATATTTTTGAGAGCATTGATGCTGTTAATAGGTTGAATTAGTATCTCAAGTATGTGAGAAAAATAATTTTAGTAATAATAAATTATATGATTTCCCAAAGAAAATAACCAAAAACTAAGTTTGTCCTGTGCTGAGCACTGTTATTCATTGATCTAGTATGGCATCCAAACGCATTAAATATGACATCATGCACATATACCCTATAAAAAAATAGTAAGTTTACCTCCATTGTGATGATAGTGATGACGTATATTAAAAAATCTTTCATAAAAAAAAAAAAAAAAAAAGTGACATAAGTTTGCATATTTTATATCATAACAAAGTATTTTTGTCTGTAACAAAAAAACTGTGAATATATTTAAATATATTCATGGGTTAGTGAGAGAGAAACAGTGTGAGAGAGAGAGAAAGAGAGAGAGAGAGAGAGTATGTGTGTGAGAGAAAGAGAGGAGTGAGATGGATGAGAGAGAGAGAGAAAGAGAGAGAGAAAAACATACGTATATATAATACAGAAAATAAAATGCATATATACATATTAAAATATAAATATATATACAGTAAAAAGAAATGCTAGATAGAATGACAATCGTACATTGAGAAAAGTTTTAGTATCACTTGGGGATTTCCCTATAGAACTATGTTTGTGCTAATGTTTGCGCAATGTAGGCAGTGTTTTGTCACTAGGGGATTATCCTATATACGTACAGTACATACATGTGTATATATATATACACACACAGACATTACGTCATAATAATACAAGGAAATAATATTATGTGTATGTAACAAAAAAATATGTGTATATTATATAATGTTCTTTTTGACCTTATATCTTTATAACAAATTAAAAGTAAGATTTTTATAGTTTATGTTAAAAAATTAAAACTTTTTAAAAGGGTGTTATAAAAAGGAAATATAATATGATTATATTATTCTTTAAGTTTAAGGGTTGTAATGTTATTAAATATTTAAGTATAATATAGTAATATAAATAAACATTTGTAAAACTGTCGTCAGCTTAGATATCCTAAATATAAGAAGTTGGAAGAGAGAGAGAGAGAGAGAGAGAGAGAGAGAGAGAGAGAGAGAGAGAAACGAATCTGAAGGGTGTATCCGCATGACATCATATTTAATACGCTTGAATGCCATTCTGGAGTAATGAATAACATTGCTCAACATAATACACAAACTTTATTTTCGACTATTTTCTTTGGGAAATTGGTTAATTTTTTGTTATACTTTTCTCACATACTTGGGATACTAATACAACCTATTAACAGCATCAATGCTCTAAAAAAATAACGTGTTTAAGTAGAAATAAATAAAGTACAATTAAAGATCAATTGACCACTTGCAATGAACGAACTTTTTAAAATAATTTGAATAATTTCTAATGCATTTCTTATGTAAAAATCGTTTTCACTTACTTACTATTTGACTTACGTAAATAAAATAAGTTTTTCTCAAAACTAGTTGACATACATTTCTACTCAAAACCCAACTGTAGCGCCGTAGTAGTTATCTAATCAGATAATTTTAATTTAACCAACCCGCACAACATTTTATACTGATTTTTGACTGTTTATGACGTCAGAAACAGGAATTATCACTCAAATAGCATACTTTATATAATATTGTTTTCACGCTCTCTAGCGAGGTATTTCTGGTAAAAATTCTCATTAAATTTTAAGATCCTATTTTATGTTTAGTCATTAAAAATATATGTCTATGATTAAAAAGCACAATATTGTTTCGTGTGGTCTATGAATTTAAGCTGGAAATAAAAATTAATAAAAAAGGAAAAAAAGGAAAAGGAAAAGAATTACCGGTAAGAAAATTGTCATGCACGATTATAATATAGACCTTAGAGCTACCTTTATTAGATGGTATACCTTGGTTTAGAAGGAGAGAGAGAGAGAGAGAGAGAGAGAGAGAGAGAGAGAGAGAGAGTTGAACTGTAAAATTCTCTAAGGACGTGACCCAAACGTCTACATAGTCTTCCTCGCTCTATTTAAATTTAATTCTAGATTTAAATATTAACTTAAGGTCTTGTGTATATACACTATACTATAATATGCTTTACTTAATGTAATGTTAATTTATGTGTTTGTCTTTCTCAAATTATAAATAATGATAATATTTAATGAGGTTTTAGTAAATTGTTTGTATGGTAACTGTAGACTATAATTACCGGGAAGTTTTTATTATTTTTTTTTCTACTCTCATTTTGAGATGAAAATTTCAGCTATTGTAAAAAGTTTACACTTATTCAAGTACATGTTTCATGTATATTGGTCATAATATATAAAAAATAAACTCTAAAATCAGTAGAAAGTATTCAAAAAATAAAACTGCTGGTAATATCAGTATGCCGATTTTCAATTATATAGCCTCTTCAGTAGAATGACAAAAATATGCCTCTTTTGTCGATTTTTTTTTTTTTTTTTTTTTTTTTTTTTTTTTTTTTTTTTTGCTTTTTCTTACTTTTACGGACCCCCTACCCAAAATAGCTGTAAAAAAGCGAAATTTTACTGTTTTTTTTTTCTGGCACAATTCACATATTTCTATCTCTATTTTTTTTTTTTTTTTTCGATTGTTTAAAGATTTTTTTGTCAAGTTTTTTTATGTACAACTCATTGTATATTGGGACTGAAGAGGATAGTCCTATATTTTCTTTTAGACTCTAAACTCTAAACGCTTATAAAAAAGGCTTATTTGTATATATATTTAACATCAATTTTCCAACGCTTCTTATGTTTGTTTGTTTAATCGTTTTTTTTATTTTTTTATTTTTTTATTTTTTTATTTTTTATTTATTATTATTTTTTTTTTTGCCGGGCTTGAAAAAGTCATAAAAGTATATACTATACTCGCCTCAAAAAGCCTGAGCTACCTTTTACGTTATCGCCCAGCCGCCCCCCTTTGAAATGCGTACGAGAAATGGGCGATACATTAGTGGTAAAACTACAAATCGACTGAGGTTTTTTGAGTCTAGTATAGTAAACACGGAAAGAATAAATTACGTAATTTATACTGCATAAATATGTATATGTCATTGCAACATAAATGGTTGCTAAATGTGAACAATATACATACATAATTATGCTACACATCATAATCTTTTTACTATTATAATGTATAGTAAATTATTATGTTAATGAATGAATGTAATTTCTAAAAATGATCTAGCATAAATATTACAAATGTAGAAGTGTGGTTTAGCCGCAACAGCATCGATAGGTCAAATTTGTCATTTCTGCTACTGTATAAATTTATTTACTTTGTACAATAAATCAATAAATGTTGATTATATAAATTAACAAGTACATATTAAAAAAACCTTACTATAGCAAATAAAGAATACTTAAAAATTAAACAATTCACACCAACAATAATATTTCAATTAAAAATAGACGCTAAATTACACAAACTCACATTTCTATTATACTGATTTTTTTTTATCATTATTAAATTTACAATTTAAAAATGTGGTTTTACAGAAAAAAATTAAAACTAAATTATATACAATAATATAAAATTAAAATGAGTTAATTAAAAATTGTTGTCATATTTTATGTAGTTAATTTGTTACGTTTTAATTTCACGAAAGATTGCCTTGCATTTTATTTTAAAATGTTTTATGGAAATTTTGTGCAAAGTGAGTTTAGGAGTGCGTGTAATTTAAAACGATCCCCGACTTTAAAAAAAAGAAAGAGTGAGTGAGTATAGTTAGAGAAAGAGAGAGAGAGAGAAAGAGAGAGAGAGAGAGAGAGATAGAGAGAAAGGTATAGAAGAGGGGTAGAAAAAGAAATGAAGAAAAGTTAACACTAATTAATTTAAAGATGTAAAAGTCTGTAAAATTGTCTAAACTTCCCCCCTTTTAACTAATACAATTTTATATTTATATATTAAAAACTTTTCTTTTTCTCTCTCTGTTATATAGAGACACGCAGCAAAAATTAAACTTTTATAACTTTATTTTCTTCTTCTTTCTCCCTCTCTTCATCTTTCTTTATAAAGTTTTAACTTTTTTGAGTGTTTTAAATTATATTTTGCATAGTGACAAAACGTTTTAAATGTGTATAATACTGTATATATGTATATGTGTGTGTAAAATTTAAGATGTGTTTAGTATATTAAGTTAGTGAAGATTTACTTTATATGAAATTTAATTTCCTTGTAGTAAGAATGTGTGATTTTAAACATTTTATATATTATACAAAAAAATCAGAGGTTTTAATTGTAAATATTTTAATCTTTAAAAGCAAAGATAAAAATTGCATCATGACTATCATGAGTATTATTTATCGTCCTGGAAAAAAAGAAATATGATGTAACTTTAAGCTCTAGAAAAAAAGTTTAAAGTTGCATATAAAAAAAAAAAAAAAAAAAAAATCAGGTATGACAAATAATTTCTAGTGACACAAAATTTGTACATGTTAATTATTCTGATTTAGATTATGCTCTCTCTCTCTCTCTCTCTCTCTCTCTCTCTCTCTCTCTCTCTCTTTCTCTGCTCTAGATTTTACTATCGCTTTTCAACTACATTGGCTTGTTATAAAGCATAGTTTGTTTCCCTATCGACTGATCAATTCACCATGATTACCTGAAAAAAATACAAACACTTTTGGCTTCACTAAAGCAAATATGTATATGTGAAACAAATATAAATTATGTAACTTTATAGGGAGTATGCGCATGACGTCATAATATTATATAGTGCACTTGGACGTCATACTGGAATAATAAATAACGTTGCTCAGCATACGATTAACTTTATTATTGACTATTTTCTTTGCGAAATCGGGCTATTTTTTTGGTTATTTTTATCATTATTTTCTCACATCAATGCTCTCGAAACTACTGCTTAATTTTTAAACTCGCAAAAAATGAGTTATTTTCTTATACGGTCCATGTTTTTTTTTTTTTTTTTTTTTTTTTTTTATTTTTTCAAACACACAAATATACAAAGTCCAACCAAGGCATAGCCTTATCGGTTGGTTCATTTATTGTTACACAATCGTGTCTTATTATATTATATTACTACATATACATATTTTTTATTATATATATTTCAAAAGCAAATAAAGTACGTATTTCCACAAAAACATTTTTTTTTTTTTTTTTTTTTTTTTTTTTTTTTTTTTTTCATTTAAGAGAAGTATTTTTATAATACAAGAAGCAAAAATTAATCATCATTAATCAATACAAACAGCAAAAAATTGTTCAACATTTTATAAATTATCAAGAAAGAATTTTTTCATATTAAATTTCGTTTCATTTTTATTTGCAAAACTTTTTAATTCTGATGGAATTTGATTCCATAATTTAGGAAGTAAAAATTTTTTTGTCCTTTCAGTGAATCTATTTACAATTTTTGGTACAAATAAAGGATTGGTCACTGCTGTTCTGGTACTATAAATATGAGTTCTCGGTATACCATGAGAATTTTCAAAATAATTTTCACAAATAAAAGAACATTTAAACATTTCTTCTATTGGCAATATCTTAAAGTACTTAAAATATTCAAGATCACTTTTTAGCTTATTTCCTTTTTTTAAAATTTTTAATATTCTTATTTGCATTTTTTTCAATTCCCATAATTTACCTGATTTAGTACAACCATAAGATAATAAACCGTATAATATATGTGGATGTACAAAAGAAAAATATAATTGTCTCATCGTCTGTTCATTCACATATGATCTTACTGTTTTTAATTTAAAAATTGCAGATCTCAATTTATTTAACAGTTGCATAATATGCAAATCCCAATCAAATGTTTGATCAATAATAGCTCCTAAGTAATTATAATTATTTACTTGTTCTACAAACTCACAATTACAATTTAAAGTAAAATTATGTAAACACTTATTAGTATGAGCTCTTAATTGAATATTTTGCATAGTATATGTATACTTATTAAAAATGTGCATAACTTTTGTTTTTTTCCTATTAATTAATATTTTCCTATCATGCGACCATTCCAAAACTGAATCAAAATCATTTTGTAACATTTTATTTGCAACTTCAAAGTTACTATGAGCCGCTATCATAAGTAAATCATCGGCAAACATTTTTGCTTTACAATATTTTAGTAAATTAAAAATTTTGTTAACATAAATTATAAAGAATTTAGCACTTAAGACCCCTCCTTGTATTATACCGCATTTTATTATTTTAATTTCACTTACAATATTTTTAATTTTGACAGCAACTTGTCTATTTTTTATAATATTCGCAATTAACATTAATGTTGGTCCTCGTATTCCAATTTCTTCTAAATCTTTTAACAATAAGTCATGGTCTATAGTGTCAAATGCTTTGGAATAATCAACAAATAAACAAAGAACATGATGCCCTTTTTCTAATTCTTCATTTATAAAATTGGAAACATCATATAGACATTTTGCTGTACCCTTTTTTTTTTGATAGGCATATTGATATTTATTTATAATATTGAATTCTTCTAAATAATCAGACAATAATAATTCAATATGTTTTTGTATAAATTTATCAACAAAAGCAGATACAGCAACTGGTCTAAAATTATTATATAGTTTATGATCCCCACCTTTATAAATTGGCCTTATCAATGATAATTTTAGATTATCAGGATATACTGAGCTTTCAATACACATATTTGTTAATCTTATTAAATATTGAATTAATGATTCGCCACCAAATAAAATATCCTGAACACCTATATTATCATGACCTGGTCCTTTTTTCTTACTTAATAAATTAATAATATAAACTGCTCGTTTCTCATTTAATTTTGGTAGATACATTGATTGTAAATTACTATTAAATTTAAGCGAATTTTCACTTAATATTAAATTACAATTAATCTTTACATCTTCAATTGAATTTACAAAATGATTTACAAAATTATTAGCAATATCTTTGATAGAACTTACATCAGACATATATTTAATAATAATATTATCAATATTAAGATTTTCTTTCCCTAATATTTGATTAATAAAACACCAAGATTTTCTTATATCACCAGCAATTTCAACAAATTTAGAATGATAATAATTATTTTTTTCTTTATTTATTAAAAAATTTATTTTGTTTCTTAATTTTTTATATCTAATTCTATATTCAGGCATATGTAATGAGTTTTTAAATTTTTGAAAATATTTGTCTCTATCTTTCATAAGAAATTTTATTTCATCAGTACACCACACATTATTTAATCTTCTATTCTTGCTATTTAATAATTTTTCACTTTCACATTTATCACTTATATTTCGAAAAACTGTTACAATATGATTATATAATTCATTTGGACAATTAATATTATTACATATACTCCAATCATAATTACAAATCATATTTCTGAATTTTTTTAAATTTTTAATTTTTACTTTTTCATTACAATTATTATTAATTAAATTAGTACTCAATATACAACCAGTCATATAATGATCGGTGATTTTACTTTTAATTATAAAACTATTATCAATTTCAAACAAATTATTTAATTTAACAAAAATATGATCAATACAAGTAGCTGAATAATTTCCTAGTATTGTACATTCCTCCCTTGTAACATCATTAACAATTTTTAGATAACCATATTTTGCCATTTTATTTTCATATTTTTGTACAATATTATCATTTTGATCTAACAAATTTAAATTTATATCACCTAAAATCACACAATTACTTTCATTATTTTTTAAAATACACTCTTTTAATTCTTTTATGAATAAAAGTTTGTTAGAACCTGGAGGTCTATAAATATTATACAGCATTAAATTATTATTCAACTTTAGACTTAAAACCTCCGCATTAATAAATTTTATATCAATAATTTTAGCATCAAATTTCTTATTTACAAACACTAAAACACCACCACCTTTATTTTCTTCTCTACTTTTTACAAATTTATCAAAATTAATTAAATTATAAACCTTTATTTCATGATCAAAAATATAAATTTCAGTCAACACAATAATATCAATATTCTCAACATTTTTATTAACATAAGCTAAAAAATTATTAAAATTTTTTCTTATAGAACGTATGTTTTGATGAACAATAATAACATTATTATTTTTCTTTTTCTTATCAATAAAAATATCATTTAAATCATTTTTTACTTCACAATTTACATAATCAAAATTAAAATTTAGGGACTCTTCCATATAAAAAAACAAAATTAAACTAACATTTCAATTCACATTAGAATGGAACTCCTGGCATACGTCGATCAAAATCATCATCACATTATTATTGTTATTGTTATTGAGTGATCCAACATGGCGTTGACTTTAACATGAATGCATACACCCTATACAAATTGACTTGCACATTTTTATTTTCACGTAAATAAATAGACTATTTTTGTATGAAAGTATTCGAAATAAATCTCATTATTATTATTTACGAGTTGGAAACCCCTTGATTGTTATGCAACTTGTTCAGCATATCTGTACAAAAATTTGCCTAACCGTAAGGATAACAAGATAAAATGTGACCCAACTATAGAGTAAATAAGTATGAGTATTTTTTATACTACTCATTCAGCATTGCTTACCAAGCTTACTATTATTTACCATTCACAATGCTGGTTTATGAATTTGCCATATTGTATCACTCAATAACATGGAACGCATAGGAAAATGTCAAATTTTGTCAGTTTAAAAATACTAAGCAATATTATGTACAGCATTTGTGTTGTTAATAGGTTGACTTAGTATCTCACCTATGTGAGAACAATATTAATAAAAAATTAGCTGATTTCCCAAAGAAAAAAGGCAAAAAATGAAGTTTTGTCCTACATGCTGAACTATGTTATTCATTCCTCCAGTATGGCGACCAAGCTTATTAAATATGATGTAATGAGTATAAATTTGTTTTAGTTTGTTTGCATTTCTGACAACACGTATGTATCTTTGATTGCTTATAAAAATAAATAATTGCTATATATTATATATTTTAAAATAAACAGAAATTTAGATTGGTACAGTATACTAAAAAAATTAATTTAAATACGTATATATATATTTTACAATCTATATAATTATTAAACTTAATTTAAAAAAGAATAAATTTGATTTAAAATTTTGCATTAAAAAAAAAGTAGAAGAAAAATCTCAAGGGAGGTTGAAAAAAATAGCTTGTAAACGTTAATTAAACAATTACATTTAATTAAAATAAAATTCAAAACTTGTCTATTGGGAATAAGTATATATATATATATATATATATATATATATATATATATATATATATATATATATATATATATATATATATATATATATATATAGTATTTTTTTTTTTTTCGTATACAACAATTTGATGTTTATAAAAAAAATGTGTGAGAGTGAATATGTCAAACATTATACTGTGACTAAATTGGAAATGTTTTCATTTTATTAGTTTAGGTATTAGACAGAGTATCAGAGTATGGTGACAATTATTTAATGTTTTGTATAGTAAAAAAAAAAAAAAAAAAAAAAAAAAAAAAATAGAGTCGATTTGTATTAGTTTTGATCTCCTTGTTCCATAATTTTTGAACTCTCTTCACCATGGTAAAGCCCTTGTTGGTTTCCTCTGTCCTTTTTTTTTTTTTTTTTTTTTTTTTATATATCATCAAAAATTAGTGAAGTTCTAAAATATTTTCTTTACTTATAAACTTATTTTTATTAAATATTATAATTTTTTGGTTAAGTACACTATTTTAATACAATAAAAAATATGTTTTTCACATACTATTAATTTTCAATAAAACTATTAATGTTTGTGTAATATTATATCACATTATCAGATAATAATCTTTGATTAAAATCATTTGTTAAATTTTTATATAATTTATTTTACAGTAAGCATGTTATAATGTTAAAATATTCTAAAACAAAATACACATTAATATTTTATTTTAATATTTTAAAATATTAAATTAAATTTTATTATTCTTTTGAAAATTATATATAAACCTTTTATTTGAAAATTAATGGTAGACATTGACATGTATAATGATAGTTGTTTAATTTTTTATTTTATTTTTTATTATAAATTTATTTTAAATCCACGTTATTAAATTGCAAGTGATGTGTTATCACTTCTATGTGTGTATTATCTGATGAATGTATTATGTATTGGAGTGCTTAGTAGTTTGGATATGGTAAATTATAATGAGTTAATTCAATGGAAGTATTTATATTATCATCATGATATGATAACCATATTATACTTGCCATAGTATTATTTTATATTTTCAATTATAATATTTATAAAAGAAAAGAACAATACTGATCCATCTTTAGATTATCAGTTATACGAATTACTTGGTACCATACGATTTTAATTTTTCAGTGTATGTTCTTATTGTAATAATTAAACAAAACTGATATCTTTGTATTATATCTGACACTCCCCCACCCCCACCTCTCTCTCTCTCTCTCTCTCTCTCTCTCTCTTTCTTGCTTTCTTTCAACGCATAAGGCCTTATAAGCACGCCAATTTCAGTGGCAGAAATCATACATCACATTTTATAATTAAAAACTATTTATATGCAAAATCTTGCTTAATTGTTGGTTTTTCTTCACATTACCTTGTTATTATTATTATTATTTATTTCAAAATAAAATTTTATTTTTATACATTTTATTTTTAACTTTTAATTTTAATTTGAATAAATTAATAATTAATTCATATAAAATATAAACATAAACTTAAAAACTAAACAGAATGGCCTTTCCCTCTATCTGTATTATTTTTTTATATACCCTTTTCTTTAATATTCTAAATTATTTGTCTTTGATATGGCAGTATTGAGCTGTAATATCAATTATAAATATGTAAAGTGTAATTTTTTTCCCACACAAAAGAAAGCAAGAGCCTAATGAAATTTGATGACTGGAAAAAAAAGTATATAACTTTTTTAACAAATCCTTTAAAAAAAAACTATTTTAAATCTAATAATTTGTTATCCCTATATGCATGTACTTCTCTATAACTCTGAATAACGTATGTAATATAACGTATTTTGTTACAATTCCCAAATGTATATGAAAATTGCTGTCATAAAAGTCATTGTTAATATAATTTTATATAATAATGTTAACTGCTTTCCAACGAGAGTAACGAATTTGTTATTGACCGTGTAATGTAATGAAATGAAAATAATAATAAAACCTATAACATAAATGTGTGGTTATTGCTTTTTCACCGTACAATAATAATAATAATACAATGTAGAATTAGAGGCAAAATAATAGAGAGGTATATAGAATTATTATCTATTTTGGTATATATACCAGGTGAAAAGAATAGAAAATAATAGTGATTTATTGATAATTAAAAATGTGTAATTGAATTTTATCGTATAGCATAAATTTTTTTTCTTCACGGATAGAAGAAAAACCATAATTTATGCTGCAGAGCATTATTACTACGCTTCTATAGTATAAATTGTGCTAAAACGGAATTTAACAATCGTTGTGCTGTGTGGTATAAATTTTTATGCTAGCAAGCAGCATAATTAATTGTGCTGGCTAATTGTGCCATATTAGCACAATATTTATACAATTATTTTCAAGAAACAAGATGGCGGCTCGTGAACCATATCATTCTATATTACAATCATATCTAGCTAATTAGACATTAAAATGTGTTAAATTTTTTTAATTTACAATAAATGAACTTGCATCTAGCCACAGATGCAAAAAGTTTTAAACTTTTCGTGAGAAATCCGCCAATTTAGTTTATGCGCGTGACGTCACTCAAAAACGAGGGAACCGTGCAGCTGCGAGAAAAAAACATGTGGTCAAGTAAACAAAAAGTCAGCAGTGATTTTTATCATTTTATTCTAGATTATTGGAATTTAATTGAAATAGTTTTGTTTAATTTACCATCATGAATGTATATTTATTGCGCAAATGTATTGTGAGTTTTCAAAATTGCTTTACACGTGAAATACGAGTGATTGAAGTTTGCTCATGGTGACGAACCGACAAGCTCCTGCATTGCATTCGTCTTTATTGTGGAAGGTAAGGAAATTATGTTATTATATGTCATGATAAGTGATTACAATATACTTAATTGTTATTAATGTGTGTTCTCATTATTTTAACGACCCAAAATAACGAGGAAAACCAATTTAAATATGCCCTACAGTTTCACAGTTTGTTTTATATACAAACCGTAGTGTGTATATCATAATAATGTATTTTGATTTTGATTCAAAAATGATTATATTATTTTTGATTACAGATTTCCAATGAAAGGATGACCTGTATATGATATGAATCAACTGATTTACCATGTTGGTGAACATCATGGAAAGTTTGGGAGACGAAACAGCGAGGTCAAAAACGCAATACTGGCATTTTTGCACCCATCACACGAATGTTATTTTTAATTACTTTGGATAATGTCATAGTAAATATGAATTCTACGCAATTAATAATTACGTTTATCTCACTTTATACATGTAAGTGTTTTGCTGTTTCTATTATAAAATATTATGTAGATGTTTATGAATATATTATAAAAATATCAACAGAAAAAAAATAAAGGAAAATGCTCCCATAATGTTTTTGTTTTTCTTTCTCCAAAATATAGATAATTAATGATACCACTACTTATTATTAAGATACAATAGATATATTTAACAATTTACTTTTCAACTTTTTGTCAACATGTTTACTTCTGTATTATTATTATTTGGATTATTATTATTTTTTTATTCTGTTACAGAGTATTTGGCAAATGTTTTAAGTATAAAATAATTCTCGGCCATTGACTGATGAGATATATTCAACTATTTTTTTTATTATTCTATAGTCCTTTTAAAATTTATTATCATTTCTTTTTCGAATTATTCATTTAAAATAAATTATATTATGCAGGTTGAATTGGATCATATAAAAAAATCTACGCCATATGTAAGCACTAAATAATTTGAACTGATGTGGGAAACTGACTCATTGACTCATTGTGTCAGTTTAAAAATAATGTTTTTGAGATAATGTTATTGCTATATGATTATTTACAAATTATTAAGTTTTTAAAGTTCACAAAATAATAATGTTAGTAAATATAACAAAATTAACGAAATTTTCAAATGAAATAGCCAAAAACCATATTTTTTATGATCTGAGCGATGTTCTTTATTGCTCCAATATGGCGTCGAAGCGCAATCTGTATGACGTCATTCGCATTAACTCTGTATAAGCTAATTTTTATGTATAATCCTACTGCGCATGCGCAAATCACCAGCATAATTATTATTATCTTGCATGCAACAATTATGCTAGTCGGAATAAATATTGTTTACCGCAGCACAACATTATGCTAGTACATCAGCACAATGAATTGTGCAATGAGCAAAGTGTATTGTGCTCTATAGAACACTGATTTTGCTCTGTGGCATAAGTTATGTTAATCGGCATAACTTATGCTAAAATCTTGCTAGCATAATCAATTATGACTTTTGTTTTTTCCGTGTTTAAAGGCGTAGAATACCTTAAAAAAAACTTGAAAACTTGCCTAATATCTTAACATACTTAAATATCAACGTTGATTTGGCCGGAGTCATTGATTTCTAATTTATTTTCCATTCACAAAATAATAGCTGCGGGTTTGTGACGTCACAGCTCGCCTGTTTCCAAGCGCGTGGACTAGTGACTAGTGAGCTGTGGTGTGACGAACCCGCAGCTGTGATTTTGTGAATGGAAAATAAATTAGAAATCAATGATTCCGGCCAAATCAACGTTGGTATTTAGGTAATTTAGGTATTTAAAGAATTTTTAAAACAGCTTGTTTATACTTAAAATATATTTGCTAACTCTTTATTAGCTTCTTGTGTAATAAATATTACCACATACGATTTGTCCTGGAATAAATGTCAAGAATTATTATTTTGCTTGCTTGCCATATTGTGGTATCGTGCTACAACAACAATCCATAGTCAGAGTCAAGACATTGTCTTATTGACAAGTTATGACTTTTCCAACAGCGCACACGAGCCGCTCATGGCCTAAATACATAGCCCGGCATTTGCCATGACAGCCTAGAGAAAAACCGTGGAAACGTCTAGGCAGGCTGACGTATTTTTTTACCTCTTTTTTTTATCATCATCTTACTGGGCATCAAAAGATCTAAATATTGCAAATACTTCGGCTGTCTTATGTAATTTAAAAAATGAAAAATGCTTGATATTTTTTTGTTGTTGCATTTTTCTTCTGCCAGAGAGTAAAAGCACAATTCTAAATTAAGGCTTTTGATTCTGTTATACACTTAAGTTATATATCTTCATTATGAGCTTTTGAAATCTAAAAAATTAATAAGTTCTAAAAGTCCAAACTTCAAGAATGACGTGCAGATATAATTAAAAAAAAATTTTGATTTAATAAAATAAAAAATAAATAATATTTTTTATTTTAATAAAAAGCAATAATTTGAAACATTATGTATCAAGAATGGAATGGAATGTATTTTGTATAAATAATAATATTAAATATTAGCATATACTTTTCTTAACTTGATAATTTAAAGGTAAATTAATATATCAAAATATTTTAATTACAGTAAAACATTTAAGTTATTTAAAATATTATTAAATATAAATATAATTATTAATTATTATTTAGAGTATTTATACTAATAATAATTACTTAAAATTTAAACACCATTAAATTACGTTTATTTTATAATAAAATACTTTTATTTGTTTTTAAAAATAAATTAATATAAAGAGATGTTTCTTTTCGTTAATCAGTTGGTTTACGCCACTTTGTTAGAATTAAAAACACATCTTTGACCTTTTCGTAAATACTGATTATTGAATAAAATCTTTATTTAACTTTTATTATACGCGTGCACAAGTCAACAAACCAGACTATTATCGACTTAAAAAATGCAATAAAAAAATCGATTGAAGAAATACATTAAAAAACTGATTAAGACTTCATTGTCAACATTATAATTACAACAATATTGTATAATAAATCATAAAATATTACATATAGTTAAAATCTTTGAAAGCATTTTAAAGTTTAACTTTCTTTCAAATTTTCCAAACCCTTACCTACTAAAATCAGCAATTTCTTTAAAGCCATAGAACACCTTTAACAAAAAACTTGTCTAATATCCTATACCTAAATATCAACGTTGATTTAGATGGAGACATTGATTTCTAATTTACGGAATGGCAGATACAGGTTTATGACGTCACAGCTCTCTGATTCACGCTCGTAGAAACAAGCGAGCTGTGACGTCATTAACCCGCATGTGACATTTCATAAATGGAAAATAAATTAGAAATCAATGACTCCGACCAAATCAACGTTGATATTTAGGTATGTTAGACATGTTAGACATGTTTTTTGTTCAAGGTGTTCTACGCCTTTAAGATACTATCTACTGTATATCGTTTCTACAAACTAGAATTCAGAGCACTTATTTTACGAACAGTACTAATTTAAACCAAATACTATATTGATTTTACAGTCAATACTACATTTATACATAATATCGATTACAAAGCTATAAACAGAATGATCACTTCATTAGGTCTGCTTTAATACATTGTATTATTAAGTTAACTTTTGGATAAAGAAAAAGAATTCTTTTTATTTGTAAAGTAACGAGGATATTCATTAATTAGTCTCTAGACACCTAAGCTATCTTTCTCTGCCAAATTATTCTACAATGCAGGGGAGAGAGAGAGAGAAAAAAAAGTGCTGCTTTTTTATATTTTAGTATTCTATGTTTGTTTTCAGTATTAACTTGCTTGATAATGACTTTTTTTCCTTTTTTTTTGTGTAGGATAAAACAGTTATTTGTACTTATAAAAGTGTTTTTATCTACTTTAAGTTTAAATTATTTGTCTTGAGGCTTATTTTTTTAGAAGCAATAAAATTCAATAATTTTTTTTTCAATATATTTTATATAGCAAAATTCAAAATTTATATTCCAAATTCATCAGCGAATTTTTGGTTTAGATTTGAAAAGCCCCAAAAATTAGTATATAGTAATTAAATGTTTTATTGGCTTAATTGGTATCATTAAATACGTGAAAAATAACGTTAAACTTACATTGAATAATATTTTATAAGAAAAATATACAAACATAATTCAACACCATTTTTTTTTTTTTTTTTTTTTTTTTTTTTTTTTTTTTTTTTAGAACTGTATCGTTAAATTTCCGAGTCTCGAGTCTAAAGTAATTTTTTATACTAATGCTATAAATGCAATGGTTTTTTGCTCAATTTGATTTTGAACAACATATTAAACTAATGGAGGTTATCGGTTTAAATAAATTCTTAAAATACTAAAAATACAAAAAAAAATAAAAAAAAAATAAAAAAAAAAACTAAAAATACTTAAAAGTACTTCTATAGAATTTCTCATTTAAATTTCTCCAAAATCGGTGGGGTAGTTGTCGTCTCAAAAATCGCAAAATATATGCTTTGCTCTATAAGCGTAATGTTAAATTAGGGGACCCTTAGCTTTCCCCGCGTCTCCCCGCGCGCTAAACCGATAAGCTTCAATTTGGTAGCTCCATTATTTATTTATACCGAATGCAATACAAAATACAATTATTTATTTAATTTTTAAATTCGTATATCCTACCATCACATAGAAAAATAAATAATAATATGCAAATTTATAAAAATACAATAAAAAATATATGAACGAAGGTAATTTGATCAAATTTTGAAACTTAGAATATTTTTCTTTTAATTCTTTCGTTCCATTCAAATTTAAAATATTTAAAGTATTTTAAAAGAAGATATATACACGCTACATGCATGTAACAAATATTAGCATGCAATTTGATTGACTCTTTCTTGAAATATAACAGGGAAAAAAAAAAAAAAAAAAAAACGAATGCATTACAGAAAAATTGAGCCTTTTCAGAACATGTAATAAAAAAGTATACATTTTTTTTCTCTAAATAATATCATTTTTTTGGCACCAAAAACAACCTACTAACTCTTGTATAAAACAAAATACACATTTTTAACCCTCTCTCTCTCTCTCTCTCTCTCTCTCTCTCTCTCGCTCTGTAAACCAAAGATTGGCAACATAAATCAGCAATGATGTAAGGTACATAAAAACGATCGTACGAGAGATTACCCCTATACTGTGTATAGCTACTATATACAATGTATAGTGTATATATATAAAAAGGTATTGTCTAGTGATTGGGACGCTAAATAATAAGTTATCTCGTGGCATTAATGCCAGTCAAGTATAAAATACAACTTGATTTTTTACATTGCACCAGCTTTACATCGCTCGCTTCAAATATATGGCAGCGAAAATACATATAGACACAAACTATAAAATAAATCGTGATAACTTTTGGTTATTCTCCTTTTTTTTTCATCTGTCCTCGTTTCTCTGTCTCTCTCTCTCTCTCTCTTCATTTCCATTGGGGATTTTGTTTTTTCTCCCTGTTCTTTGACACTTGTAACAAATTTCTCTCTCTCTCTCTCTCTCTCTCTCTCTCTCTCTCTCTCTCTCTCTCTCTCTCTCTCTCTCTCTCTCTCTCTCTCTCTCTCTCTCTCTCTATCCCCCCTTTTTTCCATATCCAATGTAAAAATTTCATTAATAATACATTAATACATAAAGGCGTCCAGATCGAATTTTCAAATAGAGAGAAAAAGAAATTTCACCATACAGAATTTCTTTTTTTGTTATTTTTTTGTTTTTTAAAATGAAGAAATACCATCTAGAATATCAAAATGAAAATGTCTCTTGAGAATTTCAAAATTGATTTAGACGTTTCCCGCTCATATTTTTCATATCAATTTAATATATACCACACTAACACCAAAAAGAAAAACCACTTTTCATTTTTTTTTTTATTCTTATTTATTTGTATACTTAAAATATGGAAAACTAAATCTAATAAAATACTTTTTATAGAAATGTAGGGGATAATGTATTTTTAAAATATGTTAAAAAAAAAGCATAAAAAAAGAGAAGGAATATTTTATGTCTATTGAATAATAAAGGAAAGCAAAATCAATTTTGCACTTCAAAAAAAAAAAAAAAAAAAAAAAAAAAAAAAAAAAAAAAAAAAAAGATCTGTTGTCAATCTTTTTGAAGAGCAATAATTGTAAGGGATTTGAATGATTAATGTTTCCCAAATAATGACAAAGCTGATCCATACTACACGATCATGGAAATACGTAAGAAATTACAAAAAATGTATAAAATTTACAAATAATTCAAATTATGCAATAGATAATAAAGTATATTAATTGAATAAAAAAAAACGTTTCTATAAAATATTAATTAGCCATTTAATGCCACTAAAGTATATTTTGGTATATAATTCAGTAGTTTTAGAACAACTAATATAAAACAATTATATATTATGATATATATTTTATTTATACAAACTTTTATAATATAGTTTAAAATATATTATTTAATTTTAAAATTATATAATTTTTTTTTTTTTAATTAAATAACTTATACTCATTTGAATCAATAAATACCACTGTTGGCTTAAACTTGTAAATTTCCTACATGATGTACAGATATACATTTATGATTCTAATGGTAATGTCTGGGTAATGTCTCTGAAGAAAACATTATAAATTAACATTAAAGGCATAGAACACCTGGAACAAAAAACATGTTTTTTATCGTAACATAACTTACTATTAACGTTGATTTGGCCGGAGTCATTGATTTCTAATTTATTTTCCATTCAGGATAATGGCAGTTGCGGGATTATGACGTCACAGTTTACTGGTTCCACGCGCGCGGAAATGGTATATGTGACGTCACAAACCCGCATCTGCAATTTCGTGGATAGAAAATAAATTAGAAATCAATGACTCCGGCCAAATCAACGTTGATATTTATACGTAGGAATGTTAGGATGTTAGACCAGTTTTTTGTTCATAGTGTTCTTCACCTTTAAATATAGATCAAATAAATTAATAATAAGACTGCTACCATCACATATATTATTGCGAATAAACTTATAATTCTTTATGGTTCAGAACCATTGAATGAATGTGTGGAGGGAGATGGTTACGTATTTTAAATATTATTAAATTAACAGTAAGCTATAGGAGACGAATTTGTGTTTCTTTCTTAAATTCACTTTATGATACTTTCTTATGAGAAAAAGAGTTAAGTTAGAGTTGAAAATATATATTATACTGTACGTACATTGAAATATTTTAAATACTGACGTTGAAAATTATTTTTTCCTAGCTATTAACTTGTAATTCGAGGAAATAAAAGGTTTTTGTGGGACTCAGTTAAAATTTGAGCATTGAGAATAAAAAAAAATAAAAAATAAATCTATAACGTGAATAATAGCTGCTTCATTGCCCCAAATAGGAAAAAGTATGTTAAATTGAGACAAGTATACACAAAGTTGGCTGCTAGTACTTTGTTAGTATTGTAAATTGGCTTAATTTTTCTAGTTAAAACACTTTTTTTTTTTTTTTTTTTTTTTTTTTGCAAGAAGTCATATATTGAGCACTATTTTTTTCCCTACAGATTTTCATATTCGGTTCACATGGTCATGCTGGTGTGGATCACATGCTAATTTTAACGATTTAGTGCTTTTTTTCCCCTGAATAGTACTATGTAAAATATTATTCCATAGTATTATAGTATGTATATTTAAATAATGATAATAATGTTGCATTGCTAAATAAAAGTACATTACAATATTCTATTTTACAGAATAGACAAACAGTAGCATTTTCTACATCCCCTTGTGATTTAATACATGAAAGCTCTTGCTTATAGTTGTGTTTTTTTTTACACTATACTCTAAACTATGTATGTCTATGTATATGTATATAAGAATTCGGATCTATGTATTTGTGTGTCTATATGTATATCAAAGAGGGTTGAGAGAAAAAGAGAATTATGAGGTTACCTCTTAAAACATGCATAAGAAAAACGAAGAAGCTTCGCAATTCTATTGGGGAAACCCTTACTATACAGTATAGTTTTTTTTTTTTTTTGCCCTCTCTTTTAAGAGATAGCGAGAGAGAAAACATCTCTATTGAGTTAAACCTTAAATTTTACATACAAACAAAACCCCATAAACATCACTTAAAATATCCTTAATAAAATTTTAAACACATAACGTTACAAAATGATTTAAGATATTTTGTAATTAAATTTATATTTTAACAAATCAACACCATGGTCAAATACTAAATTAACTGTATATGAAAGAAAATCCTGTTTATAAAATTTGAGTTAAATAATTAGATTTGCTTATAAATTAATTAAAGTGTCTGGTACTGAATTCGGCCTGTGTGAAGCCTAATTCACTAAAAAAAAATAATAATTAAAAACAAAAAATCAAAATTTCTTTCCCTTAAAACAAGTTCTGTACAAAATATTGTAGCAAATTATAACGTATAAATTATTTGCTTAAAATTGTTGTTATTTTTTATTTAAAGTTTTATTTCATATTTTACTAACTATTTATACAATTTAAAAATTATAATTAATATTTTTTTATTAGCTACTTTTTAAATATATATTTTTTATAAATACTGTTAGATGTTGCTAATAAATTTAAAAATATATATACATATTATATTTTTATAAATTTTATTACTTATTTCTCGTTTACCAAATTCAACTAGTATTTAACTATGTAACTACATAATTTACTTCATTTACTTTCATGGTGGTTTAGAGGTAATATTTAAATAAGTGAATACAGTATAACGAAGAACTCTAAACTGTGAATTAAGATGAACAATATATTAGAGTTAAGTGCAGTAAACAAATGAAAAAAAAAAGAAAAAAAGAAGTTATAACTATGGGTTATATATATTTGTTTTTACGTTTACCTATAAGCAATGAAAATTAAAAAAAAGAAATGATAACAATGCTTGCTGGTTAAATAATTAAATACAATTTCTTTTTCAAATATGTCTAGTGTGCCTCATTCATATATTTGCTCAAAATTCACAAAAAAAAAAAAAATAAAAAAAAATAAAAAACTTTTTTACCCGCTTAATGTTAGATTAGGGGTCCTGAACCTTTTTCTAACGCGCATGTGATTAATCGTGGCCCGCAGGATATCACGGGGGCCTCGGATTAATGTTACGTCATCACCGACAACAATCTTTGTATAGCTTGTAGCTAAAGGTGAGTAAAGTAAGTTCGTTAACCGAAATATAATGATAAAGAGTTAAATATTTTCTGAGGAATTTAAAATATTTTTATTTTGTCAATGTTAAAGTAAACTATCACAAGTATTTCTTAAATATTTTGTATTCAAAGCAAATGAAAGTTTAATACAAGGATCTTTTACATCTCTCTCTCTCTCTCTCTCTCTCTCTCTCTCTCTCTCTCTCTTTTCTACATTCTTCATGCACGTCATTTAAAATACAAACTATGAGTTGAAAAAAGAAATCACGATAAAATAATATAAATAAATAAACATAAAAACTTTTTAATTATTAATAAGAATATAAAGATGTAATTACGAAAAGTTAACTATAAGCAAAAAAAAAAAAGTTTTAACTCGGTTATGCATATAAAACTATGCATTAAATCTGTTGCAATAATATACATACAGTGTAGGTAGGGAAGTGTTTTAATTTGTTTATGCATTTTAAATGAAGTGAAAGGGGTTGTCAGAGTTGAGAGACACTTGTACATACATATAGTGTCATAAAATTTGTACTGTAAAAATATAGGAGAGATAGAGAGTTATATTATATCGTATATACAGTATTATTATTTATTTATTTATGAATATATTATAACGTGTGGAAAATATATTTAAAATATATCTATTATTTATATTTCTTTTAATTACATCTTTCATTATATTATCTTTCTACTGCACAGAAACATTATGTAAAACACAAATTCAATCAAAGAGTATATCCCCATTACGTCATACTGAATGCGCTTCGCCGCCATACTGGAGTGATGAATAAAATCGCAATAGTTTAGGACAAACCGTCATGGTTTTCGGCTATTTTCTTGGAGAAATTATTATTTTTTCTTGCATATTTATGGAAATCTAATTCAACCTGTTAACACCATCAACGCTCTCAAAAATATTGCTTAGTAATTTTAAGTTTTCAAAAATGCACTACTTTCCCATACCAAGCCTATGTTATCAAGTGATCCAACATGGAGTTGATTTTTATATGCAATTTTCAAAATTTAAATGAGCGTGTTCGAAAGAAATTTAAGTGTTCGTAAGCGGTTGGAGTTCGTCTAAAATGGTGTTCGAACCCAACACTGGATTATTAAAGAACAATCAGTACACAGTTATAATTATTATAAAAGAATAAATTTTTATTTATTTACTATGTATAATACAGTGAAAAAAAATGAGACATTTCTTTTAACAAAAATTAACAGGTGATGAATTCACATTAATTCGATTCATATATTTTGTGTTATATACTATATTATCGTATCAAAATAATGGTTAATAATGGTTTATTAATGCTTCAAATTTTAATAAATAATAATAATTTAATGATATGCTAAGTTCTCCTTTTTGGTTTTCAAATCTTAATAAAATTGAAAAAATAATAATAATATTTAAAAAAGAAAAGAAAAAATCTCACTATCAATCTAAACGAGAAAAAAAAATTGATGAATGTGAAAATAAAGCGAAGGTGATATTTTATATTATTGTGAGGAATGATAACTTGCAAATCTATATCTAGGATAAGAGGGTTGAAATTCCTAAGGGATATACATGCCATGGCAGAGTTAAGTAAAGAACCCTCCCTCTTTCTCCACCCTATACCACCCCCTTGAGAGAGTTCCTTGCACTCACGTCATGCTATATGTAAGGGTTGGGGGTGGAAAAGAGGAGAGGGGGGGTGGGGAATTATCACACCAAATATACTCAAAGTTATGTCAATGGTCTGTGACGTCATACTTTCTCATTTGGAATAACGCTTTTAATGGAAATATATGGATATTTTATCTTCAATTTTTAAAGGAATAGACCAGAGAAAAACATAAGCATTTATATCACAAAACACTTGATGGGACTTACATAAATAACTTTAGTTTGTCTCAAAACCCAACTGTAGCTCCGTAGTAGTGATCAGAAAATTCAAATTATGCAGCCCGCACAACATTTTCATACTAATTTTTGCATATTTCTGAATAGTCACTTAAATTGCATACTTTACAGTATTTTCACGCTCTCTCGTGGGGCTTCATTAACATTCTGGTAAAAATTGTCAATAGTTTTTTTTTAAGATCCCATTTCGTGTTTTCCTGTTTATTCATTAAAAAGCACATGTTGCTTTATGTGGTCTATAGCTTTAAAGATTATATTTCCGTTCCGTGCTGATATAGTCGATTGGTGAAGGTAGCTGACTCGTAACTCATGTGTAATGTAAGTAGATAACTTATGAAATCCAAAGAGGATTTCCGCTGAAAAGTACTGCTGGTCAGCTGGAGACGTGGAGACGTGTATTGCGGGTCAAAATTACATTAATCAAATGGGAAAAAAAAAAAAAAAAAAAAAAAAAACGATAAAATAAAGAGGCAACAGATTACCTAATCTATAGAAAAACCTAAACTCTGTATTCCTTATTATATCAAGCACCTCAGGTCCGAGGCACAGCTGCTGGGTGCATATACGTCAAGTGGAGAGCAAAATACGTTGCACGAGCCGTGTTTAGATGCATTCCATTACGACACACGCAATGGAAGGTGTATGATTTTGATGTCCAGCCTATCTATAGAGTTTCCAAGGTTTATCTATAGGCTGTCATGGTGAATGCCGGGCTCTGACCAGCCGATGTGTGCGGTTTCCATTATGCACGTTGATAAGACAATGTCGTGATGGAACTTAATGGTAAAAAATGTAACATGAGAGCACAATTTGTCAAAAAATAATAATAATTAATAAAAATAATTAAAAAAAAAACATGAAAAAAAAAAAAAAAAAAAAAAAAAGCGAACGCACGAACAAACGAACTAAGGAAAAAGATGAGAGTGATATAAAAGTATCAGTCGAGATGATTTTTTTTAAGTATTATTTATTAATATATGAAGCTAAATAATTTTCCCGAAACACGTGGTTGTTAGTAAGGAGGGGTCAAGTTGGCGCCGGCGCCACGTGAGACACGCCCCCCTAGGGACCACGCCTCTTGGGAAATAAGGGAGTCGTCATTTTGGTGCTCACACCCCATTGTGCACCACATTTATATAATGGAGAACTCAAGTGAGAACCCTCCTATAAGAAATTGAAATTCATACATTAATTTGTTTAAGAAATGTTCATAAGATAACGTTTGCTTGATTTATTTTACTATTATATAAGCTTATATAGGGTGTTCACATAAAAGTCAACGCCATGTTGGATCACTAAATAACGTACCCAAGTGTGGGAAAAGAACATACTTTTCCGGTTTAAAAATAGCTAGCAATATTTTTGAGAGCATCGATGCTGTTAACAGGTTGAATTAGGTTTGTTTACATATATGTGTGAGAAGAAAAATAATAATCATAAAAACCAACTTTCCAACAAAAATAGCTAAAAATCAAGTTTGTTTTATATTGAGCAATGCTATTCATTGTTCCAGCATGGCGTCGAAGCGCATTCATTATGACGTCATGCGGATTCATGTTATTTTTATTTTTTATTATTTATTTTGCTTTGGAACACACACACACACACACACACACACACACACACACACACACACACACACACACACACACATCCAATGAAAATCACCAAATAATGCTGTTTATTTATAATTTTGGATTTTTCAATGCAAGTTTACAGCATTGCACAGTAGTTTTTAATATACTACTCCAAAATATGTATAAATTTCAAATTAATTTCAAAATTAATTAATACATGAAATATTTATAATAAAAACATTTTAAATAATTCTTATTAAATTATAGTTTATTTTAGTTTTAATATTTTTATTATTTTGTAAGAAATATAGTGTTTTGTTTTTAATAATAATTTATATTATTTTAGCTATATTTTTATAAATAAAAAGCTACTCAATTTGCATTCATTCATTCTATATAAATAGAATATAGATTCAGATATCTAATTCATAGTAGGATTAATGTGCTAATGAATGAACGATGTAACAGAACTGTGATGTAAACGACAAATAGAATTATTAATACCTATTTCGTAACTTCGAAATGTTGAACTTATAAGAAAGTAATTACCGCACTATATCTTTAATACTTGACTACAAAATAAGTTTGAAATATTGAAGTTAATTAATAATACATTCCCTTATTTAATTTAAAATTTTGATACGAATGGAAAATAAAATAATCAAACAAAAATTTGCAAAGAAATAAAATAAAAACATTTTTAATGTATCATATACATTTCAATGGAGCTGTATTGTATTGTAACGCAGCTAGCAAAGTAATATAGGTCTCTCTCTCTCTCTCTTTTACGATGATTTCCCAAGTGAGAAGAATATAATCAAACACCAGCACTATATATACCAACCAGAGCACACAGACTTATATAATATATAACAATACCATGAAGCTTATATACAAACTTATACAATATAAGAACCAAAAATCAAGTTTTTTTTTTTTTTTTTTTTTATGTACAATCCGCATTAAAATATCATATTAAATGGAAGATTTGGTAAAATTTTCTGATATTGTGGAATACTTTCAAAATAAATTGGTTAATATATTAAATATATCAAAATCGTGGTATATGACCTATTTTATGTATTAATAGTGCTGGTATATATATTATGTAATTTTAGTACAATTTTTTGTGAGTTTGATGTGTTTTTTTAAGTGAAAAACGGATTTGACCAGTCAAAGTTTACTATACAATAAATTTTTACCGTATAAAAGCATGAAGTCTATTCATTTGCAACAAAAAATAATAATAGTAATATTATATATATATATATATATATATATATATATATATATATATATATATATATATATATATATATATATATATATATATATATATATATATATATATATATATATATATATATATATAAATTATTATTTCGAAGCATGGAATTTCTATAGCTCCATAGAGCGATTTTTAAGTACATTTTTGGAGTCAATTTCATGGAGCATATATACCAGAGAATGTTCAATTATACTCAAATTTGGACTCGATTGCGTGCAATGGACAAAATTTCAATGCCCATAAGAGCACTTAACATAAAGTACAGCAATTAACCTGAAATTCAACGCATGTCTTCTGCTTTTTCTCATGCGAATATCATTTAATTTTTACAATCGCAAAACTTCATAATTTAATTTTTAATTTTTGTCATTGTGCTTGTCAATACGTGCTTTTAAATATTAGAATTTCAATAAGCAAGTTTTCTTGTGCTGAAAAATATATTAAGACAATAATAATTATTAAATGACAAAAAAAAATATTTTTTTTTATGGTTGCTTCAAAAAAACCTTATAGTAATAGATATACATACATGAAAATAAACGTTAAATATATTTTACTTATACTATAGTCCATAAGCTTTAAATCGAATCGTTTAATCCGAAGCTGTAATAAAACTAAAATAAATGGTGCGCACTCTGTTAAGGTGACAGGTCCATTTATATCTTTATAACGCATACGCCCTTTACTTAACTCTATTTTTTTATTTTAACAAATTTCTTTAGTATTTGGAAAAAAAAAAAAAAAAAAAAAAAAAAAAAAAAAAAGCAGATCGTACAAATTGCGTAAGTTGAGGGCTGTAGTTTTTATTTAAATTGAGATTTCTAAAGTTGTTCTGAATACAAAGTAGTGCGAGGGAGAAATATTACTCGACATGCAGTTCATTTGTTGTCCCTTGGGATATAAGCCAATCACAAGTGAGCAAATTGCATTGTAACCCACACATAAAACAATACAACGAGCTTTTTCTTTTGTTTTCTGATTAAGTTACGAGGAAATAAATAAAATAAAATGTTTGTTTAATTTGAAATTATCTATGTAATTTTCACTTTTGATTGCACAATATTTATAACAAATATATTAGGTATTTTTATTTATTATAACAAGTTAAATAATAATTATTAAATAAATAAATAATTATGGTTACAAATATTGTCTAAATAATTAAACAATTCTATTGTACAATAATTCTTTCAGTGCCTCAATGGACATTTTAACTTCATAACCTGAAAAATTTTCAATGAATTTGAGTTACTTTTCTTTAGCAATAATATACTAATAATATTATATATAAATATAATATATAGTTATTTATGTACCCTGTACATTATTTTAAGTTTTTATATTGATATTTTCCTTTTTTACGTAGGAAACAGTCACGCAAATAGCATATTTAACAGTATTTGCACTCTCTCTTGAGGGGTTACATTTACATTATAAATGGCAAAAATTGACATAATTTTTAGAGATGCTATTTTGTGTTTAATTATTAAAAAGCAGATGTGGTCTATGGCTTTAAATTATAATATGTATTTTGTCTTTATTATATTTTTAGTAAAAGAAGTATATACTTTGTTCATAAAATATATTTTTTATTTCCATAAAATTTCTTTAAGTAATATTTTACAACTACTTCAGTGTTTTTAATTCATGTTAAGTGTGGTATATAAGAATATTATACGTTGGTTTATAGAAGCCACTTTATGATGCTCTAGACACCAATCTTTTGGTTGTTAAACTGCTGGCAAAAATCTTCACCGCAATTTTACACCAATTCACGCACTTTTTCTCACTTTTTTTTTTCTTTTTTTTTTATATACTGTAATAAAAGTATGATGTTTTTGTTATGATTTTTTATATTGAAGAACATTTTGAAAAGTTATGTCTAACATTTTATATATGCAATTTATTCTCAAAAAGTAAGTTTTTTTTTCTTTATCAGTAAATTATACTAGGTACTAATAAAGGCTATATTATAATTGATAAATTATAATTTTTTTCCCTAAAATTCTTTGTATTTTTTCCTTACTATAACAATAGCATTACATTTGAAAATTACTTTTATGTGATTTAAAATGTAAGACGACCCAAACAGTAACTTTAATTAAAAATAATACAATATAGAAAGAAATAAACTCTTTCTTTTTTTGTATAAAAATAATAATAAAAATAGACCTCATAATATTTTGCTCCCAAACTCACAATTTTTTTTTATATATTTTTTATTATTTTTTTTTATTATTATTTTTTAACATAAAAACAGTAAATTATTTTATTATTTTTTACGACATATTGAAGCATTGAATTGAGTCGTTATAGTATATCAATACATGATTGTTGTGTTCAATTCACTTTGTAGCAGGTCAATATAATTATACAGTCAGTGAGAGAGGGGTAGCAAATTGTCGTCTGATTTTCAATGTTATACAAATGATCTTCCACCCTACGAAATAAAACTTATTTAACAATGAAGGCGCGAGTTATCAATTATTTCATACAAGCATCTGTGCCTTTTTTATATACTGAAATATATTACATTGTGTATGTTTATTTTATATTGCTATATTCTCTCTCTCTCTCTCTCGATTGTAGTTCATGAGTATACGTTTTGTAATGTAAATGAGCTATCTGCTAGGAAAATTAAGAATTTTTCATAAGAGTATTCTTTACAATTTTGTATTATTTTACTCATGAAAATATACTTTATATTATACAAAATAAATATTGTTATTTTTAATTGTTATTTCAAAATACCTATTTTTATATAGTACACATTTCTAACAACGCTAAATATTACTTTTTTTTGTTTTAAAGTTTTATAATTTTAAATTATTAAAAATATTAAATATTTTATTATTTTAATTACAAAATTTAAATTATATTTAATAATTTTTTTTTAAACAATTATATATATACAATTTTTTGACTTATACGTTACGAAGTAAAATGTAATAAGTCGCAAGTTTCATTTTTAGTCAATGAAAATGTGTTAAATTAGAAAATGTAGCGTTGAAACGGAAATTATCTGTAATATTTGAAAATGATAATAATGGTATTATATCTAAAAGTTTATTTCATATAGTAAAATACATAATATGTACAACTTTACGTAGCCTATATCGTTCAATATTCATAATAGTACAGGATCAAGTGAAAAATTAACATAGGGAACCCCCAAGTAATTAGTAACAAGCTGAAAATTTCATCACAAGTACATTTAAGTGTCAGTAGACCACAAAAAAAATTCGCACATTTTCGCACCACGGGAAGTTGCCCATATTTTGAGTTTGTCCCGGAATTCAAAAATATTTTTTATCTCAGTTTGCAGCACAGCTACAGCAACAAACTTTGTACCAAATGAAAGCTTAAACTAAGAGAAGTCTGAAAAAAATTATTGCAATCCCCTCAATTGCTTTTTATGACCCTTAATTAGGGGTCAATTAAAAATAGATGGGCAAAATTTCTAAACTATCGTGAATAATTCTTTAAATTCCCAAAATGATGATTTTGAGTTCCTTATAAAAGTTAATGCTCTTTTATCTACAAATTCAACGGTACCTTGTTTATTTCTCTAGCGTAATTAGGGGTGGAGTTAAATGCGATTGTAGAACGGGGGTTCCGGCCGACGTGTTAATTTGCTCTCCATAACGTACATTACAATACACGTAATAATGTGCTTTTTCCCGCAGTTATACACAAACGTGCTTAGGTTTGGTAAAAATTAACTTTATACCCTTAATTTAAAACCCAATTAATTTCCCCCCGAACCCCCCCCCCCCCCCATTTTTTTTTTTTTTTTTTTACTTCAACACATTTATAGGTTTTAAAATGAACCAACGACCAAAAAAGATTTAAATTCCCTCGTTTTTCATATTATCCCCCCCCCCCCCATTTTAATCCTTAATATTTTTTTCACAATTAAAGAAATATTTCAATTTAAGACCTATGTATAAGTTAGTTTATCTATTTACAAATATATCACCTTGTGGCAAACTGATATTCGTATACATAAATACATTTATTTTTAAATTATCTTTAAATATTTGTTCAGTTAATTAAT
The DNA here is from genome assembly GCA_949318235.1 of Ecdyonurus torrentis. Lineage (NCBI taxonomy): Eukaryota > Metazoa > Arthropoda > Insecta > Ephemeroptera > Heptageniidae > Ecdyonurus > Ecdyonurus torrentis. The sequence goes on along the minus strand of OX439133.1, from coordinate 8,548,777 downwards.
TTTAATTTTTTTTTAATATTTTGGTAACTGATGTAACCAAACATATTTGGGCACTTTTCTCATATATGTGGCAGTAATTTTGGGGGCAGATTTTCTTTTGTGTATTAAACTCAATTGCGTTAATCATTGATAGGCGGTATACTTTTTTTTTTTTTTTTTTTTTTTGTCTATAACATAATAATATATTGTAAAATCTAATCATTCTATGAAATATTTTTGAGATTATAAAATAAAGAAAATTCTTTACGTCTGGAGACTTGACTGGAGTTGAAACAAGTTATTATGTACAGTACTTACTTCTACATAATAGCGCATAATACTGTATATTTTTGTTGTAACGCGTCTTTTTTACTTAATTTTTACTACGTGTAGCGGATTTTTACATTTTTCTAGGAGTATCTTTGCTGTATTACATACGTAGTTGATCAAAAAATATTAATATTTAATTTATAATTTCCATGCAAATAAATATTTAAGTTTTGAAATACAAACTAACATTATACATGAATAATTTATAGCATTTAGAACTATAATAATGCTGCCCATCAAATTAGTACATACTGTATAATATTTATTTGAGAAAAATAAACCAAATATATTTGTTTACAACAAATAATAATAATGATCTGGCCCCAATCGTGCAGTAGCTACGGTTCCTGCGCCCGAGGTCGCGTCCTTCCTCGTCCAGGAGAGGGGTGTGTTTGTGGGCCTCGTCCTCTATAAAGCCCCTTAGGCCTAGCTAGGCCGAGGCATGGGGTTGGGAGGCTGAGAGCCACCCCGCCTTTAAATGCCTCGGTAACTATGGAATCCGGCTCCCATATAGGCTCGCGGAAAAGTGTCCCACCGATCCCAGGAGAGATCATCACCCCTATGCAGGCGGTCAGGGCCTATATAGTGCCTAAGTATATAGCCATCATTTGCCATCAACTTGCCTCCTAGCAAATTAGTCACAAATTTTGGGTAGTGAAGGGTGCGTACATCTAGTCGTCAGTATAAGCCCGCTGCACGCAATAGCCACATAACATTTTTAAGTGAGGAGAGTTATAAAATTAAATATAATGTTATATCAATTAATTTAAAAAACAATCAATGTATTTATATATACGAATTTAAGTTTGCCATGGTGATGTATTTGTGTAGATAAATTAACTTATAGGCCTTACATTGAGATATTTCTTTAATTGTGAAAAAAATATTAAGGATTAAAATGGGGGGGGGGGGGGGATAATATGAAAAACGAGGAAATTTAAATCTTTTTTGGTCGTTGGTTCATTTTAAAACCTATAAATGTGTTGAAGTAAAAAAAAAAAAAAAAAAAAAAATGGGGGGGGGGGGGTTCGGGGGGAAATTAATTGGGTTTTAAATTAAGGGTATAAAGTTAATTTTTACCAAACCTAAGCACGTTTGTGTATAACTGCGGGAAAAAGCACATTATTACGTGTATTGTAATGTACGTTATGGAGAGCAAATTAACACGTCGGCCGGAACCCCCGTTCTACAATCGCATTTAACTCCACCCCTAATTACGCTAGAGAAATAAACAAGGTACCGTTGAATTTGTAGATAAAAGAGCATTAACTTTTATAAGGAACTCAAAATCATCCTTTTGGGAATTTAAAGAATTATTCACGATAGTTTAGAAATTTTGCCCATCTATTTTTAATTGACCCCTAATTAAGGGTCATAAAAAGCAATTGAGGGGATTGCAATAATTTTTTTCAGACTTCTCTTAGTTTAAGCTTTCATTTGGTACAAAGTTTGTTGCTGTAGCTGTGCTGCAAACTGAGATAAAAAATATTTTTGAATTCCGGGACAAACTCAAAATATGGGCAACTTCCCGTGGTGCGAAAATGTGCGAATTTTTTTTGTGGTCTACTGACACTTAAATGTACTTGTGATGAAATTTTCAGCTTGTTACTAATTACTTGGGGGTTAATTTCACTTTATACTGTACTATAAAGAAGTTATCACATCATGAGTGCAAAAAATATTAAGTAAAGGATAACTTTTCACTCTTCTGTGATAACTTCCATTCAAGTGTTTAAATAAAAGATAGATAAAAAAAAACTAATAAAAAAAGAAAATATACATGAGAATTCGAAACGATAAAATTCTTTAAAAACAATTTAATTTATGAATGATGAGATGATATTATAATTATATTAAATATTAAATACAAATTTGCAAGCTTAATCTGAATTATATAGTGGTTGCATTCATATAAAAGTTGACGCCATATGTGAGCACTTATAAATAACATAAGTCGGTATATGGGAAAATGACTCATCTTGCCATTTTTAAAATATTTAGCAATATTTGGTTGAATTGCATGAATTACTATCTCAAAAATTAAGTTTGTCTTATGCTGAGCAATGATATTCATTGCTCAAGTATGCGGCATCGGAGTGCACTTATTATGACGTCATGTGCACACACCCTATAGACTGAAATGCAACACTAAAATTTTCGAGCTATTCATTTCATTTCGGTACAGTAGTTTTATGTATGTGCTTGAAAATATTTTATTGACAACAATTTTTATATTGTCATCTCGTGTTGAAGAAATAAAAATTTAATGAGGAAGGCCTAAATTTTTTGGGGGTAATTTTATTTAATATTCTAAAAGAGTGAATCAATACATGTGTGAAATTTTAATATCTGGAGTGCAATAAGCATTTTTAAATAATTTTTGAAAGTCCAAAAATGACGTCACAGGCTGCAACTTTTTCCTATGCTAACATGCATAAGGTGCAGTCTGTGACGTCATTTCACGATTTTCAAAATTTAATTAAAAATACTCAATGAACTCAAAAATTAGAAATTCACATATGTATCGATTCAAGGCAATGTCTTCTTTTACAATATGAAATAAAATTATTCCTCACATTTTTTGTATATAGTGTTCCTCATTGTGTTATGTATGACTGTAGAATGAAAGAAAGAAAGAAGTTTTGAACCTTTTGTTTATAAGAAAAACTTTGTATGTAACGTATAATAGTGTCATGTTTTGTTTTGTTATTAAATTTTAATATACTATATCATAATATACAAGTATAACAAGCAGTTTTAAGTGCACTAATACATTAGAGCTTAGAAACTTTAATTCTTACCGGCGATAAAGATTAAAAAAAAAAAATGGCATGTCTAGTATGCCGTTTGCTTCATTTAAAATTTTCAAAAATCAACGTACTAGTTAAAAAAAATGAAAAAAAAAAAAAAAAAGAAGAAGAAGAAGAAGAAGAAGAAGAAGAAGAAGAAGAAGAAGAAGAAGAAGAAGAAGAAGAAGAAGAAGAAGAAGAAGTTAAATTAGGGAGTTCCGCTCCTTTTCTAGCGCGTCTCTGATTGGTGTTACGTCAGCGCCGGTAAAATGCAACAAAATTTAATATTACATCATAAAACATAATATATGATAATCTAATCCCATCATTCTTACGAGTTAATTGCCTTCAGTCATAATTTAAATTGGCTTTACTTTTGAGAAAGACGATTTTGAAACATTTGATAACAGTATATCACATTTTAGGAAGTTCATCAAAATTTAAAAAAATAAATAAGAATAAACAAATAACCCCAATTTAAATTAAGTAAATCAAAATAATTTACAATTATCAATAAAACAAATACATTACTTTTAGTTGTAAAATTTTTGAAATAGGGTGTACTGTATTATAATTTAGTACAGTGCATTATACTATATACACATGGTAAAGTGGCATGTGCATCGATGCATATAAAAAAAAAATAAAGGACAGAAGTGGCAGTTCGAATTTCAAGCCTGGCCGATTGTGTGGCTAGATCATCTCCCCCTCTCCCCACTCCCTTTCCTCCCCTACTTTGATAACAATGCAAACAAGTAGGGGTTAATATTATAGTTAGTATATAGGGATAGTATAATTTCAAAATCTGAAATTTTGTATATTAAAAATTTAAAGATAGAAAATTTAAGTACAAATTTAATATAGTATTATTATTATAATTATTATTTTTTTTAAATTTACTATTATATTAATTTTGCATTTTATTAAACAACAAATTAAGTTTATGTGTTATTTAAAAATAAATATCTATATTTAATGTAATTTTGTCATTATATTAGCTTTTTTTATGCTTATTAATACTTAATTTATATTCATTTTTGTTATTTATTAAATTACAAATTTTGATGCCAGTCATATTGTGTAACATTAATTCTTAATGAGCTTGCAGTTGGTATTTAAGATTTACATCAGGTACTCGATAATAAGTTCAGGGAGTAGGGGACCGACGTCGGCTATTAGACTAAAAGGTTTCTCGTCAAAAAAATCTGAAATTTTGCACAATAATACTTCAGCTTAAGAAAATTTCAAATATATAAAAATTTTGGGGGGTCACCGTGCAAATTAATTTTATATGATTTTTTGAAATTTTAAGCCCATATGACCCAATGTTAATTTCAATTACTTTTTTCTTTTTTTCGGGACGGTCAAACATCAAGAAATTTTTATCACGGCTAGGTGTGACCCTCTACAAAATGAAACCAAGTTTAGACCCAAAACACTTCTAGTTTTTTAGATATAAGATCGGCACCCTACTCCCTTAAGTAGTTTGAAATTGTGAAAAACTTTTTATTTAATTAAGAAAGGTAATAAGAAAAACTTAAGAAATTGTGGTTTTGTAATATTATTGTGAATATCAGTACATTGATTTCGTACTTAGGAGGAAAATAGAGCAAAAGATAATTTTAATAACAAAATAAAAAATCATTAGCAACATTCATGTTGGATGGTTAAAGTTGCATGAATATTATGAGCAATTATGAAGTAAGTAAGTTTTGCTAACTTACAAAATAGTAATGTGAGTAAATTGCAAAAGAATAATAATATTTAGTCAATAATATTATCATCGGTATAAAGTTTTTTTTATTATTATTATTTCCTTCCTCTTATTTTTCTGCTCTCTTCCTATAAATGATATGATTTTACTAAAATCTCACTATATCAATATTTTAAAGTTAAAATTGTTTATATATTTTTTGATCTTATACTGTATTCATATAATATGCAGGTTTCTAAACCTCGCTCTTTTAAACAAGATTTTTTTTTTTCTGTTTTTGAATAAAAACAATTATTTATAAAACATGTTTGTCTTCTTTTTTAATTTTTACAACTTCTATTAGAAATACGACGTAATAAATTATGAAAAAAAAAATCCTATTCTATTTTGTACTGCAGAAATCGAAACACATACACATTAAAATCATATCAAAATAACACACAGATGTGTTTATTAGACAAAAGGATGCTCCCCATGTCTATCTACTACACCTGCTATTTATAGGTAATGATGCGTAACTTGACCTTCCTTATAGTACTTGATAATAACAAAATCAAGTGCGCAATCTGTTGTATATAAAAATGACGTCATAACCACCACTAGTCATATGTTCTAAATAAGGGATGAGGGTTGGAATGAATGGTTCGTTGATTACGATCTATCATTTCATACAATAATAATTACGCATTTTTTAAGTTATATTTTACTACGTCAAATATAGTGTTAAATTTTGTAAAAAAAAATTTCCTATTGTTGCATTTTGTATAAAATTTAAAATAGAATGGAAGAAGAGAAATTATGATTTGATCATGAATTATGATTTTGTGAGTCTTTCAACTCTGGAGCAAAAATATGTCAGTTTATAATATTAATAATAAATTCATTTTTACTTATATAGACCGGTTGCTCTCATATTTAAGAACCGCCATTTTGCTGGTTATGAATACATAGGCCAGCATAGAAAAAACTTCATTTTTATTATTATTTTTTTAATAGCAAAAGAAGCTTCAAACCTCAATCAAAGATTTATTTCTAGCTTCTAATAAGCTTGAAAAGTATGAGAAAAATTAGTTCAGTTGAAATAAACTCTTTTTAAGTGAAAAATTAGTAGAAATGATGTTTCCCCCATGCTGGACAATACATTAGGCACCACAAACATGACGACAAAGCGCAAGGATGTGAAAGGGGTCTATAATATGTAGAAAAATAACTATTTAATCTGATATTGTTTTATTATCTATTTTTAAAGTTATCTATAATTTATATATAGATATTATAATGTAAAGATAAGTGACAATCTTTAACGTTGGACACTGTATAAGGGAAAAAAATCATTAAGTCATTTCACAATAATTACTATCTCCACTTATGTTATCAAACACCGCAATTTCCTTTAAGATTTAAACTATTTTCACAATGTCCGCTTTCTATTAAAGTCAACACACCATTTCTAATAATTAATAATTCTTACATTATAGCTTCAAAATACCAATTATTTTAATAAATAATATTTTTAAATAAACTAATTATATTTAACCATATTAAAATCTTAACACAGTTTAATGCTCTGAAACTTCTGTTTCCAACGTATATATTGAACAATATTTTTATCTGTATCAGTATAATATAATCCAGTCAACATCTTTAAAGTAAAGGGAGGAGTTTGTATTGAAATTTTATAATTATAATGCTCACGTATTAAGTATTATAAATAATAATATTTTTAAATAAAATAATAATAATTATATTTATTAAATAATAAACAACAAAATGTTTAAAACTTTATTTCAATGATATATCAAAATTATTAATACTAAAAAAGTTAATTGTATAACAAATTAATTTAATAAAATACACTAAAAATGTACAATAAAAACTTTGGTACAATAATAATATAAAAAAATATTGCATATATTTTACACTATCCATCTGTTCATTACATATACTGTAATATTATACAATTCTTGTATAATATACAGCTCTGGCCAAAATTTCACGAACGATTTGCATAGGCAACCCGCAACAACACTATGTTATCTTTATGAGAAAACGCAGCGGCCGCCGCTGCCTTGTTCGGGTACTTTGGCCAGAGCTGTACTTCTCTATTCAACAATATCGTAACTTTTTTCTGGCACATCTAATGTCCTTGCACCTTGCACATTTTTTTTTTATAATGCAAATCATGTAAGGATGCTCAATTTAAATTTTTTTATTCATTATTTCAAGACTTTTCGGGGGTATGGTCTGATTTTGTATGTATATTTGGAAGTTATCTTTCTTATTAAATACTATATTTATTAGTGTTACTTTGTATAAAATATTATTGTCTTCATCTAAAAAAATTTTCATTGTATCAATACTTACAATCGATTTTAATTTTAAAATTACAGCATGACATACATGCGGGATTTGACTAAAAAGTTGTAAAGAAAGAAAAATCTGAAATTTTGTACAGTGATACATTAGGATATGGTATCTTCAAAAATGTAAAAAATTTGGTGGGTCACCATGCTAGATTTTGAATTATAATTTTTTGAAGTTTTAGTCCCATAAGAGCCCATGTTAATTTCAATAATTAATTTCTATCTTATCTGATGGTCATGGGATGGGTTCTGAAAATTTTATCATAGGTAGCTGTTACTGTTAACTTTCAAATGACATAAAATTTCGAAGTTTTATTTTTAGCTCTTGCGATACAGGCCATCTATATATAACCCTTAAATTCTTTAAGTTCTATTAATTATCATGCATAGAGCCGCAGCGTTAAAAGTTCAAAGAACGCTTCGTTGAAAGTATGATAATCTCATTGGCTGGAGATTAATTTATAAATTATTTTATTTCTTTATTAAAAAACTAGAAACTAAATTTAAAATGCAATTGTTTAATAATATAAATAAAAAATAAATTTAATTTTAAATATAACTAATAAAATAAGTAAATTTAATATTATTTTTTAATTAAAAAATTTTATGATGATATAATGTAGTATTAAGCTATTACATACACGAGTGTGACAATTAGTACATATATGTATAAGTACATTATACATATATACATATATATATATATATATATATATATATATATATATATATATATATATATATATATATATAGAACACAGGTGAATGTTATTGCCCTGAAACACCGCATATTGTGGTTACACTTTGGGTACAATAACATTAATGACTCTATAGAGAACACTTTAACCCCACAAAACATTACAGTATAGGCTAACCACTATGTGTATACACTATATATATATGTATAGTATTTTACTAAAGGGAATTATATTATATGGTATAGTAGAATTTTATAATATTATTTTTATATAGTTTATTGCTCTATGTTTTTATTATTGTTGTATAACTGAAAAAAAAACAACATTAAAATTGTTAACTTTTAAAAAAAAAAAGTTACAAGAAAATGTAATTTTTTCAAAAATAAAACGAATATAAAGACTTATAATTATCCTTACAATAATTGAGCATGTATTACACATTTTCAAAAAAAAAAAAAATAGTAATAATAATAATCTGTACATGATATTCCAGTTTTAGTTCAAAGGAAAAACAAAAAAAGCAGAGTTAAAAAAGAGGCATAATATTTAAATTGAAATTATAACATAATATAAAACTCTATATACACTCAGAAAACAAATAATGTTTACTCTCAAATGTGTAAAATATTTTATCGTGTAAAATCTTAAAATTGTATTTACTAAAAGGATTTCTATTGGCTTATGCTTATGTCCATAATAATGCAATCAGATGGAGATTTCAATTTACACAAAACTCCATTTAAATAATATATGTTATTCTATATTATGCCAATAAGATTTTTTTTTTTTTTTTAAGGACTACCTCTATAAGCATAATATAAGTGTATTTTCACTAAATATTTAAAATGATCGAGTCTATAATTGTGTTGATGTAATTAAATGATAACTTATGGACCGGATCTCCAGTTTGTTCAGTTTTTGAAATATGCATGCTAGGACACATCTGAGTTCAGATGTCCACGAATCATGAAGTTTTATTGCCAAAAATGCAAAAAAGTTTGGACTGAAAAAAACTGTTTTTGAAATTTGTAAACTGGGTCAGTTATTTTAAGTTTTTGTCAGTTTTTACCAGTTTTTCTCAGTTTTGGAAACTGAAAATAGACTTTTACCCTATAAAAACTTAAAATAGCGTGCTAAAAAAAAAATTGAAAAAAAAAAAAGGCGAGTATAATATATACTTTGAAATAATTATTTTTTATGCATATCTCAAAACTATCTGAATTCAACTGAACACTAATAAAAAATAAATGTTCAAAAGAAGTTCAAAAATACAAGAACAGCTCTCCTTCATACTGGCTGGTAAAGTGTATCAGATAATAATTTAACAACTTTTTATTATAAAAATTATTATTTTTTTTTTTTTCATAAAAAAATATAAATTTTATGCTTCTTTATCGATAATGTTTGTTTCTAAGTTAAAAATTATCAAAACTGAATTTCACTGTTTTTGTATAATTGAACTGAAAGTGAACTGATTTTGCTGTTTTTGCAAACTGATTATGCAAAAAAACTGGACTGAATTCAGTACTGAAAATGCACATTTTCAAAACTGATAATCCGGTCCCTATGATAAGTACAAATGATAAATGTGTAGACCACCTAAATATTATAATGTACAGTATACTCGTGCGGTACCACATTTAACTACAATTACAGTATAAAATACTTGCTGATGAGGTAATATTTACTGGTTTAGAGATAAACATTTTGTATATGCGTGTTTAGTCTCTACAGTACCAAATTTTGAATAAATTCATCATTTTATCAATTTTTTGCTTTTTTATAGAGGAGTTTGATAATATGTATAATAAACATGTCCGATTCTAACCATTTCCAATTCTAATCCATTCCGAATTCCCAATGCTTATAAAGGCTTACTTAGATCAATGAATGCTTAAGACTTAGATACAATGTATATGTTATGTTTTGTGAGTTGCTATGCATTCATGTTAAAGTTTACGCCTTGTTGGATCATTCAATAACACGAACTGCATAGGAAAATATTTCATTTTGGCACTTTAAAAAAGCAATAATTTTGAGAGCATTTATGTTGTTATAATTAGTATCTCAAGTATATGTGAGAAAAATAATATCCAAAAATTAACCAATTTCGCAGAGAAAATATAGCCAAAACAACTATAAGTTCCTATGATGAGCCACGTTATTCATTACTTAACATTACTGAGTGCATTAAAAACGACGTCATGTGCATACACCTTATACTACTATTATTAAAATATAAGCATCAATATTCTCATTTTTTTCAGTGTACTATTATGGAGTATAAAAATCTTAAAAAAAAAAGTAAAAAATCTAATGAAATATTTAAAACACGTCCTAAAAATAAAAGTTAATAGTACATACCTTTTTTGATCTTTCTATTCCCCTTATCATTTTATTATAGAAGTTACAAGAGATATAGATAAAAATAGACATTGAGTAGGTAATATCAGATTTATATAAGTACTTTGCAATGAAAATAACGAAAGGTATATTATATTATATATATAAAGTTATTTTCTTTGGACATTCTAACACATCGTTTGTGAAGCAGCTGTTTTTCTGTTAATAAAATGAGAAAATTTCCGTGTTATAGAGTGAGGGCGTCAACGTTTATATACTTTACAGTCGGATTAACGTAAGATTGCCAACCTAAAAAAAAAAAGTTTCATACATTATGTTCAAAGAATGTATTCGCATGACGTCATTTTTTAAGAGCTTGGCGGCTATAGGGAGTAATGAATAACATTGTTCAGCAGAGGAAAAACTGCGTTTTTGACTTTTTTTTTTTTTTTTGAAAAATTGATTAATTTTTTTGTTTTATGATTATTTTTCTGAGATACTTTCGAGACTTTTACTCAACCTATTAACAGTACCAATTAATTCTCTCAAAATTATTGCTTATAGTATTTTTAAAGAGGTAAAATGAGATATTCCTATGCGGCCAATGTTATTGAGTGATCCAACATGGCGTCGACTTTAACATGAATGCACAGACCCTATTGCTTTGCCATATAAACAATTTGGGAAATTATTTGAACCAAAAGTACGCCCTTTCTTGGATTTTAATCCAAATATAGGAATAAAAAATAACATGTATTACGTGCAATATATTATGCATTGATGATTTGTAAAAAGTTTTGTATTTATCTGGGAAAATTGTTTGAGAAAATATAAGGGTGAGCATAATCAGTTGTATGTATAAGAATCTTTGATCTTCTTTTGGCTATATGGTCCAAATTTTTTTTTCTCTCTCTCTGTGACTTAGAATTTAAAAATATTAATAATAAAAGTTGTCAAATTTAATACGTATAGTATTTTCAGTTAAATTTATAGATTTTATATTTTTTTAATACTTTGAAAAAACTGCAGTTTTAAAATTGCTAATTTATTTCACTCTTATTTATTATTTAATTCTAATTGCCAATAAGCTTTGAGTGTGCAAATTGTTTCTAAATTGATAACTTTATATTATTTTTTATCAATCATTTTAAAATAAATTTTTAAATAAAATAATATTTTAATATTATAAACATTTTTGTTTTATATTTATTACAAATATACATCTAAGTACCACAAATATATGTGTATAAAATATTATTAAACTTTAAAAATTGTAATTTATAACAAAACAGAAAAAAAAAAAAAAAAAAAAAAAAGTTCTACACAATTTGAACTTAAAAAGCTAACTTGATATTTTTACGTTAGTTTGACTTTATATTATATACGTAGGTTTTTAGCTGTGATGTAATTTGGTTTTAGTCTATAGCACAGAACTGAGATTTCACCCTAGAGAGTCACTAACTTTATCCCCGCCTTATATTGCTAGTCTTGCCAATATCTAACTGTACAGCCAACTGCACAAATAATGAACATTATGGATTAGTCTTTTAGATATAAGAAGAAGAAAAAAGTTTAGGCAAGTACGCGATTCTGAGTTTCTGTATTATATAAAAAAAAAAAAAAAAAAAAAAAAAAAAAAAAAAAAAACACTTCCCTTAAAGTTTGCAGTTCAAATTTTTCCCTGGGTCACAATCAAAGCAAACAATTAATAGTGTTTTCTTGCATCAAAAAATGCGCATTGCATTTGAATAACCAAAGGTGATCGTCATTTTAGGAGCAGAGAACAGGGTTTACGAACAGCATTAATGTTATATATTTGTCACTACCATCACGGTCAATATGATTTTGCCTCGACGGTGGCGCCACGTTGCACTTACTTCATTGTTGCGGTTAAAATCTAAACTACAAACAAAACGGATTTTTGTTTATTTTTTTCTTCCTCAACAAGAGCTTCTTATCCTGTATGTATGTTTATCCGTGATGCCTGAGCCATAGACAAAAAGATATGGTTCCAATTTTTTTTCTATGTTTAATACTTTTTTTAAAGTTACCGATAATTCAAAAAAAAAAAAAAACATCTAAATAATAATAATAACTGACACTAACTCAAAAGTGAATATTACAAAAAAATAACAATAATAAATAAAATAAAATTACATTCCAAAATAACAATATAACAACACAGTAAATAATTATTGTCATTTCCCACTGGATGTGAGAACATAAATCACGTGACAAGTGTAAACAACAATTTTCATGCAGATCATGAGATCTCATGGTGTGGTCTTGGAGTGCGGTCACTTTACTAATCATGTCACTTGCAAGAGGGTCATTCATAGTATTGGTCGTAGAGGCGTGAGAATGTGCAGTCATGACTAACTCTGCAAAAATTCACGTCTTTTATGTTAATGAAGTCTTTATATTATATTGTATAACATTTTTGTCATTTTTCTCAGCACTAAAAAAAGAAAGAAAAAAAAACTGGTAGCAGTATAACCTAACCATTACAAAGCTATACAACCAAACATGAAACAACATGTTCTTTTTAATGATTAAACACAAAATAAAACCTCTAAAACTAAAGATTAAAAAAAAAAATAATAATAAAATTAAAATGTGTAACGTGAAGATATAGCGTGAAAATACTTTTAAAAAAGTATGCTATTTGCGTAACTATATTCATATGTTTCTGACGTAAGAAACAGACAAAAATTTTTAGGAAAATGGTGTGCGGGTTGCATAAATGGAAATTTTCTGATCATTACTACCAGTTCTTGCATAATATATACATATAATTGTAAGTGACTTGGGAAATATTTTTAAACACTATTGCATAAATTATTTCTTGTGATGTAAATGCTAAGGTTTCCTTCTTGTTTTTTAAGGTTTTGACTAAATGTTATGAACTTATGACCATGCTAGATGGCTGAAACAGTTCTGTAATGCGCGTCATAAAAGAAATAATCTTACTTTTTTTTTATCATTTATAATATTAGAATAATATTAATATACCTTCTTATTATCAATAGATTAGACATAAACACGATGATTCTGTATTTATTTTTATTTTGACGGTGTATAGTTATCAGGTTATCACTAATATGAAGACACGATATTTTGAATTTTTAACTTAAATGCTTAAATCAGCCAATCAGAATCAACTAAATTCCAAAATATAGTGACGTCACAGATCAGTGATAACTTTAATCCGTCATAATGAAAATAAAACCAACATTGTTGATAATAATTAATGAGGTATGGTAATTATTATTCTTAAATTGTAAATTATAAAAAAGTAAGTCTATTTTAGTAAATAAATAAATCTCAAACGCAAATGTACTTAAAAAATAATAATAATAATAAGAAAAAGACAAATTTTTAATTCTTTTTAAGAGTATACCATATGGAGTATACCCTGGAATTCTGAAAATATAAATTACGTGAAAAAAAGCAATAAAAAGTTTAAGTGACATTCCCCTGACTATTGTTATATTTTGACAAGTTTTTGTTCATTTTTAAAGTAAAAAGAAATGCAAACAATGACCACTGACCACACAAGAAGCATACTTAAATAATTTTGAAAATATTTTAAATTATACTTTTATATTCAACCATTTATTGCATAATTTGTGTTATTTATATGATTTAAATTACTAATAATATATATATTTTTAAATTATTAATTATTTTTATTTTATAAATATTAAACAAATCTTACTTCAAAATAGATGATAAATGATAAATTTAAATAACTTTACAATATATTTGTTATGATGGTATAAATGATTCTCTTGATTAGAGTAAACACTGATAAATTATGATTATGCATGTTAGATTGCATGACGAAATTATTTTACTTCTAAATATCTATTTAATCAAAGTATTTTTCCGATGCTGGTGGCGTATCAGCAATCAAAGGTCCACTCGAAAAAGGCAATCAAAGATGATCCTTTTATAATTGGAATTACATTACATTACGTAGAACACCTAGAACCAAAATCATGTCTAATATCCCAACATACCTAAATAAGTAAATAGTAACGTTGATTTGGCCGGAGTAATTTATTTCTAATTTATTTTACATTCACAAAATCACAGCTGCGGTTTTGTGACGTCATAGCTCACCTGTTTCAGCGCGCGTGGACTAGTTAGCTGTGACGTCAGAAACCCGCAGCTGTGATTTTGTGAATGAAGAATAAATTAGAAATCAATGACTCCGGCCAAATCAACGTTGATATTTAGATATGTTAGAGTATTAGACATGTTTTTTGTTCAAGGTGTTCTACGCCTAAAGGAAAAATACTTTTCTTTTTTTCGTGAGAAATTTTATCCAACTTGCTGCATTGAATCTGAAAAAAGGTATATGAGGGTTATTTTAAGTCATACTTTAACATGTTTTAAGTATTTATTTTTTTCCATCGCCGGTAAGCAGAACAATCGAAAAATTGTGCAACTCACATTTTTTTTACTAAAATGGAGATTATCGGTTTAATAAATTCTTAAACAAGTTCTATAGCTTAAAACACGTAATAATATAATGTAATATTTCTCATTTAAATTTCTCAGGAATCGGTGGAGTAGTTATCAAAATATCGCAAGGAAAAAAAATATTGTTTTTGGCCATATAAGTGTAATGTTAAATTAGGGGACCCTTAGCTTTCCCCGAGCGCTGAAATAATATCCTCAATTAATTATTTAATTATCCAATATAACAGAATAAATTAAAAAATATTAACATTGTACTTAAAAAAATATATATTTGCTTTGAAATGTGTAAGAAGCATAAAATACATACCATATTTATATAAAATTCTATAAAGATAAAAACTTTTCAAATATATATATATAATAACATAAACCACATTATTTTGTTACATTTTCATTCGTGCATATCTCATATTTTTATGTTTTTATATTTTATCACTCGAAGTTACCATCACATAAATACATATTTGTGTCTCCATTTTCTGTGAAAGAAGAAGCTAAGTGCAAGATCATAACTTTTGCCCATGATCTGAACCCTAGGGACGGTGAGAGAGAGAGAGAGAGAGAGAGAGAGAGAGAGAGAGAGAGAGAGAGAATTTAACATAAGAGAACTTGCCAAAATATATATATAATATTTCTCCTTCGCCTTAAAGGAATAGACTAGAGAAAAACATAAGCATTTATATCACAAAACACTTGATGGGATTTACATAAATAATATTAGTTGATATCAAAACCCAACTATAGTCCCGTAGCATTGACCAGAAAATTCAATTTATGCAACCCACACAACATTATCCTACTAATTTTTGCATGTTTCTGACGTCATAAACATGAATTTTTCCGCAAATTGCATTACTTTACAGTTTTTTCATGCTCTCTCGTGGGGCTACATTAACATTCTGGTAAAATGTGTCATTATAGTTTTGAAGATCCAATTTCGTATATTTATTCATTAAAAAGCACATGTTGTATTATGTGGTCTATGGCTTTAAAATCTTTACACATAAGAAGTAAACCAATCATAGGCGCTAATAGAAAAGATCCCGAATTTAACATTTCGCTTGCTTAAGAGGAGTAACTCTTTTTATTTATATATGAAAACTTTAATATACACTGATTTCGGAAAAATTAAATAAAGGATACTATTGTTTTTTTAATTTTTCTATAATTAACGGTATTAGCATGAGTATACCTTGTTTCCACTAATATCCTATATTACAATCTTATATTTCCTAATTCCGCAGTAACTATTCAATCATTTAATTCAATTTAACTTCTATCGTTCATATATCGTTGCTGCGCGTGAATGAATTCCAGCAGTCAGCAAGTGAGATCTTCGGTATAATATTGTGTTAGAATATAATATACATCATCAGGGAACTAATATAATAATATAAAATATTTTATTAAATTAATAGTAATAAATAATTTATCGTGGTATAAAAATATAAAAAAGCAATTTTAGGGTATAATATAATAACAATAAAATGACTTAAGAAAACAAAATTTTTTAAAGCAAAATTTAAAAAATAAATAAATAGAAATAGAGAGAGAGAATGAGAGAGTAAAACAAAATAAAGTGAAACAAAATAAAGTGATTTAAATACCATATATACAGTATAATATACTCGTAACACACATGTATATTTAATACGTCTCAAAATAAACCTCAGAAAGCAAAATTTCACATTTTATATAAAAGTAAAAAAAAAAAAATAAAAAAAAATAAAAAAAAAGTACATACTGCACATCTTCATGTCTAAAATTTGTGGCATGTTTTTACTTACTGTATATTCCTCTCTTATATACAACATTTAACGTAGAAAAGATTGATTACCTAAACTATATAGACACACATGGGAAAATACTAAATCCCTACACGATCCTCTACTTTAAAGTTTTCTGTACTTTTCTCACTTACATATACGTTCGTTGTATAAAGAACTTACAGTATAAGTATAATATTATATATTATGTAAAATATACCATTTGACTTGGTGATATTGTTTAGAAAAAAATATTTACCCGCATAACATTATTATTATTAATTATGCAGTTACTACACGGAAAGAATAAATTACGTAATTTATGCTGCATTTATGTCATAGCATAAATAATGCTAAATTATATAGAACAAAATAAATAATAATGCTGTGCAATATAATATTTATGCTATTGTAACATAGTTATTATGCAGTATTGCACAGATGATGCTGTATTAAAATAAAATTGTATCCATGTTTATTATATAAAGCAACTCTATTATATATATTGCACTTTTTTTTTTTTTTTTTTTTTTTTTTTTTTTTTTTTTTTTTTTTTTTTTAGGAAAAGTGTCATGGTTATGTTTTTGCACTATATCAAAGATTACAAATTAGATTCAATACCATTATAAGGGAGTTAAAATTTTGAAAGCTTATTAAATTACAATATTTCATTACACAAATGGAATTGACAGGATAATAAATGAAAATTCATAACTGCTTAATATTTTATGTTAAGTTAAGCATCCTCTTTTAAACTCCGCATATAAATTTTTTCCCCAACCTTTTCAAAATATTATTCGCAATCCACCCTTCCCTATATAATAATTTGTATATATTTTGCAATACAAATATCCATAATCCTCCCTCTCTCTCTCTCTCTCTCTGAATTTTTTTCAACCCTTCTTCCGGTTATTGCTTTTAAATCACTTAGCTTTTGTGAACCCTTTTGAAAATGATTTTAAAAATGAATTATTTACTTGTTAAAAAAAAATAATAAAAACGTATTGAGAGAAGGTATTATTTCATTGTTTTTGCGAGTACTTTTTTTGTTTTGTTTATAGATTCACTTTTTCTTGCTAAATACAGTTGTATAGTAACCATTATAGCATTATTACAATTCAAATTAATAACCAGAAATTGCAAGCCAATAACTGTTAATTAAACAAAATATCTGCCTGGTTTCTGCTAAAAATCCGAATATATATATATATATAGTAATAAATATTTAATAGATAAAATATTATTAAACCATCAGAAAACCACACATTTAGTCACATATTTGATTAAATGTAAGAATTCTTAGATGTCGCTTGAAATTTATACAGCAATACAGTATTGACAGTTAACTTGAATCTTGTAAGTAATAACAAGTAAGTATAATAAATGTTTTAATTTTTAATGAAAGCCTCGTTCACAATGGACTTATCTTAAGTAAAAACGCTATTTTTTTCAAATTAAGAAAAAAGTTTGATTGCTAAGTACCTACTTAGAATTTCCACTTAAGAATTTTGTTTCTTAATTTTTTATACGTAGAACTTCCACTTAAAAATTTTTTTTCTTAATTTTTCTTAAGTAGCTAATTAGAAGGAGTATTTGGATTTACGTAAGAATTTATAACCCAAGTTGCTTCTTACGTACATTCAAATAATTCTTCTAATTAGCTTAAGAAAAATTAAGAAAACAAATTGTTAAGTGAAACCAATTAAGAAAATTCTGAAGTGCAACAATATAGTTTCATTGTGAACACCAATCGTTCTTAAGTAGAAAAAATTAGAATTTTCAGTTAAGAAAACTTAAAAGAAGTCCATTGTGAACAAGGCTTTAAATTTGTTTCACCTTCAACGTACATAAATAGTTTAGAATAGACAACTTGCATGCCGTTTTTTTATGATCTTAAAAATTTCTTTAGGAATAATAAATAATATTGGTGTACAGTATATAATTATAAAACTTCTTGAAAAATGCTCCTTCATACTTAAAATAATTTTTTAAATTCAAATTTGGTTTGAATTAAAGACGGTGGCCATTACGCCGAAAGACGGTTCGCGTTTCTTTTGTTTTTTTTATTTGTTAGTTCGCAGCAACTGGACAATTTTTTTAAACGGCTGAATTTTCAAAAAAAAAAAAAAAAAAAAAAAAAAAAACTTGGTGAAAATACAGTTTTTAAACAATTTTATATGCACTAATATTATTTATTTTTCCTAAGGAATTTTTTACGACAATAAAAAAATGACAAGTAAGATGTCTATTGATTATATTTTGTAATTTAATTTCCATGTTAACTTACTACACGTAAAATTTATATTAAAATATTTTTTATTTTGTTATAATAAAAATGTTATAAAAATAAAGTATAATTTTATATTTGTTTGAAAAATAAAATATTTTAAAATAATATTTAGTTTTATTTATTATAATTTTTTTTATTTAATAATATTCTTTTGTAATATATTTATTTACTTAAATAAAGCCAATGAGGTATTCATTCCTTCTTAGTCTAGTTTCATTTTTGTTATCATATTGATGCCATGTTATTAATCCATGAATGTGCAGTATATATTGACATGAATAATGACAGTATAATGAAGCGAACAAAAAACATTGAAGTAGAAGGCGCCAAAGGATGCTATTAAACGATTTTACGTGCGCGTTAAGAATTTTATTCCCCAAACTTTGATTCAATTAATGTAATACAGTCAGAAAGTCATTGAAATAAAAATTTGAGTTTACTGTCGTTTTCAAAGAAAAATAATCAAAGTAGTCTCATAATGATTATATATCATAAATAACTTTTTTGAGTTTTCTCGCATTATATATATACTTACATTTTAAGCGTCCCGGAATTCAAAATTTTGCCTTTTATATTTTTCGGGGCACCAAAATGTTACACTATACAGTATATAGCACAATAGAACACTAAAAATTATATGATAAACTTTTAATTGGTCAATTTCGTCCTAAAACCTTTAATAAATTCAGCATTTTTTTTTAAAAGCACCGTTTTTGTTATAAGTCATACGTCTGCTCCACACAATATATGTCTTTTTTATATGGTTTTTTGAGACTGCAAGCACGAGGACAAAAAAATAACAATATACATATTAATTACGCTATAGTTGTTTTTTTTTAATCACAATTTGTTCAAATACTGCATAATCTAATATAGATATTATTAGCTATATTTCATGATTATCGCTATTATAATTATCATATACAGCATAACTAATTGTATTGCTCTATTTTAGTATACCACTTATGCTATAATGACATAAATGCAATATAAATTACGTAATTTATTTTTTCAGTGTATTTATATTAAAAAAAAAAATCTCCATGGTCCACTACATTATTTTGTCATGAATGCAACACAATATGTATACAATTTGATGTATTTGAAATTTACATCAATCGTTTTTCCTTTTAATTTATCTTGAATGACATATTTTGTAATAAAATATAACGTATTTTTAAACCCACTCAATGAAAATGTCAAAATAAAAACTTGGATAAAAATGACAAAGTACCGTAATAACTGTCAAAAGGTGATTATTAGCGTTTTACATTGTGCTTTATATAATGATACAAATGAGTTATTGTTTGTATTTCATTCTTCAAATTGCTTTGATATTCGAAATATTGGGAAATGAAATTGAGTATAAAATGAATTGAAATCATGAATTATTATTGATTTATGTTTTTATTTATTTATTATCAGTTTTATTTACAATACGATTTACTTTATTAAACTCTAAAGAGATTTCTTTTTGAAGTAATTTATGGCTGTATAATAAGTATATCAAATGATAATATGATTAAAACTGAAGTTATATATTAGAATATACTGCTGCGTAAGTTTTGAAATTATGTTATATATATAAAAGATATTTTTACCATCTTCGGGTCGTTATGGTGCACAGAGTGTATTCATTTTATTTGATTTTCCAAAGATAATATTGCAAACGTTGGAAAAAAAATATAATTATGCGCGTAATATGATATATATTTATATTATACATAAGTATTAAGTGTTTATATAAATAAGCGTTTTAAAGTGTTTATACGTATATATAAGTGTTTAAATATTTTACATATAATATATTTATGCGTATATAATATGAAATATATACCGAGTTTTTTTTTTTTTTTTTATATTTTCTGCCTGTTTCGATATTTATTGATTTTTGGTACTTCATGATAGAAATAAAAAATTTAATGTAAGGTAACTTCTTAATGGCAAATATTATGTTAACAATTTTTCTGTAGGTGTATCCCTATTGTTAAATCTTATTGGCTATATAATACTCATATATATACGCGTGTAAAAAAAAAAAAAAAAAAAAAAAAAAAAAAAAAAAAAAAAAAAAAGTTCATATCGTTGCGATGCCTTTGTATTATTATTTTGAATGGACAATACCGCAATAAAAGAAATGCCAGAATGCAATGCATGCAAATTATGAAATAAATCATAATTTCAAATTATAATAATTCAAGTCCGTAAATATAAAATAACAGTTTATTATTTTTATAAACTTATACTTTTAGTTAACATATACGTGAAGAGAATTTTTCACGTAACGCAAGCACGCAGGTGACTTCTAAAACCACCGACTCTCAAATTTTGTTTTTTAATTCAAAGGAACCGCTGATATTTAAGTCAAAAAGATTACAGTAACTAAGCTCATGCACACAGTAGCTACTGTGGCTCATACCAGTGCTTATAGCTATAAGTTTAAGTATAATTCAAAGGAACCGCTGAGGTTATAGTCAAGAGTAGGCAAATACGAAATACCTTATTCTATATTATAAAGAGAAAGGCCCCCTGGTCAAGAGACATGCAAGGAGTATGTACAGTAAACTGTTATGCAGGTGGGGATCATTATTGTTGCTTATAATCCGTACTGAACCACGTGCGATACCAAATTTTACCATACAAAGATACACAATTATAATACGGTATAGCATGTTTTAGAAGTTTGTTCTTAACTTTTTATTGAGAAATGCACAAACAGATTCATGGTAAACTTCTCTATTAAATTGACTTTTATTTGTGTAGGTAGACTGGGCTTTAATTTTTATGCCAGTGAGGTTGTATATACACAAAGTAGGGGTATGGAGTTCCAGAAGCTCGATTTTTTTTTCTCAGAACCGATCCTATACATGGAAAAATAATTAACGTAATTCATATACTGCATAGAATAATTCAAATATTGTGGAGAAAAAAATGTAATGCTATTATTTAATATTATGTCATTTTTGGCATTAAAACTTCATGATTCATGGACATCTGAACTATGGATATATATATAGAGTATAGAGCATACATATTTCAAAACCTGGAGATCAGGTTCCTATACTTTTTATTTCTCTATAAGAATTATTATTCAAAATAAGAAGAGAGAGAGAGAGGGAGAGAGAGAGAGGGAGAGAGAGAGAGGGAGAGAGAGAGAGGGAGAGAGAGAGAGGGAGAGAGAGAGAGGGAGAGAGAGAGAGGGAGAGAGAGAGAGGGAGAGAGAGAGAGGGAGAGAGAGAGAGGGAGAGAGAGAGAGGGAGAGAGAGAGAGAGAGAGTGAGAGAGAGTGAGAGAGAGAGAGAGAAGAAATGAAGTAACCTGCAAAGGAATAAAAGAAGAAGAAAAAGAAACAATTATTCAATCATTTTGATTTAATTTAAATCAATTATCCACTGAGTATAGTTAAAAAAAATCTTGGTCTATAAATTAGAACTTGCAAAATATAAAGATTGAAAAAAAAAATGCATTGAACTTTTTTTTTTTTTTTATTTGTGTCACAAATATCCTTTTCATATATTATGAATTATTTATTAACTAAATAACTATTTAAACAGAAACTCAGAAATAACAAATAATAAAAAAAATATTATATTATCTTGCCCCCCCCCCCTTTTTACCTGTTGAGGATTTGACTTTGGCAATAAATCTGTCACTCACGCTCACTGCTTCTGTTGACATCTTTGACATTTTACTTCAAACAATAAGAGATGACAACTCTTAATCCTTTGCAAGCCGTCATGAAGACCTCCTATGTTGCGTGAGAAAAAAACAAACTCAAGAAATATTTTATCTAGAAAATATACTATATACTTGTGTATGAAATTCTGTTTCATATACAAATTTGAATTTTAATTTAATTTTAAATTTTTCGAGTCTTGCATATTAGCGTTTTTTAGTTGCAAGTGTTATGTATTATGTTATGAACAAAATTTGAATCTCTGATACAAATTTGATTCTTCAGATAATATTTTTTAAAAAATCTTGTTCTACATAATATACTTTAATTTAACAATTATATAATGATTTTTTTATTAATATCCACAATGCACATAGAGTTATAGTTTTATTATTATTTTTTAATCATTTGAAATATAAAACATATTTATAAGAATTCATAACAACGCAACTTTTGTTAGCCTAATTAAAACTTTTGCCTTTTTTTTACGTTAGTTTAAATTCATTAAATCTTGTCAAATTATAAAATAAAACGTCTTAAATCTACTTGAAAAGCAAATTATATACTATATATATATATATATATTATAAATTAAAAATTTTGAACCTTATTTCCAGGTACTTTGTAGAAATAACAAAAGATCACAATAAATAAGAACTATTTTTGTACTATGAAATATTTGAAAATGACCTTTCTTAACATTTAAGCATGTTGACCACGTGTACTACTTTTTTTTTTTTTTTTTTTTTTTTTTACCCTTTTCTAGTTTTTATCTTCAGTGTTTGACCAATTGTCATAGTGTTCACATCGGATATTTTTGTTAAAAACTGTAATAAAAATTGTAAGTATAATATTTATATTATTTTATTATTTATGTACTATTAATTAATTTATTTTATTATTATAATTTTTTTAGTAAAATTGTAAAAATATTTTATAAAAATTATTTTTAAATTTTAATAATTCTCTAATGTTTGAAGTCATGTTAATGTGTAACAGATTCAATTATGACTTTGAAGGTGCTGACTGCCCTAAATGCATCGATAGTTAAAATTAAAAGTATTATAAGAACATACATAACTAAATTGAATTTCATTTAACTAAATAAAAATTTATTATAATATGTATATACTCTTATATACAAGAAGCAGTATACATGCATTTAACGTCATTGAAATAATTATGCAAAATATGATTGCATTATAATGTAAAGTTGCTAAACACCTTGAACAAAAAAACTCGTCTAATATCCTAAAAACATAATGTTTATATGGCGGGAAACAAATGAGCAAAAAATCAATGCCTCCAGTCAAATTTACGTTAATATTTAAGTATATGTTAGGATATCATGCAAGTTTTTTGTTCAATGTGTTCTACACCTTTATAAATAAAAAAATTATCATACGAGCAAAGCTAATTTGTAGAAATGGGAGGTATTTTACTTAAAAAAATATAGTGCATGCGTGGGTTAAATTTATTATTATTTTTCTTGCTATATATTTTCAATCACTTATAGTATAATGTATGTTTTAGTTTAAATCTCTAATTTCAAAAAATAAGCATAAAATATGTATTGGTTTATTTGCAACTGTTGTTTCAAGTACAACTATTTTTAATTATAGGGGTACATGCTCCTAAAATTCTAGTTATTAGCAAAATTTATGCATAAATGCTTTATAATAAACCTATAATCAATGTGTACAATTAAGATGGAAACTGTATTATGCTTATGTTAAAATTTAATATTAATATTGTGGTCAAGGTTTTGTATAATAGGGCTGTCATGCCCTCACAACGCCTTAAATAAAGTTATTATTATTATTATTATTATGTAAAAAAAAGAAAGATATAATATGAGCACTGAGTAACATAAATATGGGTTTTATATAGAAAAATGTCTCATTTTGCCAATTTAAATACTTATAGCAATATTTTTGAGAGCATTATTGCTGTTTTAGGTTGAATTGAGTTTTCAACTATACATGATGAACAAAATTAACAACAGAATTTATTCAAGGGAGAAAAAAAATCAAATCTGAGATATTTTAATAAGTTTCCAATATTAATTAATGTCAATTTTTTCTCTTATAGGTTATTTGTAAGTGTTAACATGTATATACCAGGATACGAGATGGAGCACACTTATCTCTGTAGCTCACGCTGCAATCCTTATCATGGTAAGTTCAATTTAAATTTATTAATATTATAATTTAAGATTAGCTTAAAACCTTTTTTTTTTGGGGGGGGGGGGGATCTTTAAATCATTATTACTTATACCTGAATTAAAGAGTACACCCAATTAGATTATAATGGACTAATTCCATCTATAATAAATTTAGGATTTCATTTTTGCAGTCTTAACTGCGTAATTCAGTATGTATCTATAATTTAATAAATAATTTGATAATTTAGTATATTATAAGAAAAGCTTAAATTATTTTTAAATTTTCTTTTCGTTGTAATTTTCGACGTTCTGTAAGCAAATCCAATATACGTAGACTAATAAAAGTATTGAAATGTAATTTTTATCACTGTTGATGCACAATTGAGAAAGAGAGAGAGAGAGAGAGAGAGAGAGAGAGAGAGAGAGAGAGAGAGAGAGAGAGAGAGAGAGAGAGAGAGAGAGAGAGAGAGAGGTTTACATTGACATCATCATATATCACACAATAAAATATTATTGAACTTGCAAGCGTTACTTTCTTATATGTCTGTTCTTTCATGGTAAAGAAATAAAATATTTTCAACTGTGAATTTGTATAATTTTAAACATAGAGCAACTTTAATTTAGATTATCACACACAGATATTGTCCATTTCAATAATGACAGTCATTGTTTAATTAAACAAATATTATAAAATAATCAAAAATTCATAAAACCTCACAGGAATATGATATTATTTACATGAAATTTGAAATCTAATTAAATTTACCAATCCAATTTTAAAAGAATTACTCAAATCGAATTATAATCATTATTATATGTTACGCAAATTTCACAGAATCAGTTTTTATAATATTATATAACTATATAATACCTATCGAAACTTTCCATAACATTTCCACGTATAATTTATACACAAAAACAAATTAATCATGATTTATTAAACATTGATGAACTTTATTTTGTTTTCCAAACGAAAAAACGAATAATATTATACAATTCCAATGAAAATATAAATATTTATTTCAATATCATAAATGCAAAAAAATATCAAACAAATCGTAATTTTAAATTAAAAAAAAATAATAAAATAACTAAAACTTTTTCTTTTAAATTCCCAATCGTGTAGAAATAACGTTATACGTTATACATATAAAAGTTTTGCGGTATATATTTTAGTCATAGTTCCCTGTATTTTCTCTCTTTCTCATATAGTCCAAATATCCGATAGTCGTGTATTTACTACAAACCCTTATATTAATGACGTCATATACTCCCTATTGGTCCATTTGTATATAATACTCCCTTGTGATTGGTTGTCCTATATGTTACATAGAACGTGAACTCTCAATAGGTTAAAATCCCTTATGGTTAAATGCGCAGTCTCCTAAGGTTCGTATCTCATAGGACAATAGGGAAAATACCAGCTCCACCCTCTATGTATGTATATGTAACTAAGGGATGTAATATTATGTAGTATATAGTTAGTAACAGTAGAGGGGTAAAGTCTGTACAGTATAAGCGCGCAGTATCAAATCTCTCATCGTAAGCATCACATCAAAAACAAAAACTGTGAAAAAAAACAATCAACATTTATATAATATTACGAAAGATCATTTTTTAAATTACTACTCATATTATTATTAAGTTTTTTTTTTAACGTGTGTTAAAGTGTAATAGATAACAAAAACAATAAAAGTGGAGGAATTATCTAGTACGGGCCCAGGGCCCGTTACATGTTGGTCTAAACTATATCATACTGCAGGTAATACTAGATCTGCAGGTGGTTTAATGTTTGGGTTACAAGATGCTGCAGCTGCGGCTGCTGTGGGACTTCATCATCATCATCATCATATACATCATCAAAGTACGGGACATCAACCTAGAGGTCCCACTATGTCTGCAAGTATGACTGCGGGACTCAAAGAGGAACCACTTTCAGGACAATTGGCTAGAGCATGGATGCCACCTCCTATGCCAGATCATACAAAGTAAGTAGTACGACTTGTTTTATAAATATGTTAGCGGCAGGTGTTGGCGCATCGGCCGGTAACAGGCGCCGCGTAATATGCGTGCTCATATATTTATATGAGTATTTAATTTTTATGTAGTATTTTGCAATAGAAAGTGAAAGTAATTTTGTTTTTAGAAAAACAATTATATTTCCTTTTATTATTTACATTATTATATACATATTAATTGTGAATTTCTTTATATTCAAAATACCAAACATTTTATTATTGAAAATCAGTTTTAGAAGATTGTTTTGATTTATATATATAAATATAGTAAACAAATACCAAGGCTATCAATATCAAATCTTCAATTACATATTATACTAAATACTAAAATGTCTTCAATTAAAATCCACAATAACGAATGAAATTAAAAATAAACGTGTCATTAATTTTTTGAATATACTTCGTTATTATTTACTGAACTTTTTTTTTTTTTTTTTTTAAATAAACATTATTTAGCAGACTTTTATGTTCTTATACATTAAAACAAATAGCATGGTGCCTGACTTCATATTGAATTATTTTTTTACAAAATGTATGTTTTTTAATGATTATAATATAATTAGTATTTTAAAATAACATCTATTAAAATTAATTTTGCTTTTATTGGCTTTTAAATAAAAATTATTTTATTTCTAGAATATTTTAGACTTTTCTACGATAGATTTTGAATTCATAATATGAATTTAAATAAAACTAATTTAAAGAACAAACTGAACAAAATGTTATAGTATAATAATAATTTTTTATATTAATTTTAAAATCACATTGATTTTCCATTATAGTTATGAAAACTTATTTGCTTTTGATATTTTACCAAAGAAGTGATATTTAAGGTATAATTTTATTTTACCGATTACAAACCTAATTCATATTTGTTAATGTATATTTAATTTTAATAACAAGTTTAACAATTAAAATTATTGAAATTCATATATTTTATTACTGACTTCAAATAAAATTTAATGCTATTATAATACAAATAACTGAGTTGAAAGCAATTTTTTTTATACACTTTAAAATTTAATATAAAACCTTCAGTAGGAAAAAACGAGAAATTTATTTATTTCTCTCTCTCTCACTCGTTTTCGCTTGTTTAAAAAGATGAATTGATGCCTTTTTTTTTAACTCATAAAATCTTTCTACTTTAATAAACAGATGATCCTAAAAAATTGCTACCAATTTAATCTACATTGTAAAATATAAATTTTATCGTTTGAAAATAATAAATTTATTGAATACATTTAAAATTTTATACACATCATGTTTTCGATTATTAATAATAAAAAAAATGTGTAATAAATATTCATTGTTTAGGATAAAATTTATGACGATGCTTCATATGATATTGTAGTGTAAATTTTATTGTATCGTCGTGTGCTGTTATTATTTACAACTAAGCTCAATAATTGTTACCTCTAAATCCCCTTTTATTTGCGAGAGAGAGAGAGAGAGAGAGAGAGAGAGAGAGAGAGAGAGAGAGAGAGAGAGAGAGAGAGAGAGAGAGGTGAATCATTTTATATTTGTGTTTTTATTCATGGGATAAAACATGTACTGTTAGCGTTATTTTATTTATAGTAAATTTTGTTTTATTTTCTTTGCATTTTGTTTTTTTACAGTTATGTTTGTAATAATTAAAAAAAAACAGTTTTTTTCATGCAATTTGACATTTCACTTATAAAAAAAATGTTGACTAACACGTTTTTAAATTTTGAAAACAATAAATGGTCATTTTGCAAATACACAAATATAGAAGTCTATATCAAAGCACACAAATATAGACAAATTCTAATTTAAGATAAGCTATATATAGGATGCCTTGTAGGATGGATTGTAGGAGACAGAAAATTTAAAATATGAATGCATAATTATGTATTTGAAATTAAACGACGGACTATATACTGGATTCCAACTTATATTATATACTTTCAATAAAAAAAATCCAAAAATTTAAATGAAATTGTCATTTTATTATATTTTTATTTATATTAAAAAGTACATATTCTATTATACATTTAGCTTTACTAGAGTGTAATAATTAATAAATAAATTTTTACGTCAAATTTTTACTTTTGTTCTGTTTGTTTTTATATAACACATGGTTTTGTGATGTTATGTTTTCAGTGTGGGGATAGGTCGTGCGCACTTCGAGAAACAACCTCCCAGCAACTTACGCAAGTCCAATTTCTTCCACTTTGTGATCGCACTGTATGATCGTGCAGGTCAACCCATTGAGATTGAGAGAACTGCTTTCATTGGATTCATTGAGAAAGATCAGGTCAGTACTTTCGTATTATTATTTTAGTCACTAATATTTTACTATGTATATGACTATTCAAGATTAATTTTGCAATACATATTGATTTTTTTTTCTTGCTATTATTACATGCAATTCCGAAAGTTTTATATCTCGGATAATATAATTTTTGAGAATCTCTCTCTCCAGTTTATTATTTAAAATTAAATAATTGTAATCCAAATGTAAAAATTTGATTGTAAATAAGAAGTTATCTATTACTCAATGTACATAAATAATCTGTATTATTATATTAGTTATTTTATTATAATATATAAAATATAATAATAAAAGAAAATTAGAAACATTTATTTTTAAGAATGGTAAATTAAAAAAATTAAATTAAAATACAAATTATTAAAATTTTATATATAATAATTTAAAAATATTAAATAAATTTATAATAATACTAATATAAAATTATTTTACTTATTTTTTTTTAAAATTAAGTATATTTCCAACCAAGTAATAATGCATCACAATTTAACAAAAACAAAGTGCACTTTGCACTTTAATGTCATTTTTTTTTAAAGTAGCTTCTATATACGACTCAATCAATACCTATAATATACCCGAACAGTAATAAATCAATATAAATAGCTTCCATTTCAATCTCTCCCTCTCCCCTTTATATAAATGAACACATAGTATAACATTATGTCTCTAATATACGACACAAATGTCAAATTATCTTCATTGCATTAAATCTAATTATAATATTAATTGACATTAAATCGAGTTAAATTGAACATCAATGTGATGCTTTAATTATATGTTAAAATAAGCATTATATAATAATCGACTACTTAAAATTAAATCTTATTATTAGTAATATCAAAATTCATGCTTAGTTATGGTTTATTAATTAATTTAAAGGTTTTAATGAAGTTATATTTTAGTAGAGAGAGAGAGAGAGAGAGAGAGAGAGAGAGAGAGAGAGAGAGAGAGAGAGAGAGAGAGAGAGAGAGAGAGAGAGAGAGAGAGAGAGAGAGAAAGAGAGAGAGAGAGATTATATTAATTGAGATTAACAAAAAATCTGATTATATTAAATGTTCATTTATTTGAGATTTCATATAATAATATATTTTTTAGAAGAATGTCTTCTATTATGAAAAAAAAACTTTTTTTAGCCCCTGTAAGTTATTCTTATATGTACCGCAATACATATGTTCGCAACTGGTTGCATACATACTTTTCTTGCAGGCGCACTTTGTTGCGCTATAATTATCTTTTTTATTTATTTTTTTAATTTTTTTTAATGATGATATAGTTTCATTGTTGATTTGAATACAAATATCAATAAATTTATCAAAATAAATTTCAAAACTATATAACGTATCTTATACAGTATACCGTGAGGAAATTTGGATTTTTTTTTTTTTTTTTTTTGCTTTTTGCTTTTAGTAATATGCATAGCATTCAAACAATCTAATTTGAGATTAATAAACCAAATACTGTACATATAGAATATAATATATTACTCAGACAAACACACATATTTGTACGTATTTTATATAAAATAATGCGATACAGATCTATGTAGATTAATTGCAATAATTTATTAAATTGGAAAAACATTGACTAATACACCTCATTTAAAGTTTGTTCATCCATCTTTCTATATATTACATTGTGTAGATTTCCACTTTAGCAACTAATTATTTTAGAAACAGAAATCCAAAAACAAGATATATTTAAGATTTAGTCCTTATTAATACCAATGAGGTTTCAGATTCATTTATAAATAATATAAGATACAAATATTAAAAATATAAAATAACTAATGATATGTTTATATATAAATTAACGTAAATATTTATAATATTTTAAAAATACAAAACCATTAATAAAAGTTAAATAATTAAAATATTTTTAAATTCTTAGAAATAATAATATTCTTTAATTAATATAAAAAATTAATAATTTTTTTTAACTTGCTAATCTTAAATAAGACGACATAAAATTTTATAATATTACAACAATGCGTACAGGTTCTTAATATATTTGTGTGTATTTCTTGTTTTAGGAGACTGATGGCCAAAAAACAAACAATGGCATACAATACAGATTACAACTTCTTTACGCAAGTGGTAAGTACATTTATTGTTTTAATTAAAAATATGACCATGAATCGATATGAAACATAAATTTATAAAAACTTACTATATGCTTCAATTATATTATTTTCATAAAAGTATTTCAAATGTTAATGCTACTTACCGGTAGTAACGTATAACCAATCAAAAGCGTGCTAGGACCCCTAATTTCGTATCCTTTAGCATATAGCATACCCTTCATGCTGTTTATGAGAAAGCTACTGTGATTACGACTAAAAAATTTTGAATTACGCAAGTAAAACACATTTCAAAAAATACCAAATGATTCAACAATAGACAAAAGTGCTTTAGTATATCTTTATATATTATGTCTGCAATTATATTCGAAAATTTTAAGAAAGATAATGCAAAATTTCAAAATAACGTTTAAATAATAAATTATACTGCGGTAGGAATTGAAAACAGTTATATATAAGTCCATGTTACACTATTTTATATTTTTTTATTGGTAGTGAAATGGTATTGGGAAAAATTAACAACAATAATAACAATATTAAGTTTAGTATTCTTTTTGTTTGTTGGTTCAAAAGTTCATTGGTTTCATTTTTTTTTTTTTTTTTTTTTTTTTTTTTTTTTTTTTTTTTTTTTTTTTTAACGAATGAGGCCCCACGCACGCCGCATTCAGTAACGGACATCCATTACACAAGTTCAACATTAATTGCTATTTATTATGTATATATGAAGCTATATGCATGATCACATGCATATTTCTACATATATATTTACATTGCCCTGGTCCGTTTCCTTTTTTATTTATATATATATATATATATTTTTATTATTGTTAAGTAAATACAAATCTTTTTATATTCATATTTTATATCTTGCAAGATCTTTGTTTTGTCAGCCCGCTTGCAGGTCTTGCCTGGGCTACACAAGACTGACTCCACTACAAAAATTGCACATTAAATTTTTTATTATTTACATTCACCCTCAATTACCGTTGTTATTGCCGTTATTGTTTTTGCTTGTTTTCTTTTATTATACGTTTAATCAACGAAAATCGAACAGGACAAGGTGAAATTTAGTCTAAGTTTTGTGGTATTTAGAATGTGTAATTGGTTTGTATACAATAAGAGGAGTCGATCCCATCGCAGGTCTTGCCAGCATTAAACAAAACCGACCCTCTCCTTAATTACATTATATTTTCAATTATTTATTTTTTTTTTATATTTTAATTATTATTCTTTAAAACGTATTTACAAAAAAAAAACAAAAAAAGAACACAAAACAATCAAAAAACAGCAATTTGTAAACATACATATATATATATATTTTTAAATTTATTTATTTTTTATTTTTTTATTATTCTTATTATTTCATTATATCTCTGTATTTTTTATTTTTTTGGTATAATATTGCCGTCAATCATTAATCATTATTCACGATGGCTTTCAAAATTGTAATAGGACTTATGACGTATACCTGAGATATAAAAAACATTTTGGGACACTTCGATGAATTATATATCTTAATTGTTAAACGATAGACCTTGAGAGCGTGTTTTATAAAAGTTGCCATTGTTTTTTTTAAAGATAATTTAAGCGCATTATATTATATTTTCTTAATATCTATAAGCTACATACTTTTGTTAAAAAAAAACTACCACCCATCTAAATAAACTTATTACTTGTTAGAATTAAAGTATATATATAGAAAAAGAAACCTAAAAAGAAATAATTTAAAATTGTACAGAAAAATGAAAGTTATTTAAAACTTTCTCATATATATATAAAGTCATCAAATATTGAAAGAATGTTAAAAATATATATTTCTCATATATATCTGTCTGTACATATTACAATTTTTCTTATATTGTCATCCCCCTAAGTCCCCGTAGTAATTTTCAATTTCATGTTTGACTTAGGAAAATAAAAAAAGCGTAAGAGAAAAAGAAATCCCAACATACACGCTTATTACAAAATTTAGAAAATGATTGTTTTCTTTGTCGTACAACTAAAAAAAAATATAATTCCTAAGAGAATTGTACTTCTCATTATAATAAACTTGGTTTAATTTTATATATTATTAGGTGAAAAATCTTTAGCTTTTATGTTGTATATAAGAATAATGCATGAAGTTTAAACTGCTGTAAAATGTTACGTATATACGCTTTTTGTTATCAAAATGTAACAGGTTAATACTAAAAAACCACATGAAGGTTTTATTAAAATTGTTTAATCTCTATAAATATTTGGCGTTCTTTATTATATGTAAGCGTGATTTTATAAAGGTATGTATATATAGTATTGTTCTAATAATTATGTGGTTAGTATAAGAAAAGAGGAAAGTTTTAAAAACAGTGCACACTTAATTATAAAATAATAATAAGTTTAAAAAAAAAAATAACTCATATCATAATATATATTATTATTTTCACTATGGATAATAGGTGTTACCAGTGGATTTTTTATTATTATTTGCTCATATCCGCTTCCGTTTCGACGTTCTGCGCATGCGTAGTTAGTAGAATCGAAAGCGGATGTGGCTGAAATCGCTTATAGTCAACCTCTAAACAGTTGTTCCTTTATTAGTCACATTGACTTTCACATAAGGCATATTAATAATATTAACTTCATATTAGTAAGTTTCATAATTTTTATATTATTATCTTTACAATGACAATAAGCAGGAAAGTGCTAAATTTTTTTCATATGATACACCGAGCGATACGATACACTCCTCAAACTTGTTTTATTCTATTTATAAATAATACTATAATAAAATAAAATAATAATACCAATAATTCATAAAACTTAAAATTTAAAACAAATTGTTTTTAAAAATAATAATAATATTAATAATAATCAAAATTTACTACGTATTTTCTATAAAATACATTATTTTATTTTTCTGCTACATTTTCAAATATTTCTACGTAAACCTAAAAGTTTCAAACTTGGCTTATACCAAGTCATTACGTTAAGTATTTCCTGAATTTAATCTATACCTGGTTTAACAAGAAATTTACGATGTCTAATCTTAAGGATTATATTATGACCATGGCATAATACGAAGCTATATTATATACAATATGTTGCTTTTAAACTTTATTTTCATAATCTATTGTGTTATTAAAATAGACCTCTCTAGTTTTACTATGCATAATTTATGTATAAATAAGAATATAATATAGATTTTCAAAGACTCGTTTTCAAAATATAGGATGAGGATGAGTAAAAGATTTAGAGTTTTGTTATAATATACTTTAAACGATTTAAGGGGGAAAATGTTAGCCTATGCAAAATAGTAATATCAGTTATTACTATTTTTTTTTTTTAATTTGTACTTGATATGAATGTTAATTATTATTATATGATTTATTAATTCCAGTTCTAAATAATAATAATATAACGTTGGAAGTTAGTTTCATTTACATTAGAATGAAGCATTTAAAATCTTAGACCTCGAAACACCAATATTTTAATTTCTCTTTTATCACGTGGCGAATCTGGAGAGATTTTTTTTTTTTTTTTTTTTTTTTTTTTTTTACAATCTTTTTATATTATGTATTTATTAATCTATGTATTTTCGAATTTTTACAGGCATTCGACAAGAGCAGGACATTTTTGTACGACTAATAGACTCAGTTACTAAACAGGTAAGCTAATTTTTTACATACATTTTTATATAGAATTTATAACATTTATAAATTTAATTGTTTCTAAAGTTCTTTAAATTTATTATGCAAAAGTTTTCCTGAACATCATAATTTAATGCTGTCACATATAAATATGATACACATAATATAATATTATATACATATTATAATTGTATTTATTGTAAATAATTTTTATTTTTATGCGTTGAAAGGTATCAAATATCATATACAATTTGATATTTAAATTATAATACGATGAAATTATTATTGCATGATTTTTTTTTTTAACAAAACTGGTATTTTTGTAAAGTTGCGATGAATGGCTAAAAATTCAACCAGACAGACGAAACCTTACTTTTTTTTTTTTTCAATCAAATTATTGTATGTAAGAGAAAGCGAGAGAGGTATTTAAAGTTAATGAAATTTTTATTTCGTAACTCAATAAAATAATCAATTTAAACAGTACTTAAAAAAATAAGTGTATTGGTATGCTCATCAATATAAAAAATAGTCAGCATGGTTATAAAGATCTTACAAATCTCAAAAAAGAAAAACACGAAAAAAAGGAAAATTATAATAATTAATTATTCACCGTTACTGTTAACAAGATAAAAATTCTTGTACAACATTTTACAAGTGTTGAAAAAAAAAAAAAAAAAAGAGAAGAGAAGCAAGAGGGTGAGATAATGAGATTAAGTGAAACATGGTGCAATTCGTTGAGGCATTTTATTTTCACCTGAACTAACTGGATCAACGTTATTTAACAAAACCAATTCTCTTTATTGAATCTACTAACGTGTTTTCAGTTCATAAACTTGTTGTTAGATGGCATTACTATAGTTTTTTTTTTCATTTTTCCTTCTTTGATGAAAATTTGTAGTTTTATTTTATAAATCTCTTGTATAATTATTATAAAATTTAATTAAACACATTTTTAAGTGTTTTAATTTAAATGCATTTTTAATTTTTTTTTAATTGTAAATTTAATTGTTATGATTATTTCATAAATTTTAAAAAATTTATATTAAATTGTATTTTGCAAGTTAAATAATAAATACATATGACTTGTTAATATTTAGTTAATATTGCAGTTAGTTGCTAGCTCTTGAGCTGAGTAGACGTGCTTTTGTGGTCGCTCCGTTATCAGTAAAGTGACGTCATGGGTGACTCACTGGAAAACTATAGGGCTAGAGTTGGAGTTTTTTGTAATTACCGTGGATCTAATAAGACCAAGTGTAATTTAATAAAAACTAACAACGATGGACCACGTAAGATTCATATGTGCCTAGTGCTATGTGTTATATTCGTACTACTCGCTCGTGCTGGGGTTGAAACAAACCCTGGACCACCTTCTCCATCACCACCTGCATACACTCTCGAGGATGTTATGGCTAAGATTGAGGAGTCTAAAAATACAACGAAAGATGCTGTAGCTGCTTCAACGAAGGAAGTTTTGGATCAAGTGACTGACTTAGGTAATCAAATTGCCGTAATGAATGGCAATATAAGTGACCTAAATAATCAATTGATCGCTGCAAATGAAAAAGTGGTTTATTTAGAGCAAAAAGTAGATGATCTTGAGTGTCAAACTAGGAGAAATAATATTATTTTTTATAATATACCTGAAAGTAATGATAATGAAAATATTACTAATACAATTATCAATTTTTGTGACCAGACGTTTGGAACACAGCTTACGTTGAGTGATATTAATTATTGTAAGCGTCTTGGCCGCAACAATGAAAATAGACCAATACTGTTATCTCTGGTTCATTTTCGTAATAAAATAGAAATTTTCAAAAATGTTCGCAAGCTTAATGAGTGTGATGTAAATATTTCTGATGATTTAACACCCAAAGCGCGTGATAAACGCAAATTAATTCATCAAAAATATAATGAAGCTAAGACAAAGGGTCTGGAAGTTAAAAAATTAAGAAATGGCCTTTTAGTTAATAATAAAAATATAGATTGTAATAAATTACAATGTGATAACTGGTTAGATCTAGTAGTGAAAAAGTCTGCTCCTGACCGTGCTACAAGTCGCACTCGCAGTGAGAGTAATGCAAGTGGTAGTAGTGAAGTGAGTACAAGATCTAGGCAGGGAAACTTGAAAAACCCCCCATTAGGGGGGGATCGCAAAAACAAAGGGAAAAAATAATTAATAAAAAAACATCAAAAGTTAATGTAGTACGTAGAGAGAAGTTTAAAAAGCAAAATGTTGATACTATGACTGCAGTTAAAAGAATAAGTAATGTTTATGCAAATTATCTTAAAGTATGTCATTTAAATGTTCAATCTCTTAACTCTAGCATGAATGAAATGCGGCTTCTCTTTACAAATAATATGTTTGATATTATATGTTTGTCTGAAACTTGGCTGCAGCCTAACTCAGATGCTGCATTTATTGATATAAATAATTATAATATATATAGAAGTGATCGTGTTTGTGTGGAAAGAAAAAAAAGAGGTGGTGTAGGAGGGGGTGTGGCTATTTATGTTAATAAAAAATTTAATTGTAAAATATTAGAAAAATCAAACTCGATTATTAAAAATGCTCCTGAGTACCTATTGTTACATGTTGAAATTAATAAATTAAGAGTATTAATAGCTGTAATGTACACGCCTAATGGACAGGGATTTAATAAATTTTTTGATGTATTAGAAACTTTTTTGCCGCAGTATGAACATATTATATTGGCAGGTGATTGGAATGTTGACCTCAATTCAGATAAAATAGAGAAACACAATTTACTTCAAATGTTATCAACCTTTGATATCAACATTCTTCCCATCCCAAATACGCATCATACTTATAATAAAGATAAGGTCATGACTCATACTACGTTGGATGTTTTGTGTGTTAAAAATGATGTAAATATTATTGAAATGGGAAGCCTCACAGTAACAGGTATTTGTAAACATGATATGATATATTGTGTATATCCATCTATTGTACCACCACGTAAAGAAAAATATGTAACAAAAAGACATTATGCCGCTATTAATGTTGAATCGCTACTTGAAGATGCTTATAATGTCCCTTGGCATAATATATGTGATTTAGTTGCTATCGATAATAAGGTTGATCTTTTTAATAAATATATTATTAATTTATTTGATAAACATGCTCCTTCTAAAACAATTAAAGTGACAAAACCTAAGTTCCCTTGGATAAATAAACAAATCAAAGAGATGATGTGTTTGCGTGATAAACTTAAATTAAAATGTAATACAAAACATTCTCCATCTGATGTAAGTAAATTTAAATCAATGCGTAATAAAGTGAAACAGTTAATACGTAATTCATATCGCAATTTTATGCATACAAAATTAAATTTAAAAAATAAAGCATCTGATCTGTGGAAGAATTTAAAATCTATTGGTTTAATTAAAGTAAATGACTTTGATATAAAATTTAATTTAAATGATTTAAATAAATCTTTTATCAGATTATGTACGTTGGACAATAATGAGGTGGAGAAAACATGTAAATATTATAAAAATTTGAAGTTTGTTAAGGGAGAGTCTTTTCATTTCTCATATATTGATCCTGTAACTATAAAAAATGCCATTCTATCCATTAGTTCATGCTCTGTAGGTGTGGATAACATTTCAATTAAAATGCTTAAACCAATTATAAATATTATATTACCCTCTCTTACACATTTATTTAATTACTCATTACAAAACGGTGTTTTTCCAGATGTTTGGAAGCAAGCATTAATTAAACCTATTCCTAAAAAAAATAATGTTGTTGAAATAAGTGATGTCAGACCTATTAGCCTTCTTTGTGTTATAGCTAAGGCTTTTGAAAAAATTGTCTGTGAACAAATTGTTAAATATGTTACGGAAAATAAGGTAATTGATGAATACCAATCTGGCTTTAGAAAAAAACACAGTTGTTGCTCAGCTTTACTTAAGATTATGGAAGATCTAAGGAAAGCTATTTCACGCCGAGAAATTACTATTATGGTGCTTTTGGATTTTTCTAAGGCGTTTGACTCGGTTAATGTAGATATATTAAATGCTAAACTTAAAAGTATTAACTTTTCCGACAGTGTATTAAAATGGGTATCATCTTATTTAAGCTGCAGAAGTCAAACTGTTGTTGGTAATAATGGTATGCTTTCTGATTGTGAAAAAATATATAGTCTTGCCCAGGGTAGCTGCCTCTCCCCTCTACTTTTTTCACTGTATACATATGATATTGCAAGAGCCCTAATTCATTGTAATAGACATATGTATGCAGATGATAAACAATTGTATATGCATACTAAAATAGAAAATATTGTTAATACTATTAAGTGTATAAATGAAGATTTAAAAACTGTTTTTGAGTGGGCTCGTACTCATGGTCTTGAACTTAATACTAGTAAAACACAAGCTATTGTTGTTGGTTCTGATAAACTAATCAAAAAGATTGATCTGAATAGTATACCTAAACCTGTGCTAAATGGTGTTGAAGTGGAGTATTTCTCTTGTGTTAAAAATCTTGGATTAATGATTGATAGTACGCTTTCTTGGAAACAACAAGCTGCTTTTACTAGTCAAAAAGTATATGCTGCGTTAAATAGTTTATACAAGTTTAGGAGAGATACTCCTATTGATACGCGGGTTAAATTAATTCAAACTCTTGTTCTGCCAATTATTGATTATTGTGATATTGTGTATTGTGATGCTACTTCTCAAGTTGAATATAGCTTAGAAAAACTTGTAAATGCATGTATAAGATATATTTATGATTTACGCAAATTTGATCATGTGTCTGAATTTTACACCAAATTATCATGGCCTAGAATCACTGAGCGTCGAGAATATCATATTTTATGTCAAATGTATAAAATAATTCATTGTGATCAGCCTCAGTATTTAAAAAATATGTTTACACTCATGAGTTCAGTTCACTCTCGCAATACTAGATCTCATAAATATTATTTACAAATACCTAATATTAAAACAGATTGTTTCTCCTTATTAGGAGCTAAGCTATGGAATAAATTACCTGATGATGTATGTTGTATGTCTACAATCTCAATGTTTAAAAAATCTATTTCTAAAAGATTATGCTAGTAACTAGCTCATATATTATTGTACTTATCTTTTCTTATTAAAACATAATGTTATAAGTGGACACAAAATAATATGTTAATTATAATTGGTTATTTTTATTATTCCATACAGTGTCGTCACTTATTTCCGGTTCAGTTGATAGGACTCATTGTCCTGACTGCGCCTTTTGTTTAATTTTTAATAATTTATTATGTATATTTCATCTGCTGCTAATTTGTTGTTTGAACAATAAAGACTATTATTTATTTATTTATTTATTTATTTATTTTAATATTTATTATAAAAATAAAAGTAATATAAACAATTATTTTATCGCATGTATTTCAAGAAACCAAAAATTCAATTGTATCAGTCTATTGGTACTATGAAATTATTTATTAAAATGTTTATGACGATGACGTAACTTTCTTTCTACAGTTAACATAGCTAAATAAAACGCGATAAAGTTAATACTTCATCAAACTATGAAGTGATAATTCAAGATATGAATCACCAATAAGTTAATTATATGAAACGGGTAATTTGCTCCAAAAAAAGTGAATAATAATAAAATACGTATATACTGTACTATGTATCATAATATACAACTACAAAATATATTCCACGTGTAGATCTATATGAAATATTAGAAATATTCAACGTGAAAAACATAAATTCTGTATAAACCTTGCGAATGATCTTTAACAATTAAAAATATTAGCATACCGTATAAAAATATATTTATAAAGCCATAGACCACAAAATAAAATGTGCTTTTAAATGTATAACCAGGAAATGAGATCTTCAAAACTTTGTTGACAATTTTTACCAGAATGTTAACGTATCCCCACGAGAGAACGTAAAAATACTGTGAAGTATGCAATTTGCGTGACTATTAGTGTTTATGACGCCAGAAACATGCAAAATTAGTATGAAAATGTTGTGCGGTTTGCATAAATCAAAATTTCTGATTACTGCTACGGTTTGAGACAAACTAAAGTTATTTATGTAAGTCCCATAAAAAGTGTTTTGTGATATAAATGCTCAATATGTTTTACTCTGGTCTATTCCTTTAAGTAGAACTATATTAATAGAAAATAAGTGTATTTACATTGTAAATTTGTTTTAATTTTATGAAATTGATGTTACCTTATATTTTCTTTACCTTGGTATAGGTCTCTAGAGAGAATCAATGTTGGCGCCTGTATTTTGTAGTAAGGCGCCTGCGCTAAAAGCTTATACCATGTGAGAATTTTACAACTGCAACATTTACACGTGTTTCAAGCGTTCGCAATAACACAAAAATGGGTTTAACATTATTTGTGTGATGTTTTAACTAAAAAAAAAAAAAAAAAACTTAAAAAACATCATTGTCTCAGAAAAAAGAAAAAAAGATAATCTTTTCAGTCCCAGTATACAATACAGTGTGGACATCAGATAATTCAATAAAAACTCGAAAAAAAAAACACACGAACAAATTGAGATAAAATTCAACAATTGGACCAGAAAATGCCCCTGAATTTACACGTTTTTTAAAACTATTTGAAGCATTCTAGAGTGACTAGGGGGTTCGCAAAAGTAAGAAAACCTTTTTGACAAAAGAGACATATTTTTGTCATTCTGAGATCCGCACAAAACGTGGTTAAAATATACGACAGTGAAATAGTTTTTAAAAACATCGAGGACTGAAGAGGAAATTATAAGGGGACCATTATACAAAACACGTATTATTATCCTTGCCCTCACAAACTGCATGGAGAAAACTTGTAAAGTGGGCAATCCGCACTTCAATTTCTATTGTAGACCTAGACTTCATGACGACGTGAATTCCTAAAGTAGCTACTTTATATAGGTGACCGCCTGACAAATTGAATGGGCACGAAATATAAAATTAATATGACGTAAATATAAAATGTTACTTAAAAGTTTAGCTCTATATCAAACACATTAAAACACCAGCAAATATTTAAGTTACTCGACTTAAAAAATAATATGTAAATGTGAAAATTCAAAATTAAGCACCAATTTTTAAAATCAAATTACAAACTTTTTTTAAAATAACAAATATTACTAAAACTTTTATCGGAACAAAAAGACATTTTTTCAAATTCAATTGTATTTGAAAATTATAGTATTTCTTTTGTATTATTAACGTAAAAAGAATTACTCGGAAAATAAAGTTTCTCTTTTGACTTTTTCCGCTCCAAGTCGGTCACCCACTGCCACAGTGTTTTAAACCCATTTTTTTAGGGTACAAAAGGGTTGAGAGTCATAATATGTGTGAGTGATTGTCCCAAGTCAGGATTTTTTTTCAATGTTTTGTTTGGAGCCATGAAGAATCCATTTAAATATCATGTTATATGATTAACATGTATGATATTATAGATAATCACTAGAGACCGGATTTGCTGGTACTCTTGACTTTTTTTCTGTTAGTATTTTGTAACTTTTAATTAAAAATGAGTATGAATTGGACAATTTGGAGTCGTTTAAGCGTTACCAATTTTCAACATTTTTAACATTTTTAAAAAAAATAATCACTTTTTTGCTATTTTTCAGGAAAAAATCAACATTTATATACCATTTTTTTTAAAAACTATAAAAAAGAAAAAAAATGACAATGAAAACTATGCATTTTAATAAGAGTAAAAACTTTTTTAATAATATTTGAAGACGAAATTGCTTTGATTTTTATTTAATTTATATTAGAAATATTAAGAATTAATATTAAGGAATATTAGCAATGAATCTTACAAGTCAGTATGATTTGTAAAGTAAAGAAGCTCAAATAAAATAAATCTCCAATTAACTATCAATATATCTTCTATTATCGTATATCTCCTACATATTTCATTATACTTATTAAGGGCATTAAATCTCATGTCAAAACATTCATGATTTTTGTCCTTAACACCCGTACCGACGACGTATAACACAAATTTTAATAGACATATCATTGTTTAGCAAACTAAAAAACGCAACATACAGTAGGTTTATTTATAAATATTTTTAATAAATTGTGATATATAAGCAGCGCAAATAGTATTAAATGTCAATATAATTTTATATTTTAACTTCATTTATAAATAAATAAAAATTATAAAAATTATAAAAGTTTATACTATATATTTATTACACAGAATTTTTACTTTAAAATTATGCATCCATTATTAAAAAAAAATAATAATAATTACAAAAAAAAAAAAAAAAACATTAAGTAAAAGTTAACGTAAAAAGTGAATATATATTAACTAAAAGTACTATTCGGAATTTTACTAAAGTTTTTATAAAAGCAAAATATATGATAATTAAATAATTCTTGACCATGAAATAAAATATTTTTATAGATATAATTAATGCAACTGTTTTTTTAATGCTTTGAGCAAAAATACATTATAATTACACTTTACAGTTTACACTGTATTAATAACCGCTAATATTAATAATAAATAATAATAATAATACAAACTAAAAATATCGTCAAAAATAGCCACAAAAGAAGGAAAACTCCAACATATAAGTGGATAAATTCACATGAATTTTCAATACATCTAACAGTCGACACATACTTCGCTGATGACAAAGATAGCATTTTCCGACTTCATTCTAAAGAAGAGGCATTTACTATTTACATGCTATGGATATGCCTTAGAAACCTATATTTCATGAAGTTGTAATAATTCCTAAAGTTGCCTACTTAACAGTTTTTGTTATAACTATCACTTTGGCCGGATACCGAAGGGTTTTATCAAAATGTCACTTTTGTAACATGGTAATTAATTGTGCAATATGGTAGTATTATACTATATAGTATATAATTGCAATACCAAATAATAAGTTTGGTGCAATTATATTTGCTGAACTATTATATTAACTATTTTATTATGTATATATGTCTGTACTAGTTGCGAGTTTTTTTAAATCTAAATGTATCCCATAGTTCAAAGAAAGAGGTATAATATTATATAATTATTAATTATGATGCTATTCATATTGCATCATAGCTAGTACTAATCTTCACTTATTATGTTCTTCAAAATATTTCTTACTCGAATCTGTTCTTCTTACTTGTGTCTCTTTCAACGGAACCCCGAGTGCCGACGGATTGTGTGTTTTAAC
Organism: Ecdyonurus torrentis; assembly: GCA_949318235.1. NCBI lineage: Eukaryota > Metazoa > Arthropoda > Insecta > Ephemeroptera > Heptageniidae > Ecdyonurus > Ecdyonurus torrentis. The sequence continues at coordinate 8,504,981 of OX439133.1, read as the reverse complement.
AATCTATAATAATATACACTAATATGTAACGCTATAAGTTTATTTATACACATATTTTTTTAAATTGTATAATATTAAAAAAAATAAAAATAAAATTACTTGAAGAATTTATTTAAACTAATAAAAGTTAATATTATGATGTACAGCTCAGATGATAGCCAAAAGTTTCCAAACGATTTGCATAGGCAACACGCAACTATCCTATATATTATTTTTATGAGAAAACGCAGCGACCGCCGCTGCCCCGTTCGGGAACTTTTGGCCAGAGCTGTACAGTACATATAGCATAATATGCATGTTAAAGTAGAAGAATTGATTGAAGGTTTTTCTATAACATTTGCAATAAACACAAAATTATTTCATTATTATTCTTTATTTAATTAAGTACTGTATAATCGAGTAAAGAGTTGTGCTTTTCCGTTGTCTTCATCACATCTTCAAAATTCCCAAAACATCAAATTATTTCTGATCTATCTTACATCAAGTAACCATGCTATACCAGGAGCTAAATTTTAAATTCTTAATCAGTTATTGTTAAAATACAAGATTATTTAATTTTTGTTTTAATAAATTATAATACAACAACATAATAAAAGTGATGCAAAACTTGGAAATTATTTGTTTTTTAAATTAAATTTATAAATAAAAATACATAAAATTTATAAAATTTTATATAATTAGTATATAAAAATCTATACTATAAATTAATATTAAATACATCAAGAACTCTTATTTTTAAATTGTGTATTATAATTGTTAAATTATAATTATAAATCCATAAACATTTACAATATATGCAAATAGTAAGTGAATAAAATGAGAAAGGGAGAATTAATTGACTAAAAATCTATTCCTATATTTTACTAAAGGTTTAATAAAAAAGGCGATTCCTACATAATTATTTTTTTACATTATAATTATAAGTGTTTACAATACTTAGAGAAAAAAATACAAGTATACTATAGACAGTATTTATAATATACCCCCTTTTATATAATACAAATAAAAATAGCTTCAATATTATTGCCAAATAAAAGAAAGAAAAACCAACATAAAAGTGGATAAAATCACATAAATTTCCAATACATCAAACAGTCGACACGAACTTAGCTGCTAAATATGACAAAGATAACATTTTCTCGATGACTTCATTCTGATGAAAAGGCGTTCATTTTTCTATTTTCTGATAACAAAAAAAAAAAAAAAAAAAAAAAAAAAAATACACCCCTCCTTTCTCATCAAAGCTACTGTTTACATGCTGGATTTAGATAAGGAATGAGGGGTTGATTTAAATCGGAAATATTGCGGGTAGAAAAAAAAGGGTGGCATTATTTTTATTATATAAGGGGTGGTAAAGATGAGTATATAGGGAGTGAAAATATAAGGGGATGGAGAGATATCGGTAAAATAACTTTTTTTTACGATTATTATTATTATAAGCTAGATTTTTATATTATTCTAATCTTTATAATATTAATAAGTTATCATAATATATTTTTTATTTAAATAATTTATTTCAAGATTTAATTAAATTTTACATTTTTCCTAATTTAAATAATTACAGTAAATATTATGTGTATCGTAGAGTACAAGCAATTGTGTTTATTTCATAACATCACTGAATTGCTATAAAATATCGATGAACTTGCGAGAAAGATGTTGGTGATATGCATATAGATAGAGTTAATTTCATTATAACAGTCGATTTTAGATAAAAACTTTTCATACTTTCAAATAATAGGCCTATACATTTCACATGTGATCTAAGCAAATAAGTAAAGTGTAAATGAGATCTTTATTTGCAAAGACCTACAAATAAAAAAAATTATGAAATATTTTTTTTTTCAGTTTTCATATCGCCAAATATTTTTACACACAGAATGAAATACTATAAACAATTAAAAAAGAAAGCAATAAATAGCGAAACATGCAAGTTTTTTTTTATATATATAAATATTAATAAAATACATAATATATTATGCATATATTAAAAATACATTAAAAGGTGTCATCCCTTATTATTAAACACGTTTTTTAACCATTAATTTAGAAAAGCAACATGTATTGTATGATACATCAATTTACATGTTTTTTCAATATCTATATGGCTTATTTTCCTATATAACCACATGTTGTTCTTTTTTACTTATATATTCTATGTCCTCTAATCCCAAGGATCAAGTCAAATCCTCCACAAAACAGATGCCCTAGAACTGACTTAGGGAGGGGTGAAGCAAAATCTAGCCCTAATTATTTATAAATCTAGCTATAAGACTTAACTTAAAAGTTTGGAAAATTGAAATTACATGCGCTTTTGTAATTTTTATTCAATCTTATATAGAAACGAGGAAAATAAGGGAGAGAGAGAGAGAGAGAGATGGTTGGTATATACTAATTAAAAATATGATAGTAAAATAGCAAGAGAAATAATAAATACAGTAAAATAAATATTCTTTTATTTTCATTGTATACTTTTTCTTTCTTGCCGCTGAGATAGTATGTCAGCATAAGAGTTAGATTCTGATATTTAATGATGAACATTAAAATATAGTATGATAATTAAAAAAAAAAAAAAAAAAAAAAAAAGTAGGACAAAAAAATTAATAATAACGTGAGAAATTTTAAAATTTTATGTATGTCCTTAAATCTCTCTGAAACAAAATAACCTGACAATAGTTCAGGAGCTTTTATGCATTAAAAGCATTATTATATTATATAAAACATTATTCTCCTCATTGCTTTTAAAATGACATAATCAACGTAAAAGCATTTGTATAAAAAAAGATTTAAATATTTTATGTATCTATGCACTTAATTCAAAGTATTACAAGTATATAGGATTAAACTATTTGCAATTTAGATAAAAACTGATAGTTTTGTTTGATGCTTTTTGTGTCACGTGGCTTGCGTAAGTATCTTTGACACGTGTTGTTAATGTATATATGCAAGAGCGCTAAACTCATAATCATATATAAGGAGAGAGGCGTGCTGCTTGTGCGTGAATGAATTAAAGTATGTACTCGTATAAACTCTCATAGTGTTGTTTATAACTCAAATCTTAAGCTTTTCTTTTTATACAACCTTGTTTTTATGTTTCATTATTATTATTATATTCCTATTAGTTTTTTTTTAACAAAAATCGTGTTAAAAAAATAGATAATAATTTCCTCAATTTAGAGCAACTTAAAGCTATTGGATTAATTTAAAGCAGATTAGAGTTTTTTTTATTATTAATTCGTGTTTTTTATAGAAATTACATAATCTAAATGTATTGGAGAGAGAGAGAGAGAGAGAGAGAGAGAGAGAGAGAGAGAGAGAGAGAGAGAGAGAGAGAGAGAGAGAGAGATTTATGTATAGACATAATTTTGTCATATAAAAAAAGGCTATACATATTTTATGCATTTGAATATACTCAAGCAGAAATAAAATCCAATTCTTCTTGACATAAATATCATATAATTTAAAGTAGCCATAGCAATTAATAATTTATAGATTTTTTTTTCAGGGGTTTAGAAACAATTTTATTGTACTATTTTAAATGATTTTAAAAGGAGGCATTTTGCAAATTGTATTAACTTTATACATAGGAAAGAATTATAATATTAATTATTGTTATTGGACCTTTGTTACAATTATGGTCAAGTGAATTGCATCGCCTTTTGTTGCAATAACTTCAGAAAAAAATATATTGATAGCGTGCTTCAAAAAAAAAAAATAAAAAAAAATAAAAAAAAAAAATAAAAAAAAAAAAATAAAAAAAGAGCTAATGAAATGAAAATTTAAGCTCTTTCAGACTTTCAGAAATTGTAATGTACATTATTTTTTTTATCTTAGAACCTAATTGATACAAAGTTGTTTTATTATATATATATAATCACTTTATTCCAAAATACTGATAAATGTTTTTATCTGTTTTATGTTTCAGGCAATCATATACGAAGGTCAGGACAAAAATCCTGAAATGTGTCGAGTTTTATTAACCCATGAAGTTATGTGCAGGTAAGATTTTAAAATTTCTTTATAAATGTTCATTTACATATTCGTTATTTGTTGTAATTTTGCGAAGAAAAATAAATTATTTTTTATTTAAAACCATACAAACCTGGATTTACAAATATTGGTGCTATATACATACAACAAATACATGAATAAGTAAATGCACCATAAAATTCTGAAAAATACTTATTAGTGGGTGTAAACATATTGTTTACAAATTTTAACTCTATATTGTGGATTGATATTACGATGTATTTATATGAAGTCTTTAAATGAATAGAAGCATATTATTATAATGCTCCATATATAAATATAATATATATGAAATTTTCACTTTCGCCAATAATAAAGTTTTATATTTACAAACTGTGTGTTCTACATAATGTGGGGGGAGGAGGGAGGTTAAAATATGTATACTTAAAGCTCGTTTTATACAAAATAATAATAATTTGGTTTGGTGGAAAGAATTTAAATTTCTCCACTTTGGTTTTAACTTTTAAGTTTTTTTTTTTTTTTTTTTTTTTTCATAATATTTATGTATGCATCTAAAATTTATTTATATTTGTTTGTTAACAGTCGTTGCTGTGACAAGAAAAGTTGTGGTAATCGAAATGAAACACCTTCTGATCCTGTAATCATTGATAGGTAAGCAATTTATTCTTATTTTAATTTAAAATATATGATTATAATATGTTAGAAACAATAAATTAAAAATTAAACATGAAGTTGCAAAATATAATTTTAAAGTTAAATATTTTTATAATTTATTTTTGATATTAGAAATAGAATACATAATAATTTTTATTTATAATATATTTTATATATTTAAAAAAAATACAGTTATTATTATTTGTCATGCTTGATATTGTATGTGATGGCATATGATAATTTAATAAATTTTCATAATGCAACAACCTACCATGTGGAATACTATAGTATTTTGTTAGAGTACAACTTCGATCATCATTACGTTCTTAAAATAATGTACTGTATAATATGCATGTCTTCTGCTTTCAACATATTGAGAAATATTTCTTAAAATTATTCTTTAAGGGTGTATACACATATAGTCATATATTTATTGCGCTTGAACGCCATATTGGATCAATGAAAAACATTGCTCAGCATAGGACAAACATGGTTTTGGCTATTTCCTTTGGGCAATCGGTTATATTTTTTATATACTTTTTCTCGTATCCTTAGATACTAATTCAACCTATTAACGGCATCAATGATCAATAATTAAATCTTTTATCAAATTATAACCGAACTACATCTCAATATTTCATATAAAACATTTTTTAAAGTGAAACGTTAGAGCTTAAACTATACTTGGAACTTTTTAATGTTAAAATTATTGTCCATGGTATTTCCTGTCTTTTCTATTTTCCTTGGAATGCGTTCCCCAGTGGTAATGACGTCACAAAATGGCTTCCCTGGAGACCGGTGAACGTCGCTAGGGGAGTTTTTTTTCTTTTGCAATCACCATGTTAAAAATATTATACGTTACAATAAGCTTTACTACTATATGAGGCAAAAATTTTATTACAAGCAAAATATTAGTTTTATATAAAATATTAAAAGAAAATTAAGATATAAATAATAAAAATATAATAATTAATTGTTTTTATTTATTTAAATATAAAAATTAATTTTATAAATTTAACTGAGTGCTTTACTGAAGTGTAGTAGTAATTAGTAGCAATTATGATGTTAACTGGTAATATCGAATCTCGTGTAAAACCGTGAGGAAAAATAAGAATAAATTAAGTTATCAATTGAATTGAGTAACCAGTAAATTATAAATCGTCATGTAACTTGCATTGCAATAGATGATATAAAAAATGTTTGAATTATTTCCTGACAATAAGCGTTTGATACGAAAACACAATGCATGTACATATCATACGAGCTTAAAACAATGTTTTCTTTTTTGTCTATTAAATACTATCGATAAATTGTATTTTATACCAAACATTTTTTTTTTTAATTCATCAGTTCCATTTTGAGAGCTCAAATGTACTCAAAATCAATGGCATTTAATTTTAGATGTAGTCATTATTATATTGTATAAAAGGTGAATTCATTTAAGTATATTATTCGTATAATTAAATATTATATCATATCTTGGTTGGTAAATAATATCGTTTTACTATTCATCGCTCACTTATTTTTTAAGAATATAATAATAATAAAATACAAACTCAAAGTATTGGAAGAAAATCATAATAAGAAATGCTGTATGAAGTAAGAAAAAGTAAAAGTTATTCATGGGTACGACGGTATATAAAAAGCAAATAATACAAGGGCACGATCAAGAGCGTAATCAATTAACAAACTAAAGTTAAAACAAACACAACAAACACGTGGAGTAAAAATACTTGTATTGTACTGTACTATGTACAGTTAAAATATTGATGCACTGAATATATTCTGAGATATATACAGGGGAATTCTATATATAATAATATAACTCCACAGAGGGGGTAAAACTGCATCAAGTCCCAGGTGTATTGAAATTCTGAATCATCAACATGTAAAGTTATATAAGCGCCACCATGCGTTATACTTAAAGTTTTTCGTTTTTTTGACCTATACTCATGTTGGGAGTTTCCGGAGGGCTTTATTTTTATTTTTTTAACCCGGATGTTTATATTATGATGACCTAAGTTAACGTTTTATTTGTTTATAGGGTTAATTTTATTAAAAAATATTAAAAATGATCGTGTTCATCGTTATTTCTATTAAAGACATAGACTCTTCAATGTTTAATTGCTGTTAAGTCACGTGATGATGAATCACATAATAGGATTTCCAAAACTGATTACAATTTTTAACAGAATATAAATTTGGCCCCACAAAAAAGCATGAAAATATAATGCTATTTGCGTGACTCTTTCTGACGGCATTCTAAGACATTGTTATTTTACCTTACAGTATTTTATTATAAAATATTTTTATTTCTTCTTATTAAAAATCGTAATTTATCATACCATATTTAATCATTGTTTAAAATTTATGTTTAAGGGTTGTGTATAGAATGTTTGGATTAATGAAATTAAAATTTTAACTCTATATTTGTTATATCATTCTTATGATCCTTAAATATAACAAATAAAAAAAAAAAATTAAATATATATGTACATAATATATTATATATAAGTAAGGTATTTCTATACAACTTATTTTTGTATATTCCATTGTATTTTTTTTTCTAGAACAAGATAACTAGAAACTAATAAAAGTTTTGAAATAATAAATTTTAACTTCCTAGAGGCTCCATACTAATAAAAATACGTTATATTACCTGATGGCCACGAATCTTAAAATTTATATCACAAATAATTGTTACAGCACAACATGCAATTTTTAAGTAACATTAAAAAAAATTTCATTTTCTATTTTAGAAATACGAGAGCTAATCTAATTATTCAACTATTTTATTTGAAAATTCCTATTATATACACAGGAATTCAGCTATAATTTAATACTAAGGGTATACAAGTCAAGTATTAAATTGGGCACGTGTTTAGTTATGTTATTTGACAGGTAGACTATATTATATAATATATTCACGTGACCCCCCATCATGTTTAACATTGCACCCCTATATATAAAATTACTACATATATATAGGTACTGTACATACATAGCTACATTGAAATGTTTATATATATTATATTAATACATGCTAACTTAATTATATTGAAACATGTAGAACATTATTGTACAATATGAAATATTAATATATTAAATTATTATATAACACGATATCTAAATTATTTTATATTTCACAAAAATATATAATATTATATAGAAAGGAAGTTTAAATGTCAAAAATTATATTTAAATTGTTCACCTTATCTAGGAAATAATATTAAAATTATTTAGAAAGAAGTTTTGATTTTTATAATATTTTTAAAATACTTATAATGTATCAAGTAACCTTCTTTCTTTTGTCGTTGACACTACAAAAGTAAAAGCGCATCTAGCAGCCTATTTTTCATATTAATAATATTATATTTTTTAAAGTTAAAACATTAAAATCCTTATAAAAGAATATATTTAATTTTTATTTTGTTGTAGTGTAATAGAAAATAATTCTTATAAAGCAAGGCTGTATGTTGCAACAATACTAATAAATGTAACCTATCACGTAAAGGTGAAATTTGATACGGAACCTCGAATCCATGCTTGAAGATTTTGACGTTTTACATTAATAATAATAAAAATAAAAATAATAAAAAAAGTGAATGAACAAAAGCAAATTAATAAAAATATTATTTATAATTTTGGGGGATTAAATAAATTTTTGGGGCCTTAAGTTCTGTTTACATTGAACAATAATTTAATTTCAACATGCAATTAAACTCCGTGTGAATAGGTTTAATTAATTTACATATTACATATTTTATATGCGCTCCTACATAAAGGATTAGTTGGCTGGCTGATATCTCACAAACTGAACGGTCGCGAAATATAAACTTAAATTGAAGCTTTGATGAAAAGTTACTCAAAAATTAATATTACATGTGAAAAAAAATGCAAAAACGATTAACTATTTAAGCTAATCCACTTAAAACATAACATGTAAAATTCAAAATTTAGCGCCAACTTTTAAGTCAAATTAGTTTTTTTTTTTTAAGGCGGTGGGGGACCGACTTGGACCGGAAATCGCTAAAAGAAGAACTATATTTTCCCAATAACATTAAAACTTTTTTCCGATTTTTTTTTTTTTTTTTAATTCATTCAATGTCATTTTTTATTTGAAAATTAAAGTATTGGTTTGCTGTGATATAAATAACGTAGAAAGAATTATTATCAAAATGAAGTTCCTCATTTGACTATTTCCACATCAATTCGGTCACCCTCTTCCTTAAACAAATAAAAAAATATATAATAAAAAAAAAAAAAAAAAAAAAAATGTGTAGCAAAAAAATTGATCAATCAAAATCAATTAATAATAATATATAGGAGAAAATGTGTTGTAGTTTCAACTTCATTAAATAAAGTGTTTTAGTAGATTTAGACATTTCAAGTACACATACTGTACGTGTACGGTTAAGTTAATCTATTTTTCTTCTCTTTCTCTGTCTCTCTCTCTCTCCTCTCCCTATATAGCTCCGCAAGCACATATGTCGTTAGTGACGTCATCATTAGACATGTGGTTAACGAGAAATCTAAGTTTTATTTGTATTGTTACATAGTGCGTGTATAAGGGTATACTATATAGTGATGAGTTCATTGTTTAATATTAGAATGAATGAAATAGGTTAAAAGTTTATTATTAAATAAACTGTTTTTAAGGGTTATATTTAGATGGCTTGTATAAAAAAAACAAAAAAAAACTTATCTTTATAATGTCATTTGAAAGTTACAGCAACCTATGATAAAATTTTCAGAACCTGTGACCATCAGATAAGAGATTAAAGATTGTTGAAATTAACTTGGGCTCTTATGGACTAGAACTCCAAAAAAAAAAATAATAATAATAATAAATCTATCAATCAAATTAATTTAAAATGCAGCATGTTGCATGAACACTTTTTTTTTCAATATCTTATCCTAATGTATCAAAGTGTAAAATTTCAGATTTTTCTCTCCTTACAAACTTTTATATCAAATCCTGCATTACATGATTTCCTACCTTAACACTTAAAAAGGTTTAATTTTGTAGATAGGTGGACTTTTATATTTATATACAATAAGAAAGATAAAAAACAAGAGTGGTATTTGTATTTCATATATATTCTAAAAGAGGACATTGTCTTAAATCGATAGATAGGTGAAATTGGAATTTTAGAGTTCATTAGAAATTTGTAATTGATTTTTTAAACAACGTAACAGGCGTCAACTTGTTCCTATGCCCACATGCATAAGTTGACGCTTCTGACGTCATTTTTTTATTTTCAATATTATATTAAAAATAATTAAAGAAGTAAAAAAAAAAAAAAAAAAAAAACTAGAAATTACCATATCAATCAGACCATGACATGAATTTTAGAATATCCAATTAAATTACTCCAGAAAATTTTGTTAGCCTTCCCTTATTTATTGGAAAACTATTGCTAAGATACTATAAATCTTATTACATTGGCTAATGAGAATAGTATTTATACGACGCACTTATACATGGCTCTATACATACGAATATATTTTATGTTTATAGATATTAGAAAATTTTATTGACGCGGTTAGTAGATCATAGTAACATATTTATTACAACAAGCATTGGACTTCTCATATCTTATTTTACTGCAATGTGAATACAATGTATACTTAAAATAATACCTGTAAGTACGCAACGTAATTATAATTTACATGTGTTAAATAAACAAAAATCTTTTAACCTTGATTTGATTTCTATATAATTTTTAATATTTCTTTTAAAAGTTAATTTGTATTATTACTTATCAATTTTTGAATTGCCAAAAAAAAAAAAATAAATAAATAAAATAAAAAAAAAATCCTTAATTATTAATGTTTTAACATTTTTTTACAAATAGTCCCAAATTTCATGTAGTATGATTAGATCTCAATCGTTTAATACATAATATTTTATATAAAATTTTAAGTTAAAATATGATGAGTAGCACTATGCAAGCTACATGATTATGAACTATGAAGTGTAAATTTTCTATTGTCAACAATACTTGTGTCTAATATATAAATGAATTATATCAACAAAGTGCACAGTTGAACATTTATTTGACAATTTACTATTAAACTAATTTTTATTGCACATAGAACAATGAAGATATATGGGAATCAAAAAAAATTAAACTTGTGATTTCATTATTTTCTTTACTTACATTTTTATGTTTTTCGTTTAAATTATACGTGATTTTTGCTGCTATATTTTATGTTACTAAATACTGTCTTAATTGAAGATCTGCATAAATCGTTATAAATATTTATGAATTTATGCGCTATGAGGTGAAAAATGCAATTTCTTCCATCATTCTTTCTCAGTTATAGCATTGATATATTATTCCAACACCTCAAATACAAATTATCTTAATTACTTAATGTTCTTTCTCTATCTCAACATATAAGTTAAAAACAATTAAAGTTTAGAAAAATTAATTCTTCCTTGAGATTGCACATTTATAAATTAATAAATTTAAAAATATCAAAAATTTAAATTTTTATAAATAATAAACGAAAAAATAAGCAATTCTTGTTTAAGTATAAAAAATTAAAAAGTTAAAAAAAAAAGTTTATTATTTATAATAATAAATTCATTATTTTATTATATATGGTTGAATAATTTGATTAATAAACTTGAAGTAAATATTAATATTTATTATTGAGTTTATTGAATTAGTATATTATAGTAACGATGACAATAACACGATAGAAACTCAAATATTGACTTTGTGTTGAGATTTAGTCAGGCGTGAAATTTATTGACATTATGTTTATGTGGTAGGTGGTTTCTCCACTGGGGTATAATAATAAAATGTATAGGAAGAAACAAAACTTTTTTCAATAACTTATTTATAACAAATAATATTCTATATTGTTTATTTATAAAAAAAAAGTTTTTGAAATATTGCTATATTTATATATTTATGTATTTATTATAATAAATATAATAATACTTATTTACTGTATCAGTTATTTTGTTTTCATATTTATTTATATTTATACTAGTCATCTTATCAAATTTAATATATTACAACATACAATTCGCAACTTTTTTGCATTTGTATATTTCTTTTCATTGCAAAGATATAGTGATGAAATTGTGTATTCAATAATTCTCTTATGGAAAAACGAATTTTCAACAGTAGAAGAAATTCTAATGCAAGTCGCAAATTGAATCAAATTTAAAAGTTTTTTTTTTTTTTTTTTTTTTTTTTTTGTAAATGTAAATAAACATTTTTCTTTTATTAAAATAATCCTTAATGATTGAATACATTTACGTTTTTTTTTTAAAGAGAATGTTAATCTGCATCATTTTATTTATTATTATTATTATTTTTACGTGTCTTAACGTACGAATAAATGGGAGTATTCATAAAAATTTGCAGCATGATAGTATGGAGTATATTTATGGATATATTATTTTATAAAGTAACTTTTACCTTTGGACGTTGCAAAAATTTTATATCATCATTGAAATTAATGATTTATTATGTAAACTAAACTTAAAAGATAACTATTCTCTATTCTAAATCCATATTCGTTATTATTTGAATTTTATTTTAAACTAATACATAAAATTTTTTGAGTTGACAATCAGTTATAAATTAAAAATTATTTTAATTTTTGACAAACTATTTTTCTGTGTATAACTGCATTTTATAATTGAGTTAAAGATTTAGATCTCTCTGTCTCCCCACACATTCTATCTAATAAAACATGATTTAATCGAGTAAATTGGACTTCACTTTTACAAAACTAATGACGCTCTTAAAGTTAGGGGGGATAAAAATAATCAATATATTTGTATAAAATTAGCATTACCCTATAGAATTAATTAAAATATTCCATCATTATTTTTCTATATTTATTTTTATATTTCTTTAATTTCCAGTTTCAACTACATTTATGTCATAAAACAAATAAAAATTGTTGGATCAGGCTATATGTTTATATATTTTGTTAATTTTTTTATACATTTGAAATTACGTTGAAAGATGATAATGGCTTCTAATAATCTATAAAACTATTGATTTATGATAACAGATACAGAATGTAAAAAAATAAAATAGTTAAGTTAATTACAAATTATGTTTAATAGTTAATTAAATAATTATTTATTTTTAAAATATATATTAAGTTTAGTTTTAATATTTTTAATTAAAATAAAGTTAAATATTTCTTTATTTAAAAATGTGGTAGAACTTTATTTTAAATTTTAAACATATATTTTTAATATTTTTGTTATTTATTAAATACGTTCATGAATAATTTAATACTGTTGGTCCAGATTGTTAATTGGATTTTCTGCAACGCTGATGCAATGCAAAGTGATGAGTAAACTGCAAGCAGTTAATAAAGAACTATTAGGTTATGCTTTTATTATATATGTACATATGTAGCAGACGCCATGCTGGATAACTCGGAATGCATGAGCTGGTATAGAAAAATAACTCATTTTGCTCCTTTAATAATTCTAAGCAATATTTTTGGGTGTATTGATGCCGTTAGGATGAGTTATATTATCTCAAGTGTGCGAGAAAAATATTAACAAAACATTAACCATTTTCCAAAAGAAAATAGCCAAAAACGAAGTTAGTACTATATGCTGAGCAATGTTATTCATTAAGCCAGTATACCATCCAAGCGCATTAAATATGATGTTATGCAGATACACCCTACAGGACTGAAATTAAGTATAATACCGAATGCAAATTCAATAGATTTATATATAAAATTCATGCTTTTTATTTTACATGTTAAGTTTATTAGAATGCATAACATAATTCAGAAACATTTATACTCTTTTAAATTAAAGGAAACAAAAATTATTGTATCCTTACATACTGTATTTCAGTTCAATCTTAATTCCAAACTTTTTTTATATTTATTATCCATGTTTGTACTCTACAAAAGGAGATGTTTTGCTCCATTGAATAGACAGGTATTTTTTAGAATATTTATAAAAACAATCAGTCTTACAGTTAGAAGCGTTAGTTAAAATACATAAAAGAAAATATGAAGATCATACTAACTTAAGAAAATAATATTTAATTATCTTATATTGAAAAATAATATTTCAAACAAAACAGACAAAAAAAAAGTAAAAGTTTTTTTTTCTTTTCTCTTTTTTTACTGTAACATTGTGAGCACCTGTAAAGTTTATAACAAAACGCCAGTGTGAGTTTATATTACACCGTTGAATCCCAAGGCGACACTCAAAAGCTCGTCTCAGTTACCCAAGTACTTTGACACCACATACAACGTGTACTTTTACTACCTTTACCTTAAACCATAAGGTATTACATTACTGTAATCACTGCGCTTATATATACTCTATTTTATTATCTTTATTATATTGCTGCTACTTCTTCTTCTTTTTTTTTAATATAAACTGTTTTAAATATTAATGAGAATTAAAGTCCTTTATGGTATTTACTTGCATTATTTTTGGTTTAAAGATTTTGCAATACATTCAATTTTTTTTTTTTAATCCTTAAGATTAATTTGTATTACAGTTGCTAAAAAGTAATTATATAAGTAATTATACCATTTCTTATTTCTTTGCGTTTTTTCTTTCTTTTCTTTTCTTCTCTTCTTCTTCTTCTTCTTCTTTTTTTTATTATTATTATTTTTTTTTTGAAAGGATAACAGTTTTCTGGGGTGGTATAACGTCATTCCAACTCAAAAATGATTTATAAAAATACGAGACTCTAAACTACTTTACTATTTATTTAATTTTTTTTTTTTTTTTTTTTTTTTTTAATATCTTCATGATTACACAGTTATCAATCTATGGGAATTTTGGGAAGCAACAATATTTAGTTCTATAATATAGGATAGGCCTAATTATTATTTATGATATATTTAATTCACAGTTTTTTATTTTTATTTTTTATTTAATTTTCTTATAAAATATATCAGTATACTGTATAGTATTCCAATGATTAATGTGCTATTGCTGGTTCTAATAGAAACCGATTAAGAATTATACTATCAGCTACTGAAATTGAACTGTTTCTATATTGTAATTCAGTATTTACTCTAAATATTTAAAAATATGGAATCTTTATGATAACCTTCAATATTGATACTTGCAAAGTAATTCTACATTCCACCGAATACTTAAACAATCGTATATATATTGATGAACATTTACTTTATATATATATATATATATATATATATATATATATATATATATATATATATATATATATATATATAATATTCATTCAATGATATAATGTACTTTTTTCTAGTAATAAAAAAGGCTCCTAGGCATCAAATAAGCATCTAAAATTGCATATTTATTTAAATATAATGTTTGGATTTATATTAAATAACATTAGTTTTTATCAAAATAGCATCAAAAAATTGTCATTCATAGCCATTGGTTAAATAGATAATAATCAGTCAGTAATACAAACGTATGCAGTAGTTTGGAGCTTAAAAAAAAACTTTAAAAAAATGATATTACAAAAAATTGCATCATTCTATTTAAGAAATTTTTTCTTGATATTATTACAAGATTTTAGGTCGTACAGTTTATAATGTTAAAATTTATTAGTTTTATTGATTGATACTTTTATTATTTTTAGAAATTTAATACAAAATACAAAGTTATTGTATTATGTACAATATATTTATATATATTTTTTAAATAAATAATAGTAAAAATAATTATTGTTGATTAAAAGATCAGAATAAACATTCCATTACTTGCGGAAATTAATTTATATGAGGCATACGCCATTGTTATTAAACTTACGTCTTATAATTTATCTATAACATTTTAACTAAAATACTACAATTGGAAATTATATAAAAAAAATTAGCTTTTAAGGTTAAAACACATAAGTTGGGTATAATATCCCGTATAAAAATAAATTTAGCGTCGGTTCTAATTTTTTTCTTTTCTTTTTTTTCATTATTTTTTTTTATAAACCGAACACTCCAAACACATAAATTGATCTTCAATGCGTAAGAATTCGGTGATTCTAAGTTTTTCTTGCGCGCCTCACCAATATATATTAACTATTATATTTTGTTACTATTATTTAAAACTCTATCGTTTATTAAATATTTTTAAATCAAATCTAGTATTAAATGTATTTCTCTTTACATATTAAAGGGAGAAATGGAAATACGAGAGAGAGAGAGAGAGAGAGAGAGAGAACGCCTACAGGCACAACAAAATATAACCACATTACTCAAACAGTAAAGAGAAGTGACGTTTATTAACTGAATGAGAGCAAGCTCAATGAACACATGTTCTTCTTATATATAATTTAATCTAACTATTCATACATTAACAAACTCTCCCCCTGATATATATAGTAAATTTTGATTATTTTTAACCTTAAAATTATATACTATACTTATTTCAATATTATTTACGAACTTACTTTAAGTTAAAACTAGATGTAAAAGATTCTATTTTTAAAGAAAACTGAATTGTTAACATAAAAATATTACAATCTCTATTCAGTTAAAAAAAATTTAGCTTAATTTTATTGTTACAGTATTTTATTGTATTCTTCTTAAATTACATATTTGTATTATGTTTTAACCATTTTAATATTACAAATAATTATTTTTAATTGTAAACTATTTATGTGTATACTTTTAAATAAATATTTATATTTTATATATATTATATATATTTTTTTTTATAATTAAATATCAACTCTTTCCAGGTATTATATTATGATAGAAATAAGGTTTTTCTGTACAGTTGGCAACTTGACATTTACTTGCGTTTGGTTAAATTTGCATATGCATACAATATTGGAATCATATTGTAATTCGGTGTCAGGAGTCTGAAGGGCCATTGTTATTGTTATTATTGAAGAATTTTAAATTACATCTAAATGAAGATGATGGAGAACTCTTAAAAATTCAGCAATGGCATTATTTAGTGATACAATTGTCTTGAAATCTATAGTGATAGATACCAGGTTGACAATTTTTTTTTGGATTTTAGCAGTAGTATACAAAGGATAGAAAAGTAAAAGATATTTATGAAAAGAAAAACCAATAATTATATTCTTTTCTTTTGAACCTTATTTAATCGTCATAACACATAAAATTTCTATTCCTTTTTATTTATTTATTTTTTTTATTTATTTTTTTTTTTTGTGTGAAAATCGATCTATGTACTATCGTTACATTTTTTTATACTTATAAGTTATAACCTATTAAACTTACATAAATGTGTTTCTCTTTTATGTTTTTCATGCCACGTTGCAATATTTTTCTCAAAATAATAATAATAAACGTAAAACATAGTCCAAAAAATAGAATAGAAAATAATTAATAGTTTCTCTTTTTTCTGAGGCTACAAATAAGTTTCTACGTCTAGTATTCCTCATTTATATTTTTCTTGTCGCGTTGCAGTAGTAATCTCAAAATTATAATATTAATAAATAAAACAAAATATGGTCAAAAGATGCGGAAAAATGAGAGAGAGAGAGAGAGAGAGAGAGAGAGAGAGAGAGAGAGAGAGAGAGAGAGAGAGAGAGAGAGAGAGAGAGAGAGAGAATTAGGCTACCTATTATTGTCTAACATTTTCGGTAAACTGAATTCACTTCTAAAACATAAATTGACGACTATGAAAATTGATAAATAGGAAGAAACAATGCTAATAACAATTTTTATTAACGCTACCAAAAATTACACGCACTTCAAACTATATAACATCATGTTATCAACAACAAAAATATGACTAAAATGTTATATAAAGAGCTGATCTTACATAATATAGTGAACCCTCACTGTACTACTAATTATATTCTCCCTATATATATGCGGTATATTAAGTAAATTTGGCCACATGGTGTTATGTACTCTATATATATATATATAAACGAGTATCCGTGACAGATTGTTACCGCCTAAAGGCAAAGAATAATATTTAACTTTAATAATATTATGTATTCTATAGTATATAATATTGCCTAAAGCAATGGGTGTTTTAAATGTAGAAAAAAAAATTGCTTGAAGTTTATAGAAAATGATATTTATTATTTTTTTTTTCTATATACTAATAATATTAAGTTTTTAAAAAATTATCATATTACTATTTTCAAAAAGTGTTATATTGTTTTTAATATATAATATACTTTTAAAAATATACAAAATTATTTTTTTATATTAAGTTATTTTATTTGTTTATTTATTTATGTTTCTTTGAATGACATGTTAATGTAATTATAACATAAAAATAACACGGAAAAAAATAATCCCATTCTACTTGATATAATACGTGTTTAATTATAGACCGCTTGCACTCATATTTAAGAGCCGCCATTTTGTTGGTCAGGAATACATAGGCCAGCATAGGAAAAACATCATTTTTATTTTTTTAATAGCAAAAGAAGCTTCAAACCTCAATCAAAGCCTTATTTCTAGCTCCTAATAAGCTCGAAGGATATGAGAAAAATTTGTTGAGTTGAAATAAACAATTTTTTATGTGAAAAATTAGGAAAAACGAAGTTTCCCCTATGCTGGACAATGCATTAGTCACCACAAACATGGCGACAAAGCGCAAGGATGTGCAAGGGGTCTATAAGTCCGTATATAAAGTCTGAGTGAAAAATGAAGCGAATAGAAAAGTATAAAAGTCTTTTAAAATTATTTACTTCGAAGCAATGTCTTAATTCTGAAGTTTCAAGATACACAGTTCTGAACAGAAGTTCCCGAACGGGGCAGCAGCGGCCGCTGCTTTTTCTCATAAAGATAACATAGGGTGGTTGCAGGTTGCCTTTTGCAAATCGTTCGGGAACTTTTGGCGATACCTGTACTTCATTCAATAAGGCATAGTTAGCTATTTTTCTTAAAATTCAATTAAACAACAATTTTATAGTATAGTAGTAATTTATTTAACAAAAATCGCAATTAAAAAAGCATAATCATTCCCTTGAAACAATTTTGAATAAATAAGCCACTGCAATTTATGCAAAAATAAAATCAATATAACAAAAAATTTAAATAAACCACTTTCATTGTATTTTGAAAACAAATATTAAAGTAAATAAAACTTACTAACAAATTATTGTTCATATTATATATTTTTAATTATATATTTAAATTGATGGGTTAATTTTTCATGTTTGATAAATCAAGTTCTAAACAAATAATAATAATTACAAATATTGCACACAGACAATTTTTATAGGAAAAAAATGTAATACATATATGTTAAATTAACGAAATATCAACTAGGGAATAGTTCAAGAGATTACGTTAGTATAAGATTCTTAGTTGCAAAACATTACGATAAAAATAATAGTACCGTATTAATTTGAAATGCAATCCAAAATAATTGCACCATCAATATTACGGTGCCATATAGAAAGTACTAATGAGTAATAATTATTTTAACTAAAATTTATTTCCTTCATTGATTTTATGTTTCAGATTTTTCCTGAAATTCTTCTTGAAGTGTAATCAAAATTGTTTGAAAAATGCTGGAAATCCAAGAGATATGAGAAGATTTCAAGTAAGTATCTTTAAATTTTATTAATAAAGCTAGAAAAAGAAAACACTATTATTTTTCATAATATGTGTATTTTTATTTTCACTTTATGTTGTTTTTTTTTATTTATTTATTTCCCCAATTATTTTTACATTGTTTACCTTAAATTGAAATCTGGAAATGATATGGAATTTTCATTTTGCTTTCGCATTCAAAAAGTAAATAAAATTTTTATGTTTAAGTAGTTACTGGATATCATATTATGTTATTATACCTTCATAATGCGTAAAGTTAATAGTTATAAAAGTGAATACTAAAATATAATTAATTAAAACATTTCCACACCTACACACTAAATAATTAAATCAATTGACATAAGTTAGAAAGCAAGGTGAATTGCGCGGGTTGAAGAGCGCATGTCAACCTGTACCTCCCCCCCCCCCCCCCTAAACCCCCGAGTTTTGTGGTTCCCATGGGAACGGCTAAGGGGGATGTCTCTGGAGTATTTTACCCCTCCAGTGAAAAATCCCGTGGGAGGCGCAGGACATCTCTCTCTCTCTCTCTCTCTCTCTCTCTCTCTCTCTCTCTCTCTCTCTCTCTCTCTCTCTCTCTCTCTCTCTCCGAACAACAAGCCAAGATGGCGAGTATTTTCTCAATTTATTTATGTACTATAAAATATGTTTCTTATACTACAAGCCTAATAAATAATGCATTTTTAATAATTAGGAGACAAAAAAATATTTTAGAAACATATAATGTTATATTTATTGAAAATGACAATCTTTTTAAATGTAATAGATGCTTGAATTAGGTACATTACATCAAAGGGATAAGATAAAAGTTTTTGTATGTGTATTATAAGTAAGTTAATATTGTGTTGAGTGACTAATATAAAATAATTGACTAATATAAAACTTTTTTTACGTTATTTTTGCATAATAAAGAGATAAGTAATACAAATTACTGAGAGAGAGAGAGAGAGAGAGAGAGAGAGAGAGAGAGAGAGAGAGAGAGAGAGAGAGAGAGACGAGAAAAGATTAATTGCATGATGGATTAAGTATAAATGTAGAAGGAAAAATTCTAATGATAAATCATAAAAAATTAAAACATACCCTTATTTAAAAATTTTTTATTTCAATGGGTTATAATCAATTAAATAATTTATATTCAATTAAAGACATTTTTGGAATTTATTCTGTATTTACATCAATATATTTCATAGCATTCTTTTTACACGATGCAATAATTTGATTTTATGAAAATAAAACACTTTTTAATGCAGCTTTAATCAGATTAAAAATTGAAAATTTTATAGTGTGAATTAGTGAAATCCCATATAGTGATAATGAAGCATTACATTTAAAAATATTTAAAATTTCAATGTGAATGTTTTATGTCCATGTAATGAAATGGAGAAATTTTTTAAACACAATAATTTCAATTTTTCAATTTTTAAAAGTTGCTAAAAAAAATTAAAAAAATATTTGTTAATACATAAAAATTATCAATTTTAATTTTTTTTTCTCTTCTCTCACTTTTTGTTTGTTAATTTTATTTACTATAAATATAAATTTTTAACTATTTCAATGATGATCCTATTTCTGCAGGTGGTTATAGGCGGGCAGGTTGGTGTTGACGGTCCATTACTTGCAATCTCTGACAACATGTTTGTACATAACAATTCAAAACATGGACGTAGAGCAAAACGACTAGATCCAGCTGAAGGTAACTTCATCATATCATATTGTTATATTACTGTTGCTTTATTGCTGGATTTCATATATATACGTTTTGTTTGCATGGTGAGCGCGTGCGTGCAGCGTGCGTCGCAATTCCCTGCGGACGTTATTGATTTTACCAACTCACGTGCTACTTTTTGCTCCAAAACATGACGTGGAGAGTAAAGAAAAATATCATTTTTTTTTTTGAAGTTACGGAACTTTTATTGAATTAATTTAAATTTGATAATACAAAAGTGATAGTTTTATTAGAAATTACTATTTTTTCTTACATTAAACTTTATTTATTCTACTAAATCTATTTTGCATTGAGTATTATTTAAAAATAACAGATTTAAAATTAAACTGAAAGTGAAAGTGTAATTAAATGATTATGAATTAATATTACCCTGTTCACTAATTAATAAAGTGTCGAATTTTGTTATTGAAATGTGATTTTGGTGTATAAAGAAACTTGAAATTGTTTACTAAAAATTTTGAAGTTACATCTACCTGAATTGAATAATTTAAATTAAGATTATAAAATAAATTTTAATGCGTACATTATTTTAATACTATTTTAGTACTGTGATCAATAGAATTAAAATACATTATCATTTAGAATTTAGTACTAGAAAAAAAAATTAAAATTATCAAGATAAAAATAATAATTGTTTTTTTAAATATTTATATTTTATAAATTTATATTTATATTTATATTTATAGATATATAAAATATATATTTTAAATTTAAAATAGTTCATATAGTATAATGCAAAGAATTAAAATTAAATATTCCTACTTTTAATCTTTTAAAATAAAATTTTATTTATTATACTTTCAATGCATATGTTATAATTTTATAATTTGTAAATTAATTACTGCTAATTACTGTTATGCTTGATTCTGTGGCGGATGAAAAATTGAATTCTGGATTCTGGACAAATAAAGTTGGGAGATTCTAGTAATGTGAGCGATAGGTCTACTTCTTAAACAATCGCCCAAATTGGTGTACTATTTTAGGTAGTACAACTAATCGAATGCTGTATACTGTATATTCAAATGAACTTGAAGTATTCTTAAATTCTCCAGACTATTTTTGCCAGATTTATTTTTAAGAAATTATGAATGAAAATTTATTATGTTAAGTGATGTTAGCATGCTTGTGATGCTTGTTATAATATTCAGGTGTCTATCCTCCGTTGCCCGTAGCGACTCCTTGCATCAAGGCGATATCTCCAAGCGAAGGCTGGACTGCGGGAGGTTCTACCGTCATCATAGTTGGTGACAATTTCTTTGATGGTCTGCAAGTCGTGTTTGGTACCATGCTAGTTTGGAGTGAGGTATGTTAATATGAATAATTTTTTAATTAACAAAATTGTAGTTGCGCATTAAAAAAAAAAAAAAAGCCGACTTATTTTTATCAAGAATATTTTTCACTTCTACATGTAACAAAATAAATTACGTAATTCATATTGAAATAACTGCTTTATTATACAGAATAAATAGTTGCTATTTCTCAATAATATAAGTAATAATGAAGAACATCTTAACTATTATGCTAAATAGCATAATCAGTATACCATATAGCATAAATTATAATGTTGCTGCATCGAGCTAGCATATTTATTATGTTTTTATTTTTGTCCGTGTATTATTAAAATTGAACAAGAAGTTTTCATTAAAAAAGTCTATGATTTTAGGCCGTAAGATTAATATATAATTATATATATAATTAATATATAAGCTTTATATAGGAACCGATTTTGTGTACTTTAATATATTCCAATTATTTCTAACCGTTAACTACACATGATTTTGTCATAAAATACGTATTTCGTTATTTTCGTTGTATTTCGTATTTCATTATTTCACTATTTATGATTTTTTTTTTTGTATTTTTTTCTCTAAATTGAGTAAATTATTTCTTTATTAAACATGGTTGAGTAACAGATTTTTTCAAAAAAATTACGTGATCAAGCACATACAATTGGTAGTATTTGAAACAAAACCCATATATTACGTTAAACATCAGCAGATGATAGCATATTTATGAATAAGAAGTTCGCAAAATTTATACATATTTTATGATTATCTTAATAAAAATACAGTACATTGATACTACTACGCTAAATTAAAGTTTTCAACTTTTACTTTTCCAGTTACTAACTTCTCATGCAATCCGAGTCCAGACTCCACCACGGCACATCCCTGGGGTGGTGGAAGTCACCTTATCTTACAAGTCAAAACAATTCTGCAAGGGAGCGCCAGGACGATTTGTTTATGTTTGTAAGTAACTACAAAACAGTCCACAAATTTACAGTTCAAATATAAAAAATATATTTGTTTTTTCTGTGTTGTAGCATTAAATGAACCTACAATAGATTATGGATTCCAAAGACTTCAAAAGTTAATTCCTAGACATCCTGGAGATCCAGAAAAACTTCCAAAGGTCAGTTTTTTTTTTATATAAAATTAAGTATTTCTATAGTTTTTGTATTGCGTGTATACGAAATGTAGAAAGGAAATGACGTATTCAGAATTTAATTTAAATTTCTCCTGTATTGATCTATAATCTATAATTCTTCTTTCACATTCAACTTTGAGTTTTATTACTGGACGCGTCATACATAATATGATCATGCACAGTTAATAAATAAATAATAATTTAAAATATATACAATATTTTCAACAGTATATTTATATTTATTCAATATTTATAAACAACTATACGTTAAAATTTAATTTAAACAAAATAAAACTACAAAATAAAATATTTATTTTAAAAATACTACAATACGTATATCTTTAAGACTTTCATTATCCACTTGCATTTTAGTTTGATTCAAATAATATGATTTATTTGAAGGGGTAAAATTAGTGTGAAATATATAGAAAGACAAGTAAAAAAAAGTAAAAGGAACAAACTGATATTTGGAAAATTATTCAAATTTGTAGTATTTTAAATTCTACGATATATTTTTAAATATAACTAATATAATTTTTATATTATTTTCTGTTGTAAAGGAGATAATTCTGAAGAGAGCCGCAGACCTCGCCGAAGCTCTGTACAGTATGCCACGTAACAACCAACTTGCTCTCGGTGCTCCTCGTTCTCCTGGCATGACAAATAATCACGCAATGTCAGGATTTAACTCTTACACTGGACAGCTTGCTGTAGCCGTGCAGGACAATGCGAACGGTAAGTGAATCGTTTTTATGCTATATCATATTAAGGGGTTTCTTTCTTGCACTAATTATTGCTTGATATTTATGCATTAAAAAAAAAATGAATAAATTGATGATAATACAGTAACTTGAAGCTTAAATAAAATCTTTGTTTTTAAATTTATTATAAATCTTAAGTGATTCAAAAATTATTTTATAAATATTGCGTAAAAGTTTTCATACTTTGCAGTATTTCTCATATTTTAACATTATTATCTCTCTTAATCTCATTTAACGAATAATATAGATCTATTTTGTATTATTCAAAATTGCCTATCATGAAACATTAACCCTTTATATTTGAAGGTTTGAAATCGTTTTCCATTTCTTTGATTATTATTTTATTATCAATAATTAACTGTTGGTCGATTGGATATTATTTAAGTATTTTATTTAAATAAAATGTTAATTGACGTAAAGAATTTACAAAATAGTAAAAATTATATATATCTTATTTATATTTAATAATGATTTTTTAGATAGAAAGTAAAGTTAATTAACATAAAATAATCATATAGGGTCTATGCATTCATGTTAAAGTTGACGCCATGTTGGATAACTCAATAACATGGGTGGCATAGGAAATAAAATCATTTTGCCAGTTTTAAACCACTATGCAATATTTTTGAGAGCATTGATGCTGTAAATATGTTGAATTAGTATCTCAAGTATGTGAGAAAAATAACAATAACAAAAAATTAACCGATTTCCCGAAGAAAATTAGCTTAAATGAAGTTTGTCCTATGCTGGAGCAATGTTATGTACTACTCCAGTATGGCCTCAAAGCGCAATAAATATGACGTCATCCGCATACACCCTATTATGACAGTGTTAGAAATATGTCAATAAAAATGAATGATATAATAAAAAAAGGATCATAAATGAGGAAGACCAAAAATATTCTAAAAGAGGGCATGTTCCTGAAACGATTGATTACATAAAATTCTAGTTTTTGGTTCATTAAATGAATTAATTTTAAAAAAAATTTAAAAAAAATAACGTCACAGTCAGTAACTTATGCATGGAAAAAGTTATCGTTCGTAACGTCATTTCACGACTGTAAAATTAGTTAAAAATATTCAATAAACTCAAAAATTAGAAATTCATGTATCTATTGATTCAGGACGTTGGTTTCTTTAGAATAATATATAAAATAAAATTACTCTCTAAAATTTCTTTGGTCTTCCTCATTATGGCACATAAAACTGACTCAGTGCCTAACCGGCAGGTGGTTTTTATTTTTAGCAGAATATAACTCCAGAGGACAAAGTGTTTCACCAAGAGGTGGTTACGCCTCCAGTGCATCAACCCCACATTCAACCAGCTGGCCAACTTCTTACCCTACAACTAACTCAGCTGATGCGGTACCAGCGTATGCGTGACGTCACGACCAAGGGAATTTAACACCAGATTCTGCACTAGCACCGTGATGTACACAGGTAACATTAGCAACAACAACAACAAAAAGTATTAAACAACTGTTTTAAAGGAATAGACCAGAGAAAAACATAATTATAAGCATTTATATCACAAAATACTTGATGGGATATTTAAATAAATAACTTTAGTTTGTCTCAAAACCTAACAAAAGCCCCGTAGCAGTGATCAGAATTATCCAATTTATGCAACCCGCACAACATTTTCACATTAATTTTTGCATGTTTCTGACGTCATAAACATGAATTTTCACGCAAATTGCATACTTTTCAAAGTTTACAATGTTTTCACGCTCTCTAGTGGAAGTAAAATGACATTCTGGTAAAAATTGTCAACAATTTTGAAGATCCCAATTCATGTTTATTCATTAAAAAGCACACGTTGTTTTATTTGGTCTATGGCTTTAAACTTGACTTTAAAGTACATTTTTCTGTTATAAAAAAAAAAAACAAAAAAAAAACTGTCTTACCAATAATTTTGTTTTGTTTCAGAAGCCTGATGCCCTGATATCAGCTGAACTTCCCTCGTTTTATGAAGTCCCAATTTATTCCTTCTACTTTCCTACATCAACCGATTGGAGACTAAGATTTTAAATCTAAAATATATCAATTGACACCATATCATCTTGTTAATTTTATAACAGACAATTCTCATGAAATATTCAAATATTTTCATAAAAATAAATATTTAAACATTGATTTTACCATACAAAACTAAAATATATATTATCATCGTTGGTTATTTTTATTGTTTACAGCATTATTCATTGATCAGAAAAATGAAGAGAAAAAGAAAATATACTGTAAATTTCACGGAAAGCTTGTTTCTTAAGAATTTTTCCTTCCTATTAGTTTTATATGTAACCTGATTCTTTTAAGTAGTAAATTCAGCTCATTTAAAGTTCTTAGAAATTTATTATTTTCTATTAGTTTTATAGAAAATATATCATTTTCGTCTTTTATTTTTTACTAAAGTAAATAAAATCAATTTACAACTCTTTTTGAGGAAATTATTTATGTTTGAGAAAAATATTTGTTTTTCTTGCAGTAAATATACATGGATAGCAAACGTAAATTATACTAACAATAAGAATTTTTAGTCGTCTAATAAGTGTAAAGGAGTTCTGTTAAGGGTGACTTTTTTTAATCTATTTTGATTTTTTAATGGAGTGAAATGTGAAATTTCAAAATTGGGTTCCACTTTATAACAAAAGTCCCAAACGCTCAGGCATACAAGAAATACTTATATCGTATACTTCAATGTAAAAAAAAAAAAAAAAAAAAAAAAAAAAAGAAATTTTTTATAAGATTTTACCCTATATATTGTATGAATGTTAAAACCCTGATAGAAAATAAAATGTAAATATATAATATAGAATTGTATACTGTGTCTCATAAATAATCATATCAATTTATAAAATAATATTAAAATAAGACTTAAAAAAATATTTATCATGTTTGGAGAAATATGTGAAAAAAAAAATGTTTTGTCAATTTGAATTCTTATTTTTTTTCTTATAAATTTATTACGTACCTGATCATGTAAAAAAATAAATACATTTTTCATTGTACTATATTATGAATAATAAATTATTATTGCAAAATAATGAAAATTTTAATTTAATTTGTTATCCCTTACTTTCATCATGATGTGTACTTCTTAGCCTAAGCGGCTTTAAATATTTATATTAATTTTCTTACAATTATAGAATCTAACTTGTTTATTTTTTGTAACTATTTAGCAGAACAGTATTTGTATATCTTTCTGAATAAGATTTTATTGACATTTTATTCTTATTCATGACAACGCGTCACGTAAGAATACCAGTGTAACTACTGTGAAATTAGCAAATTTCTATAGAAAACATGGCAAGAATTTGTTTATAAAACTTTTTATATTAATAATAATAATAAATGGTTTTTACTACGAGTAAAAATGGTAATATTAAAACTATTACAAATTTTTAATTAATAATACTTAAATATATTTTCATAGAATAATAGTAATAAATTATAAAAAAATATTAAAATAAATTTTTTACATAATAAAAATATTTTAAATAACAGATTAATTTTCTTTGCAAGTATTTTATTATATAAAAAAAATTAATATACGTAATTGTTGCATTAAAAATATTACATGAATATTTCTGATAAAACAATTCTTACTTAAAACTAGCTAGACTCTTTCTATAATACAAAACTAACATAAAACGTTGATGAAGGAGTTCAAATAAAATGCTGTATATAAAAACAAGAATATTTAAAATTTATTATATTTTTTTTTATTGGACATTATAATTAATACACTACAATAAAAATTGTATTAATTTTGATATGTATTGCACAATGTTAGTTGTTCTGTTTTTAAAAAATATATTATTTTAAAAATCACAAATAAAGATTTTCTATACAAAAAGAATAGTTACAGATTTCATTAATTAGCATAAAAATAAATGCAATTAAAAAGTTTTATTCAAAGCATACTAGTAGTTATTGCATGCTTAAAAATAATAATAATAATAAAACAGTTAATGCAAGGTGTTTTCCTTCTGATGGCAATATTAAGATACATAAATTTGGCGAGTAAAATCATAATTCCTATTCATTATTTTTTTATTGATATTTAATTTGATACAATTTTCTTTTTATGAAAATCAAAATATTTATATTGAATTAATTTTATATATATATATTTTTTTTTAATATTCATCTTTGGTGGCAATTATGACTAGAAAAAAGCTTAAAGTTATTTGTACATTTTAATTACTATTTACATTTTTTTTTTCACACGACACCTTACAGTTATGCAACAAGTTGGGTATTTCTGTCGCGCAAGTTGCATACTTTAAATTTCTTCAGGCGACATTACAATCGCGTGAAGAAGTGCAACGAGTGTTTTTTAAATACAGCAGCCATAGTGCGCGTAAATTCCATAATATTTATCGAGACATATTTTTACGCAATATGGTCACTGTATTTAAATTGCATGGTTTATCTTTCCTTGCACGATAAATCATACCAATTAGTAAATGCACTGTGTTAATTTTTAATATTTTATTATTTTTCTTCATATTTGAAAAAGTATTTAAAATGTTTATTCGTATTTCAATTTTAAATCGTATAGTAATACTCTATTATTTAAATATTTACATTAATTATA
The DNA here is from genome assembly GCA_949318235.1 of Ecdyonurus torrentis. NCBI lineage: Eukaryota > Metazoa > Arthropoda > Insecta > Ephemeroptera > Heptageniidae > Ecdyonurus > Ecdyonurus torrentis. The sequence continues at coordinate 8,476,313 of OX439133.1, read as the reverse complement.
TTTTATATCATACTATGATAGTTTTAATGGACCAATCTTGAAGAAAAAAAAAAGTTAAAAAAGTTAAAAAATATTGATACTTCATAATTATAAAGTATAGAAGATTTTCAATAACTCTTAAAGACATACTTTATGCTTTACAACATTAATTTTTAACTTAAAAATCTCGATAGGACTTAAAATTATAACAGACATAAATTTATCTCAAAACAACCCGCTTGTAGAAGGGCATAGAAAAATTCAACTTATACAACTTGCACTATTTTTTATTGAATATCGTCTCTCCATAACGTCATGGTGAGAGAGAAAAAAACACGCAGAGTGCGTACTTCACAGTTACTCAGCCCTCCCTTGCATAGTCTTGGTGAAAATTAACGTCAATTTCAGAGGTCCTGTTATTTGTTACGCCTAAAGTAAGTCTTTAATATATTTTTAAAATGTATGATTTCAAAAACAGAAATTTTAAGATTTTATTTTTAGTACAGATTTACATCAAATTGTCTCTTAATCGGGCAGCCATAATCAAATTCAATATTATGCTGCAAGAAATTTTGAAAAAGGTCCATTTATGTTATTATAAAATGCTTTCTTTTTTCTTTCTTTCTTTCTTTTTTTTTTTTTTACAATACATAAAATACATAGTATAAAATACTTAAAAATTACAGTCTTCGTATTAATGCTGTTCATTTTTTTTTTTTTTAATATTTTTTTTAGTATTTTTTTAAAAATATTTAAGATTGAAATATGATGAATTAACAAAAATATAGAGAAATTAACTTTTTTGTTGATGATATGTTTTGGATTAACATTTTGTCTTTAAACGCAGAAAAATAATATCAATAAAATCTCTGGTTTGATATTGAATTTTACTTGAAATTAATTTTTAGAATCATCATATTTTTTTAATGAAATAATAATTAGAGATATGTTCAAATTACAAAATTTAATTGATTTCTTTATCCTGTATACTTTTTTTAAAAAGCTTCCCTTTTTTGAAATGAATTGTGACAAAAATTAGATTTAATTTTATGTTGTTTTTATCGATAGTGAGTATAGAAATAGTAGTGTAAATATTATTATTATTTTAATATACAATATCGTAAAGATGTGATTAACTTGAAGGTTATCGTGCTAATAAAGGTGGCCACCATCCTCCCGATTCCTGTAACAGAAACGTATGCATATTTTAATTATTTAATAAAAATACAGTAGATTAAAATTGACATTTTATGCTATATTTATTATGATGTATTAGGCTTGTTTTTTATACTGTTTTGACGTTTTGATACTATTGTATTCAGTGTCTAAGGACTTGCTGAATAAAGTTCTTTTTCTTGTATTAAAATTTGTAAAAAAAAAAATAATAATACAATAATAGTAATAAATAATAAATATAATGCATAACGTTAAGCTTATTTAGAATTTAAAAAACAAGTTTTATAATATATAGAATTTTGTCAAAGCTAAATGTATTCATAGAGCACACATCATTGAGTATTGCTTTAAAAAAATTTCAGAAGCAAATACAAATTATTATTATTTTTTTTTATGTGAATCTTTACCACTAATACTTTTGAAATCGCAAAGCTACACTTTTTTATAATAATTTTTTTAAATATATGAAATCAGTTACGATAATAAAAACTTACATTTTCACCACCAATTTTATCCCGTCCAGGAAAGCATTGTGCTGCGGGACGTACTAAATCAAAGAAAATAATATTATTATGACGATCTATTTCATTTCATTTTTTATTTTATAAAATTCCACTGATTTAATTAAATCAATACTATATTAAATTATCAGAATTAAAATTTTACTTACATGGTGACATATTAAAATTGGTCGTATTTGTAGTGCCGTAATTTGCAAGTGACGTAGCTGGAGTTGCAGCTACGGGTGAAGATCCATTTGTAGCCGAGTTACCTCCGGAGTAAGAACCTGCTCCGCTTGAAGAGTGTGGAGTAGAAGCACTTGATCCGTAACCTTCTCTTGGAGATACGCTACCACTTTGTGGTCTGCCATATTCTTGCTCTATAACATTTTTAATTGTATAAAAACATTGTTACACCATTTTTTTCTTTTTTTTTTATCATAATGAAAGCTACGAACTTAAAGACCATCATAGGACCATGAAATGATAGATAGCACACGAAAAACGTTAAAAAAAGGTAATATATTTACTGAAAGATTAAAAACAATTAATAATAATACTTATTGCCTAAATTATGGAATCAAATTCCATCAAACTTAAAGAATTTTAATGATAAAAATAATATGAAAAAGAATACGAAAAAAAAAAATATAAAATAAAATTTTTGCTTTTGTTATGTCTTTATTTTATTTGTCAGAGGAGGAACATAAATAGACATTGTAAGATAAATAAAATTATACCAACCAATAAGGGTTTGCCTTGGTTGGATTATTGAAATAAATTGTGTTAAAAAAAAGTGTCAGTATGTTCAATGTTAAGAGATAGGAATATTAGAGAGTCCTATTGTTACTTTGATTCAATGAATTATAGAGGTTACCAACTAAACGGTGAAGAAATATAAAATTAACATGAAATAAATATAAAATGTTACCTAAAACTTTAGTTACATCAAACACATGCAAACCACGATCAAAATATTTAAGCTATTCCACTTTAATAGTAATACAGGGAGGAAAAAAATAATAAAACTTTATCTTCTTACGATTTATTATTTTAGATTGTTTGGTTGTTTTTAAGAAACTTTGATCATTGTAATCAATTAAAAATACTGAATCTCTGCTTTAGTAATTAAAGTCTGCATTCTGCAACTTCTGCTTACATATGATGTTATTTGATCTCATAAAACTCGATTTTTAAGAATGCTAGGTTTTGGCCGAAAAAATTAACATTTAAATGTCAATCGTATTAAAAGTTTTGTAAATATATAATAAATAGATAAAAAAAATTGCTTATTATAAAAAAATATATTTTAGTATTTAAAAAATTATATTAAGTATATATTTATTACTACAACTATTATCAAAAGTTAAGTAATATAAAATTATACTTATATTAAATTTATTGAAATTTAATATTCTGGAATAAAAGCATTTTTATTTTAAAATAAATATTATTATTTATTCTTATTTACGTGTTATTAAGTTATTAAAAAAAAATTGCATGATTTAATTTTTTAGGGTTTCACATACCATTAGCATTTTCCTGCACGGCTACAGCAAGCTGTCCAGTGTAAGAGTTAAATCCTGACATTGCGTGATTGTTTGTCATGCCAGGAGAACGAGGAGCACCGAGAGCAAGTTGGTTGTTACGTGGCATACTGTACAGAGCTTCGGCGAGATCTGCAGCTCTCTTCAGAATTATTTCCTGTACAACAGATAAATTAGTAAGTTGTATTAGTTTTATTGAGAAATATTTTCTAAGATAAAAAACAAAAAAATAAAAAACAAACTGTAATTTTACGATGTATTATTTCAACTTAAAAAAGCCTTTCAAAATATATTTCATTGAATTCTCATATTTTCATACTTCACTATGCTTGTTACTGGCTATGAAATAAAAAAGAGAACGAGAGACTTACAACACATTTTAATATATCTATAATCTATAGAATAGTATCCCTTATTTAGATTTTGCCTGTATCATTTCAATAGCTGCATAAAATTAAAAAATATATATTATATATATATATATATATATATATATATATATATATATATATATATATATATATATATATATATATATATATATATATATATATATATATATATATATATATATATATATATATATATATATATATAAAAGGTATATAATGTTAAATTAGGAGTCTTGAGCCTTTAGGGAGTAGGGAACCGACCTTATATCTCAAAAACTAGAAATTATATGGGTATAAATTTAAAGTCATTTTGTAGCTAAGGGTCACACCTAGCTGTGATAAAAATTTCATAAACTTTGACCGTCCCGAAAAAAAAGAAAAACTTATTGAAATTAACATTGGGCCTTATGGGCTTCAAATTTCAAAAAATCATGTAAAATCAATTTACACAGTGACCCCTCAAAATTTTTATATATTTGAAATTGTCTCAAGCTGAAGTATCATTGTGCAAAATTTCAGATTTTTTTGACGAGAAAATTTTGAGTCTAATAGCTGACGTCAGTACCCTACTCCCTTTTAATCTAGACGTCTCTGATTGGCGCTATACATCTCCACCGCGAACAACCATTGACAATGTACAAATTAATAATAAGGTCTTTAAATAATTTATTCACCTAAAAAATAAGAAACTTTATTGACCCAGGCAGTTCACAGTAACATTAAATAGTAACAACAAGCACTAGTCTAGACAGTATTTTATTATAAATGAATATATTTATGTATAATATACATATAAATGAAACTAAAATTCAATAGCCTCATATATCTATAACGAGAAAGGTACAAAATAATATTAATCTAATCAATGTAATGTTCCAAATTGAAGTGCGAGGTATATATTAATTTCATCGAATACATAACATGAAAGTTGTCTATTAAGGCGGGAAATCAGGTACTTTGGGATTTGACTAAAAAGTTATTAAGAAAGAAAAATCTGAACTTTTGCTCAGTAATACGTTAGGATATGGTATCTTCAAAAATATAAAAAATTTGGAAGGTCACCACGCTAGATTTTAAATTATGATTTTTTGAAATTTTAGTCCCATAAGAGCCCATGTTAATTTCAATAATTATTTTCTCTTTTATCTGATGGTCAATGGTTCTGAAATTTTTATCATAAGTAGCTCTGTTGCAATAAACTTTCAAATGGCATCATAAAGTTGACGCTTTCTTTTTAGATTTTGAGATAAAAGCCATCTGAATACAACCCGTAAATTTCTTTTCGTTGAACATTTTTCTGATTTGTTCATTATCTTTAATATTCTCAATAATGTTAAAATAATATATTAAATGTTAAAATAAAACTATTAGAACAACTTCAATCTTGTATTTCCTACATTTGAAATAATTGACTAATAAAGAATCAATTATTTTTAGGTCGACTAAATGCTATTTTAATCACATCTGCTTCCGTTTCTATGTTCTACGCATGCGCAATACGTTGAAACGGAAGCGTATGTGATCAAAATCTCGTATATTCAGCTTTAAAACAGTTATATCTATATAACTTGATATACAGTACATTATCTACTGAAGTATAAAATATGTACAATATAATACAATCTTACCTTTGGAAGTTTTTCAGGGTCATTTGGATGTCTAGGTATTAACTTTTGAAGTCTTTGGAATCCATAATCTATTGTTGGTTCATTTAATGCTATAACAAAAAAATAAGTATTAAATTTTTTTTTTGAACTTTAAATTTGTAAACTGTTTTGCAGTTACTTACAAACATAAACAAATCGTCCTGGCGCTCCTTTGCAGAATTGTTTTGACTTGTAAGACAAAGTGACTTCCACCACCCCAGGGATGTGCCGCGGTGGAGTCTGGACTCGGATTGCATGAGACGTCAATAGCTAGAAAATAAATAAAATATTATGTTATTTTGATAATTATTAAATTAATAATTATTATTATAATAAATTAATATTATTATTAATTAATAATAAAATATATTTAATTTACAATTAAAATTTATAATTTTTATTTTTATATATTATATCAAAATTTTCAAACATGAAGTTTGTTAAATTAATATTGTAATATTGTGTGATATACATTACAAATGTTACTTAATCATAGAAGCACATAGAAGACTATTAAGTAAGACGAATATATAAATTACGCTGAATAAATCTAGCATCACCGATGGCTTCTTAAAGGGAATTTTTATAAATATTCGGATAATTCCTAATAATTGAAATGTTTGATTTTAAAATCGTTGTCTGTATATGAGCAATTATTAAATTACACTACATTAAATGTAGTGAATGATATTTGTTTTGTTTCTTTCGGCTGAGGAATTTTTTTTTCTCCTCATTAATACATGCCTGTATTGAAAGTGCTAAAAACTGGGTGTCAACCATTTCCATTATAAAAGATTGACCGCAAGCAACATTTTAAACAATCTCAACTAATATAAAATTACACATAAATTTATGTATAGTCGAAAATAAAACGATAACATGAAGTAAAATATTGATATCAACATACCTCACTCCAGACTAGCATGGTACCAAACACGACTTGCAGGCCATCAAAGAAGTTGTCACCTACAATAATGACGGTAGAACCTCCCGCAGTCCAGCCTTCGCTTGGAGATATCGCCTTGATGCAAGGAGTCGCTACGGGCAACGGAGGATAGACACCTGAATATTATAATAAGCATCACAAGCATGCTAACATCACTTAACATAACAAATTTAATTTATTAAGCTAAATTTTCAGTGACAATTTAGTTTTTTTATTACTGTTTTTTTTATTGATTTTTTTTAATTCCTTATAAGAACGATTATGTATAACTAAAACTGAAAACTCATATGATAATTATACGAGAATTTTTGTGAATTTTTAATCATTACATTCATATACTCAACTTTTTTTTATTACAATATTGTTACGTTATTTTATTATGAATATGTGCAAAGCAACTGTTTATTTATGATTTATTTATAAATTCCGTATTAAATAGTATAAAATTGCATTTTTATAAATATTTTATCACAAATTACTGTTTCAAATCTTCAACGATGTTAAATATAATTTACCATTTGTATATTACAACTACAAACATTTAAATTTTTTTTTACAAAATACTAAATTTGTTTCTCGAAAATAAATTTTTCATGATATAATAAATGAACTTAAAATAAAAAGAAATTTGATATTTATTTACAATTCTTTATAAATTTTCAATAAAACTATTAGTTTTAATACTTTTAATGTATCACAAAATTATTTCAATATTCTTCCGTAACTTTAATAAAATGATATTTTCTCTTTATTCTCCACGTCATGTTTTGGAGCAAAAAGTAGCACGTGAGTTGGTAAAATCAATAACGTCCGCAGGGAATTGCGACGCACGCTGCACGCACGCGCTCACCATGCAAACAAAACGTATATAAATGAAATCCAGCAATAAAGCAACAGTAATATAATAATATGATATGATGAAGTTACCTTCAGCTGGATCTAGTCGTTTTGCTCTACGTCCATGTTTTGAATTGTTATGTACAAACATGTTGTCAGAGATTGCAAGTAATGGACCGTCAACACCAACCTGAGTACCTATAACCACCTGCAAAAATAAAACAAAGAAATTGGAGATATTAAACATTGAAAATATCTTATGTCAAAAAATACATTAATTATATAAAAACATATACAATTAGCTGCGATTTCAATAATGTTAATTGATTATATTATTTGCATATTTTGTCATTGTTACAATTTTATTATTATTATTATTATATTTTAAAATTCAGCTACTGCGGGATTTTGAGTAATTTCAAAAGAGAAAAATCTGAAAATTTTGTACATTGATACATTAGGATTTTTAAGCTATCTTCAAATATGTAAAAAAATAAAATAAATAAAAACTAAATAAAAAAAAACTGTTAGGTTGCCATGCTGGATTTTTTTTTTTCTGCAATTTTACTCCCATAAGAGCCTATGTTAATTTCATTAATAACTATTCTCACTTATCTGATGGTCACGAGTTCTGAAAATTTTACCATTAACTTTTATATTACATCATAATTTATTTTAGGTTTCTTTTCAGATTTTAAGATACAAGCCATCTGAATATAACCTTTCAGTGTTTTTTGCAAATATTGTGTTTTATTATACTTGTCTGTTGCTGAATAAATATTATAGTTTGAATTTTACAAGTATTATTATGAGTAAAAAAAAAAGTGTTTTTCTCTAACATATATTATCTCAATATTTCCAGTATAATAATACCACATAAATCGCACCTAAATAAACACTATTTTGTCTTTAAGGGTATAATGAAGTAAGTTAACCATTGAAAGCGGGAATTTATTTTCAAGACACTTTTTGTAACTTTTTTTTTTTTTTTTAAATTTTCACTCTCTTACACTTGTGTTTTCTCTTTTCTTTTTCTACCCATATCCCATACTTACACAAAGAAATTTATTTTCATTAATGACAATTCAGTATTAAATCAATTTTTATTATTTTTTTAAAATATACTAAATTATTATTATTTTTTGACTGGTTTGCAATATGTTGCTATATTTATTTAAAAAAATAAAAATAATAATAACAAAAAAAAAATTATTCTTGTAAATTATACTTTATTTTCAATATAACCAATTATTTTTTTTTAATTAATTTATTCACTTTATAAAGTAACAAGAAAAAAATTAAATTGGCAAGCCATCTTGGTTTCTTGTTAAGAGAGTTGAGAGAAAGAGAGAGAGAGAGAGAGAGATGTCCTGCGCCTCCCACGGGATTTTTTACTGGAGGGGTAAAATACTCCAGAGACTTCCCCCTTAGCCGTTCCCATGGGAACCACAAAACTAGGGGGTTTGGGGGGAGAGACATGCGCTCTGCAACCCGCAATACACAACTTGTCTTTCTATACAACGGAAAATAGAGAGGACACTATTTATATGTACAAATAAATGTGCAAAGTGCAAAAAAGAGATAGAGAGAAAGATGCTTAAAGTAAAACTTAATTTTTAGAAGTTCTTTTCCGAATAGAATATAATTTTACTTTCTATTCTTTTAATGCATTCAGCTCGTCGTATCGTAATTCATTATTTCATTTATGTTCGTTCATTTCGCATTATGTCATATCCGTTTTCAAACTATTTTACATAAAATGTTATAGAGATGAAAGAGTGTCATAAAAGAGTCAAATATTATTAGCACATTTACAATTAAACGGTCCGTATTTATTTATAATATTTATAATAATTAAAATAAAACTAATAAATATTTATATTAAATAGAAAACAAAACTAAAGAAAAGATTTACTAAATAATAAAAAGTATATATAAATATAGTTTAAATACTGTTTTTAAAATTATATTAATATTTAAAAAAAAAAAAGTAATTAAACAAAAATTACTATACTTTATTTTTTGTTTTTTTACTTTTAAAATGATTTAAAAGTTTTCAGTATAACGCTTTTATTTGAAAATAAAATTAAGTTAATACTATCATATTTAACGAGATAATAAGCTATGTGGTAAAGTGTTGGTTTAAAGCAGATATTTCAACGTTATTTTCAAAATCATAAAAACTATAGTGTAAACAAAAAAAATTATATGAAAAGCAACTTTAAATCCTTCTCTCTCTCTCTCTCTCTCTCTCTCTCTCTCTCTCTCTCTCTCTCTCTCTCTCTCTCTCTCTCTCTCTCTCTCTCTCTCTCTCTCTCTCTCTCTAAAAAAATGTACCTAACAAATTTAGTTTTAAGTGGCAGTAATATATATATATATATATGAACTAAGTAAATGCACAGTATTATGCAACTTAATAATTTAATCATATAGTGAATTAATATTAAATTCAAAAGACACAAAAGTTTTGCATCGAGCACCAGTGTGAATAATTTGTTACTGTGTTAGTTAGATTTTTTACGGCAACTATACAATAATCTAATTGAATATAATATACTCTTGAGCTTGATATTACGCAACACTTAAAAGAACAGTTAAGATCATAAAAAGAAAGACAAATCTTTCTAATACTAATATAAATATAAAAAAAAAATAATCGAACAAGAAATGAAGAAAGACTTAATTTTTTTTTTCTTTTTCTTTTTTCTACAAACTTATAACACTTTATGTTTACAATTATTTTAAATGTAATATAAAATTTCTATCACAATTTCACTAAATTTTTTTAAAAATATTAAACCATTTTAACTGTTATTCATTATTTTCTTTAATGATCGAACCATATATTTATTTTCCTACCGAAAATAAATTATGATATTACTTTAGGATTTAATTATTTTATAATAGAGCCTTTATTAAAATATGTCTATTTTAAATTTTTAATTCATTTTTTAATGTTTAGTAATAGAAAAAATATTTAATGTTATGAAATCAAAATTCAATTGAGTTAATAAATAATAATAAATAAAACCAATATTAAAAATAAAAATAATAATAAAAATATCAAAACCACTATAGGAATAATAATAAATCAACTTACTTGAAATCTTCTCATATCTCGTGGATTTCCTGCATTCTTTAAGCAATTTTGATTGCATTTGAGGAAGAATTTTAGGAAAAATCTGAAACATAAAAATAAGAAGAAAAATATTAGCTTTATTTTAAATATTCTTAAAATTTTATTGGATAATAATGAAAGTACTGTATTGCTCCATTTAAAGAATTAGAATTAAATAAATTAAGCTAAATAATAATAGAAGAAAATAAACAAGGAAACAACTTTGATAATTATGCAAGCCAAAAAAAAATAAAAATAATAATAATAATAATAAATCATTTAAATTAAATATTAGCATTCTGGTTCAATGGTTTCAAATTGTCTTTATGTGAACACTGTAAAATATAAAAGTAAAAAAAAAAGGACATAAATAAATTGGACAATTTTATTGACATATAATTTTAACGGTAAATTCAAAGTTCATTATTAGAAATTTCTCTTAGTATTCTTGCTCTTTATTATTATAAATTTTTTATGTATTTTTTTTTTTTTTTTCTAATTGATGAGAGGTTATTACTGTCGTTAATTAAATGCATGTTATTTGTGTGAAATTTGCATTAATATTTCGGTCAGTACTTAATATCTTCTAGAAACTTTAACATTTATTTTATATATAATATGTTGTACTGTTCATTTATATGTGTATGTAATGATATCATAGTGTTAAATGAATGAGTAAGCTTTATAAAAAAGGGGGGGGGGGTTAGTGTATAGTGAGTAGTTAGATTAAATTATACATAAGATGAACATGTGTTCATTGAGCTTTCTTTTTGAGTTAATAAACGTCACTTCTCACTTCTTTTACCAGCTGTGTGTGGCTTATAATAACTTGGTTATACATGTTTTGCCTTTAGGCGTACTCTTCTAACTCTCTCTCTCTCTCTCTCTCTCTCTCTCTCTCTCTCTCTCTCTCTCTCTCTCTCTCTCTCTCTCTCTCTCTCTCTCTTTCAATTAGCTTACTATATTCAGTAGATTTAAATTGAGATATAATAAATATATATACATATAATAATATTTTCATATAAAGTTATCAACGATATGGTTTTTTCTCCATAACTTGTTAAATTCCCTATAGCACTATTTAAATCCTTCGGGCACTAATTAGAACTAATTTGTCAGCAAGTTTCTTTCGGAGATTTTGTCGGTACCAATTACTAACTTGATTCACATTATTTTCTGATTTTTATGTAAATATATATATATAATATATTTTTTATATATATTTACAAATTTTCACAACGTTTACAATTAAATTAAAGAATACAAAAAAATGTTTTTTTACTCTATTATTATTTCACATATTTTAGAAATTGTTATGACTTATTTATGTTCGTACTTTTTCACAGATATGTCATCTCTCTCTCTCTCTCTCTCTCTCTCTCTCTCTCTCTCTCTCTCTCTCTCTCTCTCTCTCTCTCTCAAATACACATGCTCACGGCTCTTTTCTCTTTATATTTTATTGCACTATATATTTTTCTCTAGAACAATGTGTCACACAAAATCGAGTTTTATATTTTTATAATATTATATTGTGAAAATGATAAAATGCTGTAAGAACATGAATAGAATATTTTATATCATTTTAAACATGCAATGTCAAAACTTTTTTCACCGTATTTTATAATAATAATGCATAATATACTTCTTTTTCTTTTTTACTGTGTATACTTTTTTTATATATAAGCATCCGATTTGTATTTTCTATTTCATATAATTTATTTACTTGTACAGAGTAGACTATGCAGAGAGGCAATTTAATTTAATGGTTTGACTTTGACTGTGTATTGATTTTACAAATTCAATTGAATTGTGTTACATATAATATTCTATAAGCTAGAGTAGTGGATTAAATAGCTATGAATGGTGATTTTTTGTATAGCTGTTGTAATGAATATTATAGTTTGCTCATTTCCTATCTCTGAACACGTAAATGTACTCATTCAAATAATTATTTAAGTCTTGGTGCAGTTTTTAAAAAGAGAAAAGTATGAGAAAAAAGTAAATAAATATAAATGACAAAGAAATGTTTAAAGGTGTAAATCACCTAATGTCTAATATCCGAACATATAACTAAATATCAACGTTGATTTGGCTGGAGTCATTGATTTCTAATTTATTTTCCATTCATAAAATGTAAGATGCGGGCTTATGACGTCACAGGCTCACCTGTTTCCACGTGAGTGGACTAGTGATCTGTGACGTCATACACCTGCAGCTGTCATTTGTTGCATGGAAAATAATTTGAAAATCAATGACTCCGGTCAAATCAACGTTGATATTTGGTTATGTTAGGATATTAGGCATGTTTTTTGTTCAAGGTGTTCTATGCCTTTAAGTTCCATAATAAGTTAGAATTATTTTTTCTACCAGTACAATACAGTGTATGATTCACTCTTTTGGATTTTAATGACATCTGCAATAAAAATAATAACATTGCTTACAAATTGCCATTGGTAATAAAATAAATGAACTTTTTTATAATAATTATTTTCATCATAACAAATGCATCCTAATTATATTTCAAGTTAAAATTTCTTATTTCCTCGTAAAATAAAAAATATTCGGTGGGCGTGTAAAATGAATAATATATTATTATTATTATTATTTTTTTAATTCTGCGAACTTTTTTTTTTTTTTTTTTTTTACAGTTAAAAGTTCAATTTAATTACCTTTGCTGTACGGTATAACGTTTATTATTATTATTATTTTTACTTATGAAATTTTAAAATACAATTGAATTTCAAATACGTCCAAATTAACTGTCTCGTAATAAAGTAATAAATATTGAAATGTTTTGACAAACAAGATGCTAAATAGAGTATGGCTGGATAAAAAAAAAAGTAAAAAAAAAAAAAAAGTAAATTTGAATGTAGCTTTTAAAAAAAACTCTTTTATCTCCCCTTAGGAATAAAAAAAAAAGAAAGAAAATGTATAGAAAGATATATATAAGAGATAAAACCATGTTTTTTTCTCTTTCTCTTTTAACTTAATGTGTTTTATATTATAATTTAATTACCATTTTAATTTAAACTAATTTCAAACACTTCTTTTATTTTGTAACTCATTTGTTTTGGTTGTTATATAAGACAGGAGGAAAAAAAATGTTTAATTGTAAAATAATGTACTTTTTTAGAAAACTTTTTGTTTTCCTTTGTATATATTATGAATTTTTATCTTTTTCTGTAGTAAGGTAATTTCTGAGATGTCTTTTAATAATACGACTACGTGTACCATATTCATTAGTCATTACTCCCTAAATGCTATAGAGGTCAATAATGCACTGCTGTATGATGAAATAAGTATGTTTCTTTTCAACATCGTCCGCTAACTGCTTGTTTATATTCTATTAATTTTTTTTTTTTAAATATAAATATATTTTAAACTGAAAATAAAAATGAGTAAATATATTATATTTAATTTTAAATAAAATAGCTTACAAATTAATATTATTTGTTTATTTTATATAAATTTAATAAATTATTAGTAAATAACGGTAAATAACAATATTGTAACATTTTTATTTTTAAATTAATACTTCTGTAGGTTTAATTTTTTACCAACTAGTTAAACCGTAAAGTTGCTAAAAAAAAAGGGGGGGGGGGCAAGATTCCTAATTTTAAATGAGACCTACTATGCATACTTTACTTGGTTTTAAGCCAAAAAGAAGAAGAAGAAGAAAAAGAAATTAATTTAAAAACATTAAAAAAAAAAATCCGGTAAGAAGCAATATTTACGGCCAATGAATCACTTTTCAGTCACCTATAAATTTGAAATTTCATAAAATATTAAAAATTAATTTGAAGTTCTTAAAAGCATATTTCAATTATATAACATGTATAATTCTATTTCGACAGAACGATTGGTATTGTAATATCTATCTATATACATAAATGTGAAAAATAAATATTGTTGTGTGTATGTTAGTTAAACAGTAAGATATCATACACTTTAAGATGCTGTGTAAGAAGAAAAAAAATATAACGTTGCTTAGGTTTTATGTTAAAGTCCCAAGGTAGCACTCAAATGACACAAGAAAACGACCTTGAACGTTTTTTTTTTTTTTTTTTTTTTGACCTTGTTACTAAGGGGTTTTAGTATCTTTAAATTGTCACAAAATAACACTAAAAAAAATATTATACCTTAAAATCATTGCAAAGAACATAATGTTGCTTTTTAAATTGCAATGTTTTGATTTGTACTTAAAGTTTGTATTTAGAATCATATCTGCAGTATATAGGGTGTCTGTATACATTTCGACGCCATACTGGAGCAATGAATAACATTGCTGAACATAGGATAAACGTGTTTTTGTTTTTTCTGGCCATTTTCTTTAGAAAATTAGTTAATTTTTAGTTGTATTGTTATTTTTTTCTCATAACTTGAAAACCTAATTCAACATTCATGGTAAGAGTAAGAGCATTAATGCTCTCAAAAATATTGCTTAGTATTTTTAAACTGATAAAACATATAACATATAATTTTTCCATATACTGGGCCATATTATTTAGTGCTAAATAGCGTTGACTTTTTATGTATGAATGCGACCACTCTATTAAAAGTTGACTCTTATAATTTTGATGCGGGCTTGCAAAGTTTGATTTTCCTATATGATGAAAGTTTAAGAGTACGTTACGTTATAAAATCAGATACGAGAAAAAGAACAAAATATTTTATATTAACATAGAGCTTTATGAGCTTAAAGTTTTGAAGGCTCGTAAATAATAAGTTTGCATAGTTGCTACTCTCTCCCCGCTAATTAAAATACGTATTACGCATTGTTTTATCCTTAAGTTTCATTTGGAAAAACGTGTTCTTCTTCACGGCTTATAATCCACTGATTGAAATATCACCGTTCTTAATTTCAAGAGCAAATATTAAAGTTGGACGCTACACTTTTTTTTTTTTTTTTTTAACTGAGAAATTAATTTTGCAATTTTGCAATTTTGGTGATGAATTAAGACATATTATAATAGTAAAATATATGCAAATTATTACAAAATTTAGTTATAATGTTATAATTTTTGATGAAAATTTTTATTATTTCATTTTTTTTTATTGAAATAAAAAGAAAAAAATAAGTGTAGGAATTATTTAAATTAGGTTTACAATATGGATAATAATTATTGTATATTTCTTACTGACATTATTCAAATGTGTTACAAATTTGGATAAATCCATTAAAATACGAAAAAATAAATGCCTTAACACGAAAACAAATATAAATTTTTGCACTTAAAAAAAATTATAAATAAATAATAAAAAAATAAAAATAACAAAAAAAGAATAAAAATAATACACTATTATACTATCAGAGATAGGCAGACTAAGACAAAAGAAAAGTATCCTTTTCTCAATTGAGCACGTCAATTAATGAAATTGAAAAACTACACTTATAAAGCTTGTGTTAAACTTTTATTTTCCTATACAATATTATTTTTATTGACAATATAAAAACAGTTACACAATAAAACATAGTTATCATATTTCCACAGGAACAATCAAATTTCCTCCCTCTTACCCTTAAATGACACGTGACTAAATAGTAGAGGAGGGTGGGGAGGTAGGGGGCGTGGCACGTGTCGAATGTTTAGTAAGACACTAATTGGAATAAATGAAACAAAATAATAATAATAATGCTTGTTATATATATAATGTAATGTTATTCAATTTTATATAGTACTATGCTGCTATAAAAATTTTCTAATTCAATTACTCTATGTTATATGTATAATAATTGTTTTATTTTAATGATTTTTATATTGATTTATATATACATTGAAAAGTATCGTTGCGATAGAATGATGTTTGTTTTTCTCATGCTATATAATATGTTTCAGGATAAAATATATTATATTAAAATAGTAATGGTATATACTATATACATACAGTATAACGAATAGTCCGTATATAGGTATATAGGATAATATGAAGCTTTAAAATTGAAAGTTCAAATAAAAATCATTTTTTTTTTATTATTTGGGTTAATTTTTATTTATAAACAGTCAAATTTTTACTCATAAACAAAGAGAATATTAACTAATATTATAATTTATTCTAATTTTGCACATTAAAAAAAAATTGTGTTAAAAAAAAGGTATGTTCATGGAAAAAGTTTAAGTATACTTTTATGCGCGAAATTTAAGTTAAAAATCATTATTGCCCATTATAAAGAAAGTTTTATTATTCTGAATTCAATTTTTTTTTAAGTGGCATTATAAATTCAATGTATATTTTTTAATTATTATTTATCAACTATCGTCCAATTAAAGTAGTCATAGCAATCATACTGTCATCATCATGCAATAATACTAACTTGCTATATAAGTTGTAATCAAGACACATAAAGGTGCAAGCAATTGAAACTACCCTTAATACTTCAAAAGGCAATACTAATTATATAATAATAAAATCTGTATATATATATATTTTTAATTTAAATATATTTACACTAAATATCAAAACCAAGATTGCAATTTTTGACCAAAGAAACACGCGTATTTTTTTTTTTTTTTTTTTTTTTTTTTTTACATAAGAATGACAATGACAATTCTGCTTGATGATTTAAATGATTTGCTTGATCTTGATCGAGTTTGAGCTGTGTGATCTGTGATTACACAACTGTGGTATAAGTATATTTTACTAATCAAATTCAACGTGTGTCTTTCTCATAAGAATAACATAGCAAATTTAAAGTTTTTGAATGTTACAATGTTGACATAATCATTTTCACTTTTTTTTTTTTTTTTTTTTTTTTTTTTTTTTTTTTTTTTTTTTTTTTGTGCATTCATATATTGTTGTATTATTTTTTTCACCAACAAAAAACTTTGAAATATACCGAAAATTAGATGCAAAATGAAAAACGAGTACACATTTCTTTTTTAAACTAGTTAAGTATCCTGTAATATACATATAAAATGAGCAAATGTTCCTCATACACATACTACTCCTATATAAGTAAAGGGGGTGAAAATGAAGGGGAATGAGAGACTGATATAAATTTACTATACGCTGTGCTACTCAGATTTCATAATTTATGTGACACATTGAGGGTGGCTGATTGGCAAAATCTATAAAGTCTCAGATTAATATATCATATTTCAGTCTTTTTTTTTATTGTTGTTTTTTTATTGGCTTTCCAATTGCAATTTCATTAATTTGTAATATGAACTTCACTTTATAGTAAAGCCATATAACAAGAAAATTAGTTTTATTTATAAATAAATGGAAATGTATTATGTAATTAGTTTTTTATATTATAAGGGTAAATAGTATGATATATGCTAAATAATTACTTTTAGCAATAGCTTTTTGGATATTTTTTTTTTTGTATTACTGTTAATTTATTTTTTTTTACAATTATTATTTAAATAATATGAATAACATGCTATATATGTTGTCAAGCATCTTTTTGTCGACTTTAAATGTAAATAGTAATAATAAACTAGTTTAAAAAAATTATAATATAGAAACGTTTAATTATTTAATTTTAATATTAAACTTTCAGACGGGAAATCAAATAAAAAACTATACGGGACTTGACTATATGAGGTTGTAAAGAAATAAAAATGTGAAATAAGAGTGATGCATTAGGATAATGTTTCTTCAAAATTAATATAATATATTGATATTATAATATAGGCTAGATTTTGAATTATGGTTTTTTTAAATTTTAGTCCCATAAAAACCCATGTTAATTTCAATAATTGTTTTCATGGGCATACGTTTTGAAAACTTAATCATAGGTGTATATAGGTATTAATATAATTAATGTTCAAATGATATCTTAAAGTTTGGAAGTTTTCTTTTTATAGATTTTAAGATACAAGCCATCGAAATACAACCCTTACGTTAATTTCTTAAATATGTTAAATTAATATTCAGTCATTTGCATACAGCAGTGCTGATTTCGTAAGTAAACGATATAGAATTATAATATTGAATTAATGGGTGTCAAAAGTTAGAAAAAAAATTTCTGATAAAAAGTATCACTCATAATTTTTAATTTTCGGTTTTCGCATAGTGCAGCAGCTGAAATAAATGCTAATTGGATGGCTCTGCAATGCAAGGAAGTATGGATACTTAGTGGGATTTTGGTGCTTTTTCAATGCCACCTACTTGGAGAACGTGCCATACCGGTAGCAACAATTTTTATATAATATGAAAATTTGTTATACACAATAAACTAACAATATAGCTATCTTAAATTAAATATAAAAAAGTTTGTTATTGTTTTTTTGGTTAATTTTGCTTTTTATTTTGTTACATATAATAAGAAAGGAGATGACATTTAAGTAATTTTATAATACAGAACATTTTAATATTATTTATAAAAACATAATTTTTTTATTTTTTAAATTATTATTATAAAAAGTTATTATAAATTATTTCAGTTTCAATCAACGGTAACCAATTTATAATTGTTCAAACGAAATTCTAGGTTTGTATAATAAAAGTAACGAAATCCTGTCTGATTAAGTGAATAGAGGCTAAATTGAGTATAGAAAGATTGGAATTGCATCAAATAAAATTGCATACGATTCAATGAAACTTGTATATACTCTTGAATTATTAAGCGTGAACGACTAGTTATTTAAATACAGTTAAAAAAACAAAAGTGAGTCAAAAAGTAATTAACTTAATATAAATCGTAATTATACATGTTGTGATATAGACACTTGTTATGATCAAACAGATGTCACTAATAATTTCGATTATCTATATTATGTATGTATATATTAATGTTACATATGGATGCACACATAAGAGATATACGCACGCGATCATCAACATATTATATAGCTAGTGTGAGTGAGTCAGTTTTCTAACCACCTGGGACCTGCATACAGTTAGTCCCCTTTGCTTTCTCTCTCTCTCTCTCTCTCTCTCTCTCTCTCTCTGCCACTCTCATCTCTGTCTCTAGATTTGTCCATGTCTATATTTCCTATCACAGTTTTAAAATTCTGTTCTCTCTATTTTGCTCATCTTGTCTTGTTTCTCAATTTCCCTCCCTCTCACTCTTTCACATTTCTCTATACGTATGTCCATATCTCTTGTTTCAATTTTTTATTAAATCTTTCTTTATACTTCTGAATAAACCAAACCAATATATTCTTAGAGAAAGAACTATTTTTATATATAATTTTAAAAAAAATGTTATGTAGAACTTACTCTTAATGCATTTTAAGTTTAATTTCTTTATTTTTAAAATCCTTTTTGTTTCGAGATCTATACAGTTTGTTCACATTTTTGCTTTCAAACTATGTAAAGTAAAAGATATTGACCTAAGCAAAAAATTATTGAAAAAAAAAAAGTATAAAAAACAAGAAGAAAAAAAAAAACGATTTATTTTAAAGTATATATTTTTCATATATAAAAATCGGATTTTCTTCTAAGAAAAAAAATTTCATGTCCAATATGATATTTTTTCCTTGGAGATCTTTAAAGAGAGAGTAAATCTCCCCTAGCGACGCTCTCAATTCTCCAGGGAAGCCATTTTGTGACGTCATTTCTCCAAGGGGGAAAAGAGAGAACACAAGAGAAGAAAACCGACTACAAGGAAAAGATAGAGAGCGAGGGAAGAAAAGATATCAAGCATTTTGACTACATGCATATAGGAAAAGTATTGCGTAGTATATTTGTAACGTCAAACTATGGAGTACTTTTTTTAAACATTATGAAATAAATTTTTTTGGAATAATTTTTTTAAAATGTTATAATTGATTTTACAATTGAATATATTACGTAACATAAGCTCAGTTAAGTACTTTGATAAAGAGCTTCTTTAAAAAATTAGGGGAGATAGTAAGTTTTATGTAAAAAAAAAATATATATATCAATATTTCTCATACAATTTTTGTTCTAAAACATGTAAAAATGTATATTATGCGTTACTTAAATTAATACGTTTTAACTGCAGTACAATTGTCTAAAATAAAAGTTTTGAGGGTGGTCCAGCAATGTTTAAAGGTACCATACAACATGCTCATTTAATTATTCATTTAACACAAAATTTGACATCAAAAAGCATGATCAATTTTCAGTATACAGTACCCAAATATTTACCAGTTTCCATTTCAGTTTCAAAAAGGTTTTAATACCACGCAAGATAGCGCGAAAAAAAAAATGTAAAAGTAAGCAAAACGCACAAATTTTGAACAATATTCATACGTCATATCATCACCGATTTTTAGTTCACAGTACATATTCCTACATAACAATAGAAAAAGTTATGCGGGTTGCATAAGTTGAAAAATTCCTCATACGTTTAAGGCACCACAAAAATATATATATATATTTATATAATTGTTGTTTTGATAATCCTATTTTGTGTTAATTGAGTTACAAGAGCATTTTTTTTTTTTTTTTTAGTTTTTGGAAAATAAGGTAATTTGCTTTATATAGATAGAAAATTTAGGTCCCCTTTCTGTTTTCCCACACGTTTCTCACTGATTACACGTCCCCGCAGGTAACTAACATTGTTAAGTACTTACCTATCAATGATTACAGGATCAGAAGGTGTTTCATTTCGATTACCACAACTTTTCTTGTCACAGCAACGACTGTTAACAGAAACAAATTATTAGAAAATGAATTGATTGAAGCCAATTTATATTGTTATTAGAAACAAATAATTTCTCACCTGCACATAACTTCATGAGTTAATAAAACTCGGCACATTTCAGGGTTCTTGTCCTGGCCTTCGTATGCAATTGCCTGAAAAATAAAATGAATTTTTATATTATTATTTTTAGAAGAGAAAAAATGTAAAAAAAAAAAAGAAGAAGAAAAAAGAAGAAAAAAGAAGAAAAAAAATCTGGCGTTACAAAAAAAAAAAAAAAAAAAAATCTAATAACTTTCATGCAATCTCCTCTTCTCACCGTATATTTTATTGAAAAAAATTTTCAATAATTTTTTTTTTTTTTTTTTTTTAATTTTTACTTAATTAGCTTTTTTAAAAATAATCTTTTTCAAAAACCGCAAAAAAAAAAAATTGAAAGAGTGAAGTTTAGTTCAGAGTGGCCTGACAACATGTCTGGCCCACTCTTACACATACATAACCCTATATTATTTAGAGAGGAAATCTTAAGTCTCAGTCATTTATTGTATACACTTTTGCACTATGCAGTTTTTAACAATTTATTCCGCACCTTAAAATAAACAAGAGAATAAAGACAGAAAAAAAATATAGAAAACATTTTTAAAAACAATTTTTATCTTAAAAAAGTGTTCTTTATTAAAAATTTAATTACCAGCTTGTAAGAAATTGATAAATTCATAAAAAAAAAAGCTAAAAAACAATGACAAAATTTTAATTATTCATTAGGAAAAAAAATTGTTGTATTATTTAGAACGTGGTAGAGAAAAATTGTATAAAACTTTTTTTTTCTTTCCTTAAGGTGAAAAGAAAAGAAAAAAAATGCAATAAAAAAAGCGACATGAAAGCTTAATTCTGAGACATGAAAAGTCAGTGGGAGAGAGAGAGAGAGAGAGAGAGAGAGAGAGAGAGAGTTAGGCTTGAAAAGACTTTAGAATTAATAGAAATTAAAAACGTACAAGATTAATTTAAAAAAAAAAAGACAGCTTTAGAATATAAAAAAAGAACACAAGAAAGGAAAAAAAAAATGCTAAAGGCATTCATGAATATTTAAATAATACACTTGCTTAAGTAAAGTTGATTAATTTTTTTGTCACTCTCAATTTTTATACATTCGCTCTTTGCCTCTTTTTCTCTTTAAAAAAAAATATGAAAAACAATATTCTATTCTTTCGATATCTTTACATCTAATGACTTTATATTTAAAATAATTATGCCCAATATTTGTACGAGATATTATTCAGTGACTTTTGATTTAAATGTAAAGATTTAAAGAAAAAAAAATCGATATTGAGAACAAGCTCAATATTTTTGATATGTATAGTAAAAAAAAAAAAAAAAAAAAAAAAAATTAAAAAGACAATTTTTTTTCCTTCAACTTTTATTATTATTACAAGCGAGCATTATTATTACAATTATTAAACAATTGTAATCCTGTATTGCATGTTTGATTGTAAGGAGAGTAAAAATAAAGAAATTTTGAAATTTTGAGCAACAACTTATCTCACATGAACGGTGTATATCAGCTACTTACTGATCTTTGAATTTTTACGTCATGTTTCCCAATTATATCATTTATTGGTTTGCATTTTATTTTAACTGTTGACAAAAAAAACTCTAAGGTCAGTTTTAGTTGATTATTCTTCCCGGCTACGTTAAGTATATAAGAAAAGATGCTCAGTTATAAACTGTCGTCTTTCATAAAGGGAGCTTGTATAGTGCGGTATAAGTAAAGCAGTGCACGCAGTTGTTATTATTATTTTTAAAAATGGTTATTTATGCAAAAATATTATTTTTGCTTATAGTATATTGTAGTGTTTTTGAACAACCGATGAGCGTTATTGAATGCTATACAATGAAAATATGAATATTGCAATATTGTTTCAGTATATCATGAGCAGGTATATCTGTAGGGATAACATATTCGATGGATTGATAAAGAGATAATTTGATTTCTTATTATTATTATTATTATTATTTTTTGTCGTTAAATCAAGTTTAGTATTTTAAAAATATTTTATTTTTATGTGAATGTTAAAAATTAAACAGAAATAAAAAAAAAATAAAAAAATAACACTCATAATTTCATAATTATGTAAACTAAAAGATGAAGAAAACCAGCATTGAAAATGTTGCTACTATCATTATATGCGTAAAATAAACTAAATAAATATAATGTTTATTTCAAAATTGGCAAATGGTGCAGTCAGGGCAAAACAAAGGCCCTATCACTGAACCAACATTGGACAGCAGTAAAAAACAAAAACAAAATACTATTTAAAAGATTTTTAGCGTATTAAGATACATAATTTTTAAATTGTATTTTCAAGATAATAATAAGTAGTAAATAAGTTGTAAATAAAACTAATTAAATATAATAAATCTTCACAGTATATAGCTTTTTTAATTAGTGAATGTGATTGTTTAATAGTCTTTTTAAAAAGCCTGATATTTTCAAAAATAATTGTATAGTTTTGTAAATAATATAATTTGATTAATTTCTGACAGTACTTTTAAATATTTCAGATGAAACATTGCAATATTTTGTGACAAAATCACTTGTAACGTGTGGCAACTCCATTTGGCATACGCAAGCTCGCGTTATTTAATTTAGTAACAATATTCGCAAAAACTCTTCGCAAAAAAATCACTTCTTGTAGATACAGATGTGCTAAAATTCCGCGGTATGGAGACGATACTGTATTCTTAAATAGTACTTTACCATATTTATCTGATGGATTACATCAAAATATATTGTAATGATAATAAATGTACGTTCTCACGCCCCCTATATATACACACAACAGTGTCTATCATACTATACTTTCATTCATTGACTGATTGCATATAGATAAGCATATATCTGTTGACACGTGTCGGAAAATGTGACTGCCACAATGGCACGTGTCAAGTATAAGGATTAAAAACAAAAATATCAGTTTTAATCTAAATTGTAAATATATTAATCCTTTTACTTTATTTATGCTTTTAAAGTTGTACTATTGCTATAAAATAAATTTTATTTTTATATTATAATTTTTATTTATATAATTAATATAAATAAGCAGATTTAAGTTAACAGTAGGATATATCTTATAACAATAAATAAATTTTAAAAACTTTTATTATGAATAATGAAGACTTAATAATATAAATATAAAATTATGAAATACTATTGAAAGCTTCATAAGAATAACAAACAAACAGAGAAAGACATTAGCATTTATATCACAAAACACTTGATGGGATTTACATTAAATAACATTAGTTTGTCTGAAAACCCAACAGTAGCAGTGAACAGAAAATTCGATTTATGCAGCCCGCACAACATTTTCATACTAAAAATTTTCATCAGTTTTTAAGATCCCATTTTGTGATTATTCATTAAAAAGCACATGTTGTTTTATGTGGTCTATGGCTATATTGACACAGAAAATGATATTATCAAATGATTTACTAAATTATGCTCTAGTGCTATAGTTATTAAATGTGCATTAATCAAAGTAATGTAAAACGAATAATTTATTTCTGTGTTTTGTTTTTTTCTATTTAATAATAAATAATAACATTTAATTTTTTTTTTCTCCTTAGAATTTTGGAATATCGTAATCAGGCGTTGCATACTTCCCATAAAAAAAATCATTTAAAATTATTACTTAGTATAATTTATTATGCAGTAAATACTTCAATAGCCCCTTTCCCTTGTTCAATAGATTTTCAATTTTCCAAACTTTTAAGTCTTATATAGCTAGATTTATAAATAATTAGGGCTAGATTTTACTTCACCCCCTCTAAGTCAGTTCTAGGGCATCTGTTTTGTTGAGGATTTGACTTGATCCTTGGGATTACAGGACATGGAATATGTAAGTAAAAAAAAACAACATGTGGTTATATAGGATCCTATAGTAAAATAAGCTATATAGATATGGAGGGGTAAATTCAAATTGCATATTAAATAAATAAATTTTCTTTTTCTCGATTTTCTGCCAGTTCAAAAAAAATAATAAAATATATCATATCCAACAATTTCCTAAATATATTCAACCAAGGCAAAGCCTTATCGGTCGGTTCACACTTGTTAATACCATATACGTACAGTACATTAAATTTATATGTTTATTATACTTATTTTTCTTTATAGTTCAAATAAAAAATCAAGTAAAATAAAAAGTAAATGCAGTTGTTATCACCGTATTGATAACAAATAAAAAAATTGTTATTATAGTTAGAAATTATTAAGAATAAAAAATATTTTTAATTTTTTTCATATTATTTTTATTTGTAAAATTTTTTAATTATGTATTTTTTAATATATTTATATATAAATGTATCATATGAATTTCCATTACTTGTAAGTAAAATGCAGATTCAATACTAGATGGAATTCTCAAGATGTGTATATAAGATTTGTTATTCGTCATTTGTATTTTGTATTGCTCATATATTAAAGGTTGTATAATTAGATGGCTTTGTGTAAAGTTTTAAAACTTTATATTTTGCCATTCGAAAATTAAGATTAACAGGTACCTATGATAAAATTTTCAGAACCCTTGACCGTCAGATAAATAGTTGAAATTGACATAAGTGATAAAACTTTAAAAAAATCATAATTTAGCACGGAGACCGCCCAAATTTGTTACCTTTTCTTTTTGTATAAATAACTTACAGGTATAGTTTAGCAGACTTTAATATTCCAAATTTATAATATTTTAATGTTAAGTGATGGAAAAATAATAATACAATAAAGCACAGTGTTATTAATTAAATGTCCTGTAACGCATGATTCATATAAATTAAATTGTATTATCAAGATAAAATATTAGAAATAACCTTTTTTTTTTATAATATATGCTTTCATAATTTTCTTTTTTAATTGAAAATATTCTATACGGCGTTAATGCAAATGGAATAACACAAAGAAATCATCAGAGAGTGATTGAGAGAGAGAGAGAGAGAGAGAGAGAGAGAGAGAGAGAGAGAGAGAGAATGAGACTTAACTGAAAACTTGGGAGTAATTTGAAACAGATAAAACTCTCCATTGGGAACATTTTGCTTGCAGGGGTTTCTCTCAATAAGTAAAATCACTTGGGGCTCCCTCAAGGTGAAAAATGCACCGTGATTCTCATGGGTCACATATCAAAATATTTCCCTTGGGAATTTATTATTAAGTATAAAAAAAAAACAGCATTTTTTGCCTAATTTTTTTATTATTAATATACTTTTGTTTTCATAGTATTATAATAAACAAAATAGGTTTCAAAAAAAAGTATAATATTAAGTAATATTATGTTATAATTTTAATTATATACACAAAATTTGACCAATATATTATTTAAAAATAAAAATAAAATAAATAATAAAAGTTCTTATATCTTTATACTTTATATTAAAAAAATAGTCATGTTACTATTTATTTTGCCTTTTTTTAATCTTATTCAAAATAATTTATATATTTATTTATATTAAAATTAATTATAAATAAACTCAAAATTATTGAATGTAAACATGGTTAATAATACTGTTTGATAATAATTATATTAAAGATTAGGATGTAAATTGTACAGTTATTTACAACTAATGGTAGAAGTTATCGGTATATAAAATTAATATCTCTGCTAAGTTAACTTTGCGTTATTTACATGATAGGACTCTCCTAAATCGCAATAAAACGTATTCCTCCACATAAGCGTAATGATGAAGTAAGGACCCTTTTGTAGCTTTTCCTGCGCGCCATTCCGATTTAAGCTCTATGAATCGTTAACACAAATTACGAACACTTTGATGCAGATATCATTTGAGTGATATAGCAAGTTTAGCATTTAAAAGTCCTGAAAAAAAAAAAAAAAAAAAAAAAAGGTTAAAAGTAAAAAACGAAAAAAAAAAAAAAAAAAAAAAAAATCCACAGACCAACAAAAAAAAAAAACTATATGATAGATGATAATGTTTCTGTCTTTACTCAATACGGTCAATTATAGGGGAATGAAGCTCAGCTACTAGAATATTTTCTCAATGTTGGAATTTTAACTGTAGCTTCGTCAGACTCAGTTAATTGTCTTCCTGCATTTCAAATAATAATAAAAGATAAAAAATATTTGAAATTCTTCAACTAAATTACTTGAAATAATAGCTTTGAAGCTCAGTAAGCTATATAGTAAAAATCAATGTCTCCGGCCAAATTAAGGTTGATATTTAAGTAATGTTAGGATATTAGAAATAAGTTTTTTGTTCAAGATGTTCTACGCCTTTAAATAAATACGGCTATAGCATACTTTGTGTAGCTAAATTTTCGCTCTAGAGGTTTTGTTTATTTTTTTAATTAATTCATTTTTGCAAGCTCATAATAATGTATTCCATGTTTATTACCTATAGACCGGTTACACTCATATTTAAGAGCCGCCATTTTGCTGGTCAGGAATACATAGGCCAGCATAGGAAAACCTTTTTTTTTTCTTTTAATAGCAAAAGAAGCTTCAAACCTCAAGCAAAGACTTATTTCTAGCTTCTAATAAGCTCGAAGAATATGAGGAAAAGTTGTTCAGTTGAAATAAACTGTATTGTAAAAAAAAAAA
Source organism: Ecdyonurus torrentis (assembly GCA_949318235.1). Lineage (NCBI taxonomy): Eukaryota > Metazoa > Arthropoda > Insecta > Ephemeroptera > Heptageniidae > Ecdyonurus > Ecdyonurus torrentis. The sequence goes on along the minus strand of OX439133.1, from coordinate 8,449,009 downwards.
AGGAGAAATGATGTTTCCCCTATATGGTGGACAATGCATTAGGCACCACAAACATGGCGACAAAGCGCAAGGATTTGAAAGGGGTCTATTAAATACAATAAAATATTTCAATAATAGAAATGTAGTTATAATGATGTAAGAACGTATTCGACGAAATTGAGAAAACATTTTTACTTGATTAGATTCTTAAAACGCAATGTTATGATGCAAGCTACCAAAAAGCAATATTATATAGTATACAGATTATATAAAGTATAACAGTGAAAAATATAAAGACACGCAAAGTAATAATTTAGTTGCGCAAGTTATGTATTTCTTTTAAAGTAAAATTTAATTTATTATTGCAACATGATTAGCTTATATCATACAGATGTTATTATTATTTTAATGATTTTTGTATAGGTTTTTACTATCAAAGGCATAGACCAGATAAAAACATTAGCATTTATAGGACACTTGATTATAATTAACACTTAACATAATTAAATTTGTCTGAAAATCATAACTGCAGCGTCGTAGCAGCTAGTGAACAGAAAGTTTTGATTTATATAACCGGCACAACATTTTTATGCTAATTTTTTGCTATTTCGAACGTCAGAAACCAGAACTGTCACGCAAATAGCATACTTTACAGTAATTTCACGCTCTCTTGTGGGGTTACATTTACATTCTGGTAAAGACTGTCTTCATTTTGAAATAAATCCCTTTCTGAATCTGAATCTGAATTTTTAAAGATCACATTTTATGTTTAATCATTAAAAAGCACGTGATGTTTCATGTGGTCTATGGCTTTAAATATAATATAATGATAAATTATTTAAAAAAACAAATCCTAGAAAATATATAAGCAAAAATCTTATATTGCCACAATTGTAGCTATTTTTCGAAGTGTTTTATTTGTTTAAAAAATCCATTAATAAAAAATAAATAATAATAAAAATTTTAAAAAAAAAAAAAAAAAAAAAAAAAACGCAAGAAATTAGCTTATAAAAGAAAATACTTAATACAAACAATTACATATAGCTTTGATCTTTATAAATTTAAAAAGAAAAGGACGCTTCTGTGGTCTGAAAATTTACTTTTTTTATTTTCTCCCCTTATATACTTTACTACGTGGTATCTTGATAGATGTGGCGGTAAATTGCAAACGTCGCGGCTTTAGAATTCTGATTGACACTTTTTTTTTTTTTTACTTTACTTTGATGTTCTTTGCAGAGAAAAAGCGTAAAAACATCGAGGTAAACATTGACGAGATTAAATTATTCTTTACAACGTGGAATAAAGAAATAAAAAATTATCAATATTTTTTTGTTACGATACTGTGTTTATTTAGTAACCCATAGCGTCTCTAAAATTCAAAAATTGGCTTTCTTATTTGAAAATTGTAACATTTAAGATATATTATGATACCATTATCATAGAAATTTAAAAGCTAGTGACCAAAAGAAAATATATATATACATGAACTATTCCATACGTATATGATCAAAAAGGTATCTTCATGTCACAGATTTGCTTCAAAATAAATTATGATGTAGCTACACATCTGAAACTTTGTTGTACCAAATATTTCTGTTCCCCGATGAAAACTGTAATTTTGGGAGCAATTTGAACAGAGGGACCTCCGAATCGTTAATTTTTTTCATTGATTTTTTGCCACTTTCAAACTGCAATATCTTTTTGTTTTATAACGTTAGGTAAAGTTTGTAATTTTTTGCTCAAAGTAAACTGTCATGAAATACGATTTCAGTAATTTTCAAAAAAATATATTATACAGGGTGTCCGCGAAAAAATCAGCAAAATGCTAAAATCGCTCGATTTTGACGAAATTAAAATTGTTTATTTTTATAAAATAAATTTTAAATTTCCCAAAATATGCACTCTTACAATTAGTTGAGTGTATTTAAGTACCATTTACTCTAAAAAAAATTTTTTTGCTGTTCATGAATACGAGTAGGGATTTGCTGAAAATGGGTCTGTGGTCAAAAAAGGGTCACTTTGACCCCTAAACTCTCGATGCACACTACGGATATTTTTGATCTGATGGTGGGATATATTAGTGCAGATAGTCTATTTTTTGGGACATATCAGAAAGTTACAAGTATAGAGCTCTATCTTAGTTATTCAGAGCAGAGAAGTTTACGACGTTTTCCGTGTCCCCGCTGTACTACAGCAGCAACGAGAGGAGCATTATAAATTATATTTAGTCGGTTTTAAGTTACAAACTTATCTCGTAACTTCGTAAAACAATGCTTGTTACCGGTGGTGACATATATCCAATCAGAAAAGCGCGGGAAAATGGCCGGGAACATTTAAATGTCCATCTTTTAAGTGGATGTAAAAAAAAAATTATTGCGGTACCATCGAGAAATTTAAATGACGCATATAAGCCACACTTTTGCGTGTTTTAAGCTATTAGAAACCATAAATTAAATTAGAAATAAATAAATAAGTAATATATAATAATAATATTAATAACAATAAAAAAAAAAAAACGGAAAAAATGCCGCGTCTACATACGCGTGGATGAAAATCCCTGTTTGGAATTAGCATTTCAAAACAGTTCTGAGCATTTATATTTTATATTTATTCATTATATAAAATAAGACATTTAATTTACGCGTATAAGACACAAGCTAGTGACATTTTTGAACTTAAAAAAAAAGTTGTTTTACAAGTAAACAGCAATAATGTAGTGATATTACACGGAAAAGAAATTAATAATCTATATTTTCTTTAATTTACCTTCCACTCGCAAGTTGTTTTTTTTAAATATTGTTTTCTGTCATTGCAATATTATACAGTATAATATTTAGTTCATATATATTTAGTGAGGGGTCACGGGTTCGATTCGCGGCAGAGGAAAAAGTTTATCAATAAGCTTTGTCCACCGGAAATACACAGTGCATTCGCATTCGGGAGGTGGAAGGGATATCTCAGGGTATTTCTCTACCGACTTCCTGCTCGAGGTTTCCATGGTTTCCTCGGTATGTAAAGGCGAATGCCGGGAAGAATTTGCCAGGCCATGGCCGACCCGCCATGGAAGAACCCGCGAATTTTATGATAGGGTTTCGGAAGTCTCGGGAGTGTAAATTCATTATAAATGCAATGTAAATATGTAAATAACTAGTATAAGTTGTACCTCGTCTAGAGGTTTGATAGAAAAAAAATAATATTAATTATTTAGAGGCTGTAATAATATATTTCCGCAAATATGCTTAATTTTGACTGAAAAGCCGTCTATATGCGCCTTTTAAACAGCTTTTTATTTATTTATTTTTTTAAATTCTAGATGAAGCATTAATTTTGTGTATAAATATTGTATATGTCTATATATTTATTATTTTTGATTGACCGTAAACAATGTATATTATTTTTAGTAAGAAAATTGAACTATTTTTATATAATACTAACTTCCAGTCACGTAAAATGTGTAAAAACTATTGTCTGACAATCGGGAAGATTTTTTTTGTGTATACTGTATTTATACGAAAATATGATATCAAAGAGCATAATCGTTGTTATTTTTTAATTACGTGCGTAAATATTTATGTTCAAAAACATCTGATAAACCATGGATCTTAATTATTATTTAATAATAAATACTTTATAGTAATTTGTATTGTAAATTGCATGTAAAATGCGTTACTCAAATTTCTTATTTTTTATTAAACAAAATAAATAAATAAAATAAATAAATAAAATAAATAAATAAAATAAATAAATAATAAATATAAAAAAATGAACGCTCAGAACTGTTTTGAAATGCTAGTTCTAAATAGGGATTTTCATCCACGCGTATGTAGACGCGGCATTTTTCCGTTTTTTTTTTTTTTTTTTTTTTTTTATTATTAATATTATTATTATATATTACTTATTTATTTATTTCTAATTTAATTTATGGTTTCTAATAGCTTAAAACACGCAAAAGTGTGGCTTATATGCGTCATTTAAATTTCTCGATGGTACCGCAATAATTTTTTTTTTACATCCACTTAAAAGATGGACATTTAAATGTTCCCGGCCATTTTCCCGCGCTTTTCTGATTGGATATATGTCACCACCGGTAACAAGCATTGTTTTACGAAGTTACGAGATAAGTTTGTAACTTAAAACCGACTAAATATAATTTATAATGCTCCTCTCGTTGCTGCTGTAGTACAGCGGGGACACGGAAAACGTCGTAAACTTCTCTGCTCTGAATAACTAAGATAGAGCTCTATACTTGTAACTTTCTGATATGTCCCAAAAAATAGACTATCTGCACTAATATATCCCACCATCAGATCAAAAATATCCGTAGTGTGCATCGAGAGTTTAGGGGTCAAAGTGACCCTTTTTTGACCACAGACCCATTTTCAGCAAATCCCTACTCGTATTCATGAACAGCAAAAAAATTTTTTTTAGAGTAAATGGTACTTAAATACACTCAACTAATTGTAAGAGTGCATATTTTGGGAAATTTAAAATTTATTTTATAAAAATAAACAATTTTAATTTCGTCAAAATCGAGCGATTTTAGCATTTTGCTGATTTTTTCGCGGACACCCTGTATAATATATTTTTTTGAAAATTACTGAAATCGTATTTCATGACAGTTTACTTTGAGCAAAAAATTACAAACTTTACCTAACGTTATAAAACAAAAAGATATTGCAGTTTGAAAGTGGCAAAAAATCAATGAAAAAAATTAACGATTCGGAGGTCCCTCTGTTCAAATTGCTCCCAAAATTACAGTTTTCATCGGGGAACAGAAATATTTGGTACAACAAAGTTTCAGATGTGTAGCTACATCATAATTTATTTTGAAGCAAATCTGTGACATGAAGATACCTTTTTGATCATATACGTATGAAATAGTTCACATATATATATATATATATATATTGTAACTTGATATCATATGTAACAGAATTTGAATAAATTGATTTCTGCATATTTTTTCACTGTCACTTTAAATATAATATATAATTATAATACGTTATATACACTATAATATTTCTGAAAATCCCTCTCATTTTATTTCAATCTTTTTAACTTTAGTTTATATACATATAATCGGTTTTATATAAAATTATATTATGTATCATAATTATGTTTATATTTATAATAAAAAGTAATAATTTTATTTATGAATAATGAATTGCTAATTGCTTCCAATTTCTAAAATATTTATTCATATTTATTTTAATTAAAATAAAAAATAATTATTAAAATAAAGTTACTTGACTAACACTCATTTTAAAATAAACTTAATAAATAGTGTAAAAAATAATTATAATTCATAAAAATAATAAATATATTTATAAAAAAAAAATTCTAAATATTTCTTTATGAAGTTAACAAAAAATAATTTTTTTTTTTTTTTACAAAAATAAATATCAAACTATAAAAATAAAATAAAACAATATAGAAACTACCCTCTTATATTTTTGTGCTATATTTATGTTATCTATACTTATACAATAATTTTCAACCCCTCCTTTTTCCTTTAACTTTCATCCCTTATCTAAATCCAGCATGTAAACAGTGTATATAGCTTTTGATGATAGAAGAGGGGTGTCTTTTGTTATCAGAAAATAGAAAAATGAACGCCTCTTCATCAGAAATAAAGTCGTTATATTGCAAGAAAATGTTATCTTTGTCATATTTAGCAGCTATAAGTTCGTGTCGACTGTTTGATGTATTGGAAATGTTATGTGATTTTATCTACATTTATATATGTTGGTTTTACTTTCTTTTATTTGAGTATAATACAATAAGAGTTCAAGATGATTATTTTACTATATACTCAGAATATGAAGTTTTAATCTCAAAGTATATACAAATTCTTAAAAATAAAGATTATATGTAAGTGCAAGAAAAGAAGAAATTACGTAATTTATGCCACATTTTTGACAGTCAATTTGAATTAATCTCTTATGAAACGCTGCTTATATAGATTATGAATTTTGTATTTATTTTGATTGATTGATTGATAGGAAAGAGAGTAACGAATAAAACTAATTATTTCACAATATTAAGTCATCAAAGAAATACAAAACCATACAGGGGGGGGGGGGGGGGGGAATACTGCTAATACAGGTACATAAATCTCATAAATTGCAATACGTAAACTTTATCTTAAAACAAGCAATAATAATGCAGATGTAAAAAAAAAAAAAAAGAAAAAAAAAGAAAAGTATAATAATAAAGACGAGTCTCTCAGCTATAGATTAGAGGAAATTTCTCCTGGATTAGGTGACATTGTATTATTTGCATATTTTTATGATCCTTTTAAATACGTAAATTAATACATGTGTAAATAAATAATATGAACTAACCGATAAGGCTATAATTTGTTTAAAATTTGTATACTGATGTATTAAAATAATAAAAATTGTGCATTATTTTTCTTCTTTTCTTACTTGTTAGTGCATATACCATACCACATTACGATGCAATATAATGAGTTTTTCTGTCTATACTACATGTTTATCACAATTTTTTTATTTACTCAAAATTGGTTAAAATTATATATTTATGTTATTGGGATGAGGTGTAAGAGTGGGCCAGACGTTTTGCCAGGCCTAAACCTCGCCTTTTCATTTTCATTTTTATTTTTTTATTTTTTATAAACTATTATTTTAATTAAAGTTTAATATATATATCAATACCTGTTCTAAGTTAATATGCATCTATTTCAATTACCAAAGATCATGTATAAGCAAAGTATTTTTTTTTTCCGTACACAGTATATAATATATATAAAAGAAGAGCACACGTGAGAAATGAATGCTGCAGTTGTGAAAACGTCTCACATGGTATATGAGATTTTAGCGCAGGCGCTTCAATGTAAAATACAGGCGCCAACATTGATTCTCTCTAGAGACCTATACCAAGGTTAATAAACTATAAAGGTAACATCAATTTTATCTTAAAGTTTAGTTTCATTGAATAAAAAACTATACATAATCATTTATCAAGTATTATAATAATAAAATATTATAACTAATTTACTATATACGATTTAGGAAAAGATAATATAAAGAAACAAAATTAAAGTATTATTGCTTTAATAAAAATAAAATACCGCATTGCAAATAAATTACATTTAGCAGTTTTGTTTTATTTTAATAATTTTTTTATATTTTGTATTATTACATTGCGCTGTTATATTTACGTATATATTTTTTCTCTCCTCTCCACTAAAATAATTTTAAAAAAAGTAGGAATGCACAACACTAACAAGCAGAGTCGTGTGCAAGTAAATTTAGCTTACTTTTAAAGTCCACTCCATGAAAAAAAAAATAATAAAAAAAAATAATAATAATAAAAAAAAAAGAGGTGGACCAAAATTTTGTTTTGAAAATTTTTATGACATAATTTTGTAATGATAAAAATTTTTACCAACAAATTTTATTTCATAGAGAGGACATCGCTTTAGGCTGCATTTGGCGCATTAGTAACGCATCTGCTTAAACGATTAAACTCTCTCTCACTCTCTACTCGTTGTTCTTAATGTCTTTCTCCTTTTCATTTATTCTAAAGTCAATTACAAATTACTTACATTAAAAATTATTTTATAAACTAACAAATCATAAGAAGAAAAAAAAAAATAGATATTGTCCCTTAAAAAAAATGGTCACTAGAATCAGTGCCATCTAACATAAGTACTTTGAACTTAACAACACGTTAGTGTAGATTCAATAAAATAGAATTGGTTTTGTTAAATGAAGTTGATCCAGTTAGTTCAGGTGAAAATAAAATGCCTCAACGAATTGCACCATGTTACACTTAATCTCATTATCTCACCCTAGCTTTTACTTGTTCTTTTTTTTTTATACTTAAATTAACACCATGTTTCTTCAACTATATATCATGTCCACGCATTATTGCAAGTGTAAAAGAAATTTTACTATATCTATTTCTATAACTTTAATATTATCATTGGTATCTTTAAAAAAAAAGTGGTGAGTGGTGATTTATATCTTACCGTTTTAGTTGCAGAGTCGATTAGTCGAACGAAGATGTCTTGTTCCTGACGAATTCCTGCAAAAACAAAACTAATTAATTATTGGAATAGATAATTAACATTATGAGAGAAAATGAATGAGGTCAATGAATGAATCAATGAATGAAAATTAATGAATGAATTAATGAATCAATCAGTGAATCAATGAATAAATCAATGAATGAATCAATGATTGAATCAATGAATGAGTCAATGAATGAATCAACGAATGAATCAATGAATGAATCAATGAATGAATCTATGATCGAATCAATGAATGAATTAATGAATCAAACAATGAATGAATCAATTAATAATTCAATGAGTGAATCAATGAATGAATCAATGAATAATTCAATGAGTGAATGAATGAATGAATCAATGAATGAATCACTTAATAAATAAATAACTATATAATATGCACGTTAAATTTGCATATAAATCAAATTAGTAGACGTTTATTTTATTTCTAACTGTAATTATAATTGTTTTTAAAATTGTTACAGATAATAAAATTAAAATGTCTTTCATAGTTACTTTAAACATTTTATGTAAATAAATCTTAATCTTTTACGTTTACTTTTTTTTTTTTACAGAAAAAAAAAAGACTTTTAGAACATTTTAAATTATGACGAACACGTTTTTACACTTTTCACGTAGTTTGTTACGATGAAAGTGGATGAAAGGCGTCACTTTATTTAATTCTCTTTCTCTTACACGGTAGTATAGAACATATTATAAAAAAGGTAAGGCAATTTTACTGTCTTATTACAACTGACGTTTTATACATGTTTTTCATTATTATGTGTTTACTTTTTTTTTTTTTTTTTTTTTTTTTTATTACAAGGGGAGAGAAAATAAATTTTTGTGTTCACTACATGCAAACAAAAATTATGATATAATTTATGTACTTTTTTATTTTTTAATGTAAATTTTAAATATTCATTTTTATTTTTATAATGTTATTATTATTTTAATGATTAATCTTTATACGTAAAATGATGTTATATTATACTGCACTGAAAGAACTGCTATTATGCCATACATATTATGTTTTGGGGAATGCAGGAAAATAGTATATAATAGAGTGGTTGCATTCGTATAAAAGTTGACCTTATATGCGAGCACTCATGACATTTGGTCATTATTATATGACCGGTGTAGAAAATTTACAATTTTGCCAGTTTAAAAATACTTTGAAATATTTTTGAGAGCATTGATGCAGGTTGAATTGATTTGCAAGTATGCGTGGAAAATTAATAATAACCACAAAATTAATGATTTTTCAAAGAAGATAACCAAAACTCATGTTTAACTATAGGTGCTGAGCAATGGCATTCATGGCTTCATTATGGCGTCATGCGCATACACCCTATACCATCTTTCTATAAACATATCATGAACTATATCACTGCTCTTAGCTCTTAATGAAATACTAAAAATTGCAATATCACTACTTAAGGGAGTAGTGTACTGATCTTATATCTCAAAAACTAGAACTGTTTTAAGTCTGAATTTGGTGTCATTGTGTAGCTAAGGATTACTCCTAGCCGTGATAAAAATGTCATATTTGACCGTCCCGAAAAAAAGAAAAAAATTATTGAAATTAAGATTGGGCCTTATGGGATGGGCTTAAAATTAAAAAAAATCATATAAAATTAATTTGCACTGTGACCCCCCAAAATTTTTATATATTTGAAATTGTCTCAAGCTGAAGTGTCATTGTGCAAAATGTCAGTTTTTTTTTTTTTTTTTTTTTTTTTTTTTTGAATTATTTAATAATTTGTTCATTAATTATTTAAGTTGTTTGATTTACAAATAATGTTTAATATAGATAATAGCAAAAGAATATTTCATTATTTATGATAATATAATTTAAATAAGTTTTTCATGAAATATTTTAATTTTAAAATTATTAAATATTAATAATAGCATCATTTTTTTTCTAATTTAAATATATAAATTCATTACAGGTGTTCTCTATGACGTAGGAGAATGGATGCAACTTAAGGATCTGAACTGGAGGGTTTAAGTTACGATACTTATATGAAGAAACTATATAAATCCAACTTTTTAAAACATAATGAACTACCACCTTCAAGCTATACTTGAAGGCATGTTCCAATGAAATTTATCACTAAATGCTTGATATTTACTTCTATAGACCGCTTGCACTCATATTTAAGAGCCGCCATTTTGTTGGTCAGGAATACATAGGCCAGCATAGGAAAAACATCATTTTTATTTTTTTAATAGCAAAAGAAGCTTCAAACCTCAATCAAAGCCTTATTTCTAGCTCCTAATAAGCTCGAAGGATATGAGAAAAATTTGTTGAGTTGAAATAAATAATTTTTTATGTGAAAAATTAGGAAAAACGAAGTTTCCCCTATGCTGGACAATGCATTAGGCACCACAAACATGGCGACAAAGCGCAAGGATGTGCAAGGGGTCTATATATTAACACTTCTTTTCAATTATGAGTTTGTAAATTGTTATCTTTGTTATAATTTTTACGTTGACTTTTAAAAACATAAGATTGGAGGCTAAATCTACTAAATTCACGACGTTTAAAATATTACAATTGAAGTAGTAAATTTGAGGTGAAACTTTTTTATTTATTATTATTATTTTTTTATTTTAACAAGAGTATTTTACTTCAATCTAGAGCGCTATTCTTTTTTCTACAGTAATTTTTACAATCATTCCCACCATTGTTTGTTCCCTATTTCCTTATAGTCTCCTTATTTTGCAGTTTTTTTAAATGTTTGTTATGTTTAATCAATCAGATACGAAAAGGTAAACAACATAAAAAAACCCTTAACATTGCAGAATCGTTTGTTATTTTGACAAAACTACTGCAGATAGAAAGGAGAAATTTAAATAACGGATACAATATGCACCTTAATGCGTTAAACTAATAAAAAAAAAATGATCAAAATCGTCACTGGTATAAGAAGTAGCATATACATTTCAAAAGGTTTTGAAAAACATATTTGTTATTTATTGTCATAAAAGTAGAACATCAAATACTATAAAGGAAAAAAATACTACATTTTTTTTCTTTATTCATTTTCATTCTTTACTTTTGTGAGTAACAGATTTAGAATATACGTTAATATTTGAAATAACAAAATACAAACTATAAAAGTCTTCTACATTTTAAATAACAGTATATAAAGAATACTCAAGTATGTATAAATAATTTCCCCTATATACCTTAACCACATTATCACTAAAACAATACTGCAGCAAAATAAATAAAATCACGCTTACATATAATAAAGAAAATCCAAATATTTATAGAGATTAAACAATTTTAATAAAACCTTCATGTGGTTTTTTAGTATTAACCTGTTACATTTTGATAACAAAAAGCGTATATACGTAACATTTTACAGCAGTTTAAACGTCATACATTATTCTTATACATATATAACAACATAAAAGCTAAAGATTTTTCACCTAATAATATATAAAATTAAACCAAGTTTATTATAATGAGAAGTACAATTCTCTTAGGAATTGTATATATTTTTTTTAGTTGTACGACAAAGAAAACAATCATTTTCTAAATTTTGTAATAAGCGTGTGTGTTGGGATTTCTTTTTTCTCTTACGTTTTTTTTATTTTCCTAAGTCAAACATGAAATTGAAAATTACTACGGGGACTTAGGGGGATGACAATATAAGAAAAATTGTAATATGTACAGACAGATATATGAGAAATATATATTTTTAACATTCTTTCAATATTTGATGAGTTTATATGAGTTGGAAAAACTTTAGGGAGTTTTTCTGTCACGTATATATATACATTTTTTTAAATTAAAGAGACAATGTGTACGTTGTGTATAATTTTATTTGTACTTCGTTCTTCGTTGTGATGTTTTACTTTCTCTCTCTCTCTCTCTCTCTCTCTCTCTCTCTCTCTCTCTCTCTCTCTCTCTCTCTCTCTCTCTCTCTCTCTCTCGAGTGTTATTGTGCTATAACTTTAAATATGTACGTATGTAATCTTTTGATTAGTATTTATTTATTTACTATAATTCCGTCAAGATATAATAGTCTTATCAAAAAGTTCAATCCAAACACAGTCCGGCCGCAAGCTTAATACAAACCCGGTATTTGCCTAGCCTATCGAGAAGTTGTGGAAATGTCTAGGTAGACTGGTTGATGGAATTGCATTAATTTCATGCACCTCCCGAATGCCTTACATCGTCGTTTACATAGAATACGTGTAAAAAGGTGCCGTGAAAATAATAATAATAAATATAATTAACTAATCGTGTTTATATAAAAAAAATACAATTACGTAAAACATGTTGTGTTTTCACATATGCAGCCAACAGTGACTTCACAGTTCACATGCATTTACAGAAGAGCACTAGAAGTTACACAAGTCAACTGCCTTTACCAGAAAATAATTTTAAATTAATAAAATTGATTGATAAAATTTTGTGATATTATTTTTTTTTTTATTAAATGTTATAGTGCAGAAAATATTGTATAATTTAATAATATTATAATTTGAATCAATATAAACGCATTTAAAATAGTATTATTATTATTGCAATATTATATTTTATTGTTTAATTTAATACAATTTTAGTAATATTAATGAAGTTAAAAAATTTATAAAAAAAATCTGTTTCAGCAGATCATGTTAGTTGTTAAAGCAAAATGTTATATCTTGGATTGTTGGCCTTGAGTTGACACACGTGATCTATAATTAATTATATAATATTTAATAAAATTACTTACCATTCGAATAAAGAAGTTGCAAGCGATATTGAATTCCGTTGTTCGTCTTTTGGCTATCAGCCTCCTAAAACACATTAAATATAATAATGAGAATTGAATGCAGCCCATATAATTTTTTTTTCATTGTATATTAAATTAAATAATCGTCTTTGGTCAAAAATTATGTAAAAAAAAATGAAAGGACAATAATTAGGCCTGGCAAAAAGTCTAACCAACACTTACACCTAACAAGAAATTAATGTTAATAAAATAAAGAGGAAACAAACTATCACATCATAATAGTAAGTATGCCTTACCAATTAAATAATAAAGAAGCAACTATTTGGAGGCTGACTAAGCGATTCCAAACACTTCCGTTTCAACAACGTTCTACGCATGTGCAATAGAAACGGAAGTGGATGTAGGCGAAATTGCTTTTAGTCTGCTTCAAAACAGTTGCTTCTTTATTGATCAATAGGCGTATTGCAAAAAACAACAACACATAATACATCAAACGTTTTAAGTTTCAGAAAGGGGTTTTATTTCAAATGACACATAATACAGGAAGATATCCTCGAGGGCAGAGTTCATTTAGAGGACAATTAAAATAAACTGCATTGAACCTTTGAATACTTAGCGCCTGTAAAAAAAGGTAACTATGCAACTTGTTCAACACTAATGTATTGCGGACCAATAAATAGTATAAATTACATGCGTAAAGCAAAAAATATATATATATATAATGTAATATATTATATTTAATATTAAATGCTCTCCAAATATAAACCTAATTTGCTCTTAAATTGCCCTTACCAAATAATTGTAATATAATTTACTATGATAGGCTGTTAAAAATAATACGCTAACAAGAATACGTTTATGGAGCAATCTTCAGAACTATATCAAAGAAGTCTCTATGTGTTTGTGAATACAAAAGGTGAAAGGTATTATAGAAATGATAATTTTTATTTATTTTCTACAAAAACACAACACAAAAACGTACTGACCTGATCTTTCTCAATGAATCCAATGAATGCAGTTCTCTCAATCTCAATGGGTTGACCTGCACGATCATACAGTGCGATCACAAAGTGGAAGAAGTTGGACTTGCGTAAGTTGCTGGGAGGTTGTTTCTCGAAGTGTGCACGACCTATCCCCACACTGGAAACATAACATCACAAAACCATGTATTTATAATATATATAAACAAAGAGAATAATTTAAAATGTTTATTCAGTAGTGAATGATTTTCATAACTGAAATATACTGTAACTTGAAGTTAATGTTGTATTACGTAGATTAGAATCAGATGTTAATAAGAATTCCTTATAATAGCTTGATTTGTTAATTAATTAATTAGTTTAGTAATTTATTTATTTATTTATTTATTTATTTATTTATTTATTTATTTATTTATTTATTTATTTATTTATTTATTTATTTATTTATTTATTTACATATTTACTTAGTTATTATTCAATATGGTATTTTTCATTATTTACGAATTAAGATTCAAGCAATATAAAACGACTAACAAGTTTTTTTTTTTTTTTTTTTTTTTTAACTTGAAGCTTCATATTAATTTTATAATTTTTATTATATACTTTTCGTTTCTTTATGATCATCATATTCAATTATAGTTATCTTTAGATAGTTTCTCTTCATTAATTCTCGTGATATAACTTCTGAGTGCATTTCTTGGTAATTATAATTTTTATATCACTCCTTTATTCAAATGCTCCAAGTAGTGGATAGGAAAACGTTTTTCATTGTAACATACATACATAAACCATCATCTGCTATCAAAATAAAATATTATAAATAAATATTTTAATATGTGAAACTTACAAAATATTTAACTCAACTGTTATTTAACAAGAATCTCAAATAAGACTTCTAGCATTCCTTATTTTGTATTCAAAACAAAACAGATACAAAATTAAAAATGAAAAATGTAATTTATATATTTATATATATGTATATGTATTACTTGCGTAAGAATACAGGTTTTCAATGTTAAGTGTACAATTTCACGCGATGAAATATGAAAATCGTCTACTTCCCACACGCTGTCGTCATCTCCCCCCCCCCCCCCCTCCTATTCCAAATCTACTATTATACTATTTCTACTATCTACTACTTCTACTATTTACAAAAACATTTTAGAAAATTAAAAATTTAATTTACGATATTTTTATTTCATATATAAACATAAAGATATTGATATTCACATATTATGCCGTTAAAACTAAAATGCTTCTATTTGATATAAATTTATATCGTAATAAACTTATTCAACGTGTGTGAAGCAGCTATTAGTCTGTATGTATAAGGATGGTAAATATTAAATAAAGTACAAGATAATATAAATAATATTTCAATAAGTTAAAAAAATAATCTTATAGGTGACAACATTTAATTAACTTCCTTCTGCATATTATTTTTTAAAACTAAATGACTTTTTTTTTTTTTTTTTTTTTTTGCTAAAGAGTTAGAACGATGGTTGCTCTGAAACTCAAATGATGGCCCTGAACCTTTTAACTTTAATTCATTTTACAGTCAATTACAACAATCTATGATAAAAAAGACCAGAATCCTGTGACCATCAGATATAATAGTTTGTTCTGCAAACTATAATGAGTTTCCCTCACAATGATTGACTATGCCCAAAAAAATCTCCACATTCAAATGGTTGATTTTTTTTTTTTTTTTTTTTTTTTTTTTGAGAGCCGATAAAATTGAGTCGCTGTTGAGCATGGAACTTTTTTTTCTTTTTTTGAACGTTCTTTCATTCTTATCAGGTCTAAAGTTCTAAACGAAGCAATAACAATGATCAACCATATATACATATAAACGACGTAAACATAGGTATTGACGTCGGGATCAGATGTTCTTAACAAAGGAAAATTTTCGAAGCTGGCTCTAGAGTTGTGTTTAGTTTATAGAACGAACTAATAAAGTAATACCATAATTAATAGTAAAAGATTAAGTTTAAAAAAAGTTATCGTAAGCTCGTTCTGTAAACTACACACAAAAATTGAGCCGGCTTCGAAAATGATTTGATAACTGTATCCTGTTTTCAGGATTGGCCTGAGGGTCAGAATAACCAAGTGGCCATGAAAATGTTTATTTGTTATAACAGCTGATTATGACGTCGTTACCTGTTTACTACGTTTATACATATGGTCGATCATTGTTATTTCTTCGTTTAGAACTTTGAACTTGATAAGAATGAAAGAAACTCTACAAAAAAAAGTTCTATGCTCTTCATGCGACTCAATTTTGTTGCCTCAAAAAACAAGATCAACCAATGAATGTGTCGTATTTTGTTGGTCAGCCAATCACTGTTGTTGAGATTCACTTTACTTTACGGAACAAGCTGTAGTATCTGAACTAACTTTAAGGTTTTGAAATCTTCATCATAAAATGTTTCTCATTTTAAAACGTAAATAGTCCTTCTTAATACTGTTGATGTTAAGGAGGGTAAGTATTTTTCTGATCTAACACTCTTTCGATCGTATAACTAATTTTGAATTTTGAACACATTCGGTCATCTAGGAGAAACATTTTGATGTTACTCAATACTTAACTTTTTAATATTGTTTTATAAATATAAATAAAATTACATAAATATTTATAATAATAAAACAAAAAATGATATTGTATCTTATTTTTTTAATAACATTTACAAAATTTTTAAATCAATAAAATAATATTATGAATATTTTAATTTATATATAATAATAATAATAAAATATTAAAAAAATAATAATATATAAAATAGATTTGAAAACATATTTATAAAGAAATTAATAATTCAAATAAATTGGCTTAATATAATTTTCATAGTATTTAATATGAAACTCATGTTATTATATTGGGTGTTATCGTTTATTAGCATGGATTGAGTTTGTAAAAGAGGGAGAGAGAGAGAGAGAGTTAGAGTGGTAGATTTTATTAACTGGTATATATGAGAGTTAGAGAGTAATCGTGTTTATTAGCTTTAACTTTATTCATTTGAAAACTATGATCGCTTTTATTGTATAATATTTTTAAACGTCCAATATTGGTATTATGTATTATTTTTTTAATTATTAATAAATGAAAAACACTTATTATAGCAATTATGTGTATAAAATTATTATTGTATAAATTTTAAAATAAATTTAAATTTATTTTTAATAAAATTTGTATACAAAAAAAAAAATTAATGAAAAGGTTAAAATACACTTTTACTTTATTATTATTATTTTATAATTTTATTATTAATAATATTAATATATTGTGACTAAATATTACCATTCTAATGAAAACTCCATTCCTTTTCTTTGCATTTATGTAATCGTGAAACTTCGATATGCAATAATTCCAATTATATAATTGATTCAGTTTATTCACCCTACAATAGTAAATCGTATAAATCGTATTTTACAAAAATGCCTATCAGCTTAGATTAATATAACATTTGATACTAGAAATGATACACACTAGGAAAACTAAATATTACACATTATACAACATTATACATAACAAAAGCATTTTTTTCAACTGTTTTTTAATAAAATGGTTTTAAAAATGTATTGGAAGATTATTTTAAATCTGCAAATACCCACAAAAAACCCCTAAAATTATATAATATCTACTATATTTAATTGAGACTTTCAATTTAATATTATTTGTTTCAGAACTGGTAAAAAAAGAAGTCAATTTAATTCAACTTTTATTTAGCAAACTACAAATTCCTTTGAAAATAACATAATAAGATTAATAATTAATATACTTTAAAATTATTTTCAGTTTTATAGTAACTTCAATTATGTATAATGTAACCTTAAAACTGTGCTCATTTCCAGTTCTATAATGATAAAAAATTAATGATAAAATAATCAATGATATTCATATATCTATAAAATTAGTTTATGAATATTAAATATTATGTTTTGAAACAGAATTACTGTTATAAATAATATGATGCTAACAGTATGTATATATATTTTGTCCCATGAATAAAAAAGACAAATATAAAATGATTCATCTCTCTCTCTCTCTCTCTCTCTCTCTCTCTCTCTCTCTCTCTCACTAACTCAAATAAAAGGGGATTTAGAGGTAACAATTATTGAGCTTAGTTGTAAATAATAACAGCACACGACGATACAATAAAATTTACACTACAATATCATATGAAGCATCGTAATAAATTTTATCCAAAAAAACAATGAATATTTTACGTTACACTTTTTTTATTATTATTATTAATAATCGAAAACATGATGTGTATAAAATTTAAATGTATAAATTTTATTGATAAACGATAAAATGGATATTGTATTGTATATTATTATATATTTTCAATGGAATGCTTTCTCTCTCTCTCTCTCTCTCTCTCTCTCTCTCTCTCTCTCTCTCTCTCTCTCTCTCTCTCTCTCATTCTCTCTCATTCTCTCTCTATCTTATTTGCTATATTCCATTGCTATATAGTACCTTCTAAACTTATCATATAAAGTTTAGAAATAATAATTTTTTAGAAAAATAAAAAATAAAAAAATTTAATATTTTTTATATTTATTATCAGACATGGCCAGCGCTCTTTAAAAATGAGCACGCTCGCGCTCCGCGCTCGCGATCACGTAACTGATCGCGCTCGCGCTTCGCGCTCGCAAATTCTCATATGAGCGTGCTCACGCTCACGATCGTGAATTTTTTTAGTGCGCTCTTATGTCGCTCATGCAAGTCTTTAAAAAGTGGGTGTGTCTATATAGCTAGACCTATTTGTGGTGATTAGTAACTGTTAGAATTGTCTTATACTGCAATTGTAACTAGTAGAAGGTGCATTAGAGGTTTAATCTGCAATATTTTGATAGTTCATAAAATGAACCACTGAATTAACTTCATTTTTAGTTCCTCATTTTCTATTCTTCAAAGCAAAAAATGAGTGACGCTCAAGTCGCTCCGCTCACAGTATTTTGATCGCACTCGCGCTCACGCTCGCGACTTTAATTATTGAGCGACGCTCCCGCTCCGCTCTAAATTTTTGAGCGCGCTCACGCGAGCGTCGCTCAAACAAGACGCTCATGCCCATGTCTGTTTATTATATATTACAAGTTTAGTATTTATACACTAACTTTTTATTATAAAAATCATTATTAATTAAATTTATTTATTTTTTTATATTTATTTGTTTTTTATAGATGTAAAGATAACCAATAATAAGGTGTTAAAAATTACAATCGCAATGAATATTCTTTCTTCAGTTTAAGCATAAAATGAGATTTGAAAATGATAATGAAACAAGTCAATAATATAGAAACTTAAAATATAATTGAGATAAGTATGAAACATCATTACATGACTATATACACTTATATTGTTTTACGATCGGTGTCTTTCAACCCTTATAAAACTTACGTAAATTAAAAAATGAAAAATAATACAATCAAAATAATAATAATAAAGCGAACAAATATTGATTTGTTTTTTATTCAAGAAACAAACTATTTCGCATTATATGCAATATGTAGGAATAAAACTTTACTATTTATTATAATCATGAATTCATAAAAATCTTTCATTGTAATGATTTTAAATTTTATAATAATGATTTGAAACCTTACTATATACGTAGGTATTAGGTATAATTGCACATCATGTGATTTTTTTTAACTAGCTTTTTGTTGTTTCTAAAAATGAACATCACAAATTTTTCAACTTTACTTGTTATAAATAATTAAAATCAGGGAATTTCCTTCACCTAATATTTTATTTAATAATAATTTTTTTACAGATACGATTTACTAAACGTATTTATAATGTATTGTAAACAGAATTTATATAGCATTTTACAGTGGTATGAATATATAATCATTATTGTGGCTAATATGTCTTTTAATGATGTGATTACATATGGTCATACGTAGCTAATGCAGAGTAAAGATAATTTGTCATTTCATTTATTATTTTATTTAAAATCTTGGACATGATAACAGATTTAAAACATTTAAAAAATATATTTTTAAATTGAAAAAATAAACAATTTTTAATACATAAAAAAATTGATAAAAATTCAAAGAATATATATTCATAACAATTATTTAATAAATAAATAATATTAGCTATTCATTAAATTTGTCTTAACTTTTGTACGCATATTACGCGGTGCCTATTACCGGCTGATGCGCCAACACCTGCCGCTAACATATTTATAAAATAAGTCGTACTACTTACTTTGTATGATCTGGCATAGGAGGTGGCATCCATGCTCTAGCCAATTGTCCTGGAAGTGGTTCCTCTTTGAGTCCCGCAGTCATACTTGCAGACATAGTTGGACCTCTAGGTTGATGTCCCGTACTTTGATGATGTATATGATGATGATGATGATGAAGTCCCACAGCAGCCGCAGCTGCAGCATCTTGTAACCCAAACATTAAACCACCTGCAGATCTAGTATTACCTGCAGTATGATATAGTTTAGACCAACATGTAACGGGCCCTGGGCCCGTACTAGATAATTCCTCCACTTTTATTGTTTTTGTTATCTATTACACTTTAACACACGTTAAAAAAAACACTTAATAAAAGTATGAGTAGTAATTTAAAAAATGATCTTTCGTAATATTATATAAATGTTGATTGTTTTTTTCACAGTTTTTGTTTTTGATGTGATGCTTACGATGAGAGATTTGATACTGCGCGCTTATACTGTACAGACTTTACCCCTCTACTGTTACTAACTATATACTACATAATATTACATCCCTTAGTTACATATACATACATAGAGGGTGGAGCTGGTATTTTCCCTATTGTCCTATGAGATACGAACCTTAGGAGACTGCGCATTTAACCATAAGGGATTTTAACCTATTGAGAGTTCACGTTCTATGTAACATATAGGACAACCAATCACAAGGGAGTATTATATACAAATGGACCAATAGGGAGTATATGACGTCATTAATATAAGGGTTTGTAGTAAATACACGACTATCGGATATTTGGACTATATGAGAAAGAGAGAAAATACAGGGTACTATGACTATACTAAAACTTTTTTCTTTAGTATTTAAGGCTTTTTTTGGTGTCTTTTGGGACATGTTTTTTTTTCTCTCGTAGATATCGAGTTTTTTTTCTTCGTACATTTTTTAAAAGAACTTTTCTTTTTGTTTAACTTTCAAATAAATGTTGATATTATACAGTTTGTTTTTATTTGTTGTTTTCTTTTACGTATATATATAAAAAAAATGTTTTAAGGAAATTACAAAAAGAATTTTTATTTTTTCATACTTTTTTTAAATATACAAGACCTTTGTTTCTTGCCTTATTCATTATTATAATGGTTATATATTTGTATAAATAGGGACAAAATTTCAATCACAATATTTTCATAAAAAAATGATTTCCTATTATTAATATTAAGAAAACTTTATATGACAAACCTTCCCTTCCAAAACTTTCATTTGAAAATAATAAGAATTAAATTTTCTTCTATTTTATAATACCGTCTTAAATACTAATAATTATTATTTACTACTTAAACATCATACTTCATATTTGACTTACATAATATGATTTAAAAGGTTTAGACCTTTTTTTATGTCAGCCTTGTAGGTAGGCAACTTGTTGTACAAATGTGCTTAACAAATTGCATATCTGGCAAGGGGCTAAACTTCTTTTTTTTTTAAGTAATATGTTTTTGCTTTAGTATCTGTTACGTATGCAATTCATAAAACGGAAGTAGAGGATATTGTTTGTACTACTTGCCAATATCCGGTTACCTTTTAAATTCAGGTAAGGTCCTACCTTTTACATTGTTAAATGAGTAGGCATGTTAAATAAGTACACTGATCATTATCTGGTCAGTAATGACCGCTTATTTAACTCAAATTGCGGAAAAAGAATTGCCGGAAAAGGAAACCACGTGACGGTAAAAGTGGGAGGTAGCTCAGGTCTAGCTTACTGCTGGCACCATCTATTCTCCCACTTTTACCGTCACGTGGTTTCCTCTTCCGTTCACTTCCTTTTCCGCATTTTGAGTAAACATAAGCGGTAAATAACTAATAATGGTAGCTTAATTTAAGCATCTACTTATTGATTATTGACTCTTATTTTGTACAGCACAATAATTTTGTGTGCAACATGTTTTTATATATATATTATGCCAAAATTTATACTACGTAAATAACATAAATTTAGCATAAATTACGAATTTTATTTTTACTGTGTTCATATTGCCACTTTCATGGGTAAAAGTATTTTATTTTTTAGTTTTTAGTGCCTTTTTGATATTCTAACTTTTACTGTATATTTCTGCTCTTAAGTTAATTCTTCATGGTGATCGACTTGACGCTACCTTTTTAGTCAAATGAGAAACCACATTTTTTGCAATAACTTTTTCTACTCAAATTATAACCCATAAAAAAATATCAGAAATATTTCAATAATATAAAAATAATAATAATAATAATAATAAAATTAATAACAAATAAAAGTTGAAAAATGTTTAATTCACTTTGTTTTTAACTTGGTAAAAGTTTAGGTTTCTAATTTAATCTAAAAGTTGACGTTAAAATTTGAATTGTTACTTTTACATCTAATCTTCCAAGTAAAATAATTTAAATATTTGGTCGTGTTTCCATATATGTGGCATAACTAAACTTTATTTATTTATTTATTTATTTATTTATTTATTTGTCAACATGTCAACCAAAAACAGGTTTGCGCCCAATAAAGCAACATTTCAACTTTACTTCTATTTCATGACCGATCAATTAGTGAGATATTAGACGGTCACCTACTATCTTAAAGATTTTTATTTTAGTATACGTTTCATGGCTTGACAGTGAAGAACAAGTAGTATTCAGTAAATATAAAGATTTTATTAATTAATAATAAGTTAATTATTATAAGTTATATGGTTCTCATGAGACAAGAAAATCATTGACATTGATATTGTAGAACATTTTTTAAATGTAATTTTGAGAAATAATATTGTCTGAAAATATTTGGTATAGCAATGCTGTCACAAATACTGCCTCCTGTTGGAAAAAAAAATCAAAACGATTCTGTCAAAAAATTGAAAAATTAACTTGAATTAATATTTTAGAAAATTAAGGCTGCTTAGAAAATGCAATATATATTGTCCTTAGTTTCAACCTTTAGTATTTACTGAAAGTTTAAACTAACGACCTATATAATTTTCAAAACTAAAATGTAAAATGACGTAACTAAAATTAAATTAATTGTTAATAATACTCGTACATAACAGGTATTATTCAGACACACAATATTCATGAAAACTGAGACGTTTTTGTATTGTATTGTTTAAAAATTATGAATATATTTTATTTTTTCTTCTTTTCTTTCTCTCTCTCTCTCTCTCTCTCTCTCTCTCTCTCTCTCTCTCTCTCTCTCTCTCTCTCTCTCTCTCTCTCTCTTGGTAGTGCAATATTAATAGAGGAAGTAAAAGACACAATATTAGTAAATTGATGTATTTTTTTTTATTATTATTATTTTTTTGTTTTTAAATATTACATTTTATTAACAAAAACATATTCTTTTCTCTAAATACATTAATGCTTTTAAAACAATTATCATTACTTTTACTTGTCACTTATAATACATGCAAATAAAATAATACATAATGTATATAATTGAATTTGTATATTATTTTATTTTAATTTTTTTTTTTTTTTTTTTTTTTTTTTTATTATTTCAAACACACAAATATACAAAGTCCAACCAAGGCATAGCCTTATCGGTTGGTTCATTTATTGTTACACAATCATGTCTTATTATATTATATTACTACATATACATATTTTTTATTATATATATTTCAAAAGCAAATAAAGTACGTATTTACACAAAAACATTTTTTTTTTTTTTTTTTTTTTTTTTTTTTTTCATTTAAGAGAAGTATTTTTATAATACAAGAAGCAAAAATTAATCATCATTAATCAATACAAACAGCAAAAAATTGTTCAACATTTTATAAATTATCAAGAAAGAATTTTTTCATATTAAATTTCGTTTCATTTTTATTTGCAAAACTTTTTAATTCTGATGGAATTTGATTCCATAATTTAGGAAGTAAAAATTTTTTTGTCCTTTCAGTGAATCTATTTACAATTTTTGGTACAAATAAAGGATTGGTCACTGCTGTTCTGGTACTATAAATATGAGTTCTCGGTATACCATGAGAATTTTCAAAATAATTTTCACAAATAAAAGAACATTTAAACATTTCTTCTATTGGCAATATCTTAAAGTACTTAAAATATTCAAGATCACTTTTTAGCTTATTTCCTTTTTTTAAAATTTTTAATATTCTTATTTGCATTTTTTTCAATTCCCATAATTTACCTGATTTAGTACAACCATAAGATAATAAACCGTATAATATATGTGGATGTACAAAAGAAAAATATAATTGTCTCATCGTCTGTTCATTCACATATGATCTTACTGTTTTTAATTTAAAAATTGCAGATCTCAATTTATTTAACAGTTGCATAATATGCAAATCCCAATCAAATGTTTGATCAATAATAGCTCCTAAGTAATTATAATTATTTACTTGTTCTACAAACTCACAATTACAATTTAAAGTAAAATTATGTAAACACTTATTAGTATGAGCTCTTAATTGAATATTTTGCATAGTATATGTATACTTATTAAAAATGTGCATAACTTTTGTTTTTTTCCTATTAATTAATATTTTCCTATCATGCGACCATTCCAAAACTGAATCAAAATCATTTTGTAACATTTTATTTGCAACTTCAAAGTTACTATGAGCCGCTATCATAAGTAAATCATCGGCAAACATTTTTGCTTTACAATATTTTAGTAAATTAAAAATTTTGTTAACATAAATTATAAAGAATTTAGCACTTAAGACCCCTCCTTGTATTATACCGCATTTTATTATTTTAATTTCACTTACAATATTTTTAATTTTGACAGCAACTTGTCTATTTTTTATAATATTCGCAATTAACATTAATGTTGGTCCTCGTATTCCAATTTCTTCTAAATCTTTTAACAATAAGTCATGGTCTATAGTGTCAAATGCTTTGGAATAATCAACAAATAAACAAAGAACATGATGCCCTTTTTCTAATTCTTCATTTATAAAATTGGAAACATCATATAGACATTTTGCTGTACCCTTTTTTTTTTGATAGGCATATTGATTTTTATTTATAATATTGAATTCTTCTAAATAATCAGACAATAATAATTCAATATGTTTTTGTATAAATTTATCAACAAAAGCAGATACAGCAACTGGTCTAAAATTATTATATAGTTTATGATCCCCACCTTTATAAATTGGCCTTATCAATGATAATTTTAGATTATCAGGATATACTGAGCTTTCAATACACATATTTGTTAATCTTATTAAATATTGAATTAATGATTCGCCACCAAATAAAATATCCTGAACACCTATATTATCATGACCTGGTCCTTTTTTCTTACTTAATAAATTAATAATATAAACTGCTCGTTTCTCATTTAATTTTGGTAGATACATTGATTGTAAATTACTATTAAATTTAAGCGAATTTTCACTTAATATTAAATTACAATTAATCTTTACATCTTCAATTGAATTTACAAAATGATTTACAAAATTATTAGCAATATCTTTGATAGAACTTACATCAGACATATATTTAATAATAATATTATCAATATTAAGATTTTCTTTCCCTAATATTTGATTAATAAAACACCAAGATTTTCTTATATCACCAGCAATTTCAACAAATTTGGAATGATAATAATTATTTTTTTCTTTATTTATTAAAAAATTTATTTTGTTTCTTAATTTTTTATATCTAATTCTATATTCAGGCATATGTAATGAGTTTTTAAATTTTTGAAAATATTTGTCTCTATCTTTCATAAGAAATTTTATTTCATCAGTACACCACACATTATTTAATCTTCTATTCTTGCTATTTAATAATTTTTCACTTTCACATTTATCACTTATATTTCGAAAAACTGTTACAATATGATTATATAATTCATTTGGACAATTAATATTATTACATATACTCCAATCATAATTACAAATCATATTTCTGAATTTTTTTAAATTTTTAATTTTTACTTTTTCATTACAATTATTATTAATTAAATTAGTACTCAATATACAACCAGTCATATAATGATCGGTGATTTTACTTTTAATTATAAAACTATTATCAATTTCAAACAAATTATTTAATTTAACAAAAATATGATCAATACAAGTAGCTGAATAATTTCCTAGTATTGTACATTCCTCCCTTGTAACATCATTAACAATTTTTAGATAACCATATTTTGCCATTTTATTTTCATATTTTTGTACAATATTATCATTTTGATTTAACAAATTTAAATTTATATCACCTAAAATCACACAATTACTTTCATTATTTTTTAAAATACAATCTTTTAATTCTTTTATGAATAAAAGTTTGTTAGAACTGTTTTGTCTTTTGTAAGGTTCCACGTAATGTTTTTACTCTCGTATATATTTCGTTTTTGCATCCTTATAAAATTAAAACGCAAAAAAAAAAAAAAAAAAAAAAAAAAAAAAAAAAAAAAAAAAAAAAACTGTTTATTCAAAAATTTGAATAATAATTAAACATTATTATTAATTAATAACTTCCATTATCTAATATTGTTTATTAAATATTTACATGTTTGCAAAAATAAAATCTGCTATATAAAATTTCGGAAGTAGAAGATAAATAGTTCCGGTGAGAATTAAAAATAAAAATAAAAAACATCAGAGTATCATCGGAAGTTGATGAAATTGATCGGCACTTTCGTGTGCGTGGAAATGAAAAGTAGATTATATAAAATTATCAAGGGAGGAGAAAAACTAAAAATAATAATAACAATAATTTCCTGATTTTTTTTGTTTTATTCTTTTTTAGTATACTGTGTGTATTTGAGGCTCATATATTTAATACCATTTTATTCTTGTCAATCAAGGTTTTTTTGTGCTTTTTAAATTTATTTCGTTTAGGTATTGGAAATTGGTATGGTATTGCAATCTGTAATAATAAAAAAAAAAAATAATAATAAAAAAGGCCTATTATTAAGCTTTTATTTTTTTCTTAGTTAAAATCAAAACATTTTTATAAGACTTTTATGGAGGAGAGAGAGAGAGAGAGAGAGAGAGAGAGAGAGAGAGAGAGAGAGAGAGAGAGAGAGAGAGATTAAAAGCAAATCCACTATCCTCTCGAATTTGAATAACCACCATTCACGGACAAAAATAAATGCGTAAAAAATACGCTGGCTCAATGCAGCAACATTAATGCATATAACAATATAATTAAAACTATATTTTTAACGATTTAACTACATACCATAATTAAGATGTTTAGCATAATTACTTATGTTATTACAAAATAACAACATATTTTGTGCTCTACAATATCGTAAGTGTCCAATGCAGCATTAATTATGCAATTTATTTTTTCCATATTTATATTATTCTACCTTTATTAAAATGTTAATATTCAATAAAATTAGTTATTGTATCAATTAGATCTACACCAGTTATATCATTTACTAAGGGCATATCCGCATGCCGTCATTCTGAAGCCGCTTCATACTATAGAGTAATGAATAACATTGCTCAGTATGTAGGATAAACTTCATATCTAGTTATTTACTTTGGGAAATTGGTTAGTTTTTTGTTATTATTATTATTCTCACTTACTTGAGATACTAATTCAACCTATTAACATCATTAATGCTCTCAAAAATATTGTTTAGTATTATGGGCTATATACCATAGCTCATGTTATTAATTGATCCAACATGGCGTCGACTTTAACATTAATGCATGCACCCTATACACATGTATGCATTTTATTGTTATAATAATATAGTACACTATTTGAAGCTAATGAATATCTTGATATTAACCCATTTATATTTTACGAATTCATTATAGCAAAATCGAAAGTGTTACATAAACTGGTTTAAAATTCAAAATATTTTACGACTTTTTTTTTTTTTTTTTTTTTTTGAGGTATACGTCACAATTTTTTTCCCTAACAAGTAACACTATACACTAAGCGCACTTATGTAAAACTAGCAGTATGTTTAGATGTGGTATAATGAACAGATGGGTGGCAGAGAGAGAGAGAGAGAGAGAGAAAAAAAAAAAAAAAAAAAAAGAGGGTGTGAGTGCTTTTGATGTACCAAATTCTTTGTTATACTTTTCTTTTTTAGCTCAATGAAGTGCACTATCAAATGTTTCACTTTATTTTTTTGCATCAGACTATTTTTTATTGATATACTCAACATATTGTGTTATTTATTATTAATGTCATCTCTTTTTTTTTATTATTATTCTATTCTTTCTATACTATTTTCTTTTGTATATTTATTTTTTTAACATTTGGTCTTTCTAGAGTAAAAATTTTGCAATAAAAACCAATAGTGACAAATATAATTTGCTACAATTTAACAGAATAAAAATCCATTCTTTATAGAAAATAAAACAATCACATTTTTATTAAAAGTTGTAAACAGTTTCTATGATTTGAAGGTTAAGTAATTCACATTAATTTTCGATGTCATGTCATAACAATTACACAAAACACTTACTAAAATAGAGTTAAGTAAAGATGTACTGATTGATACTGATTAGGTAAATATTGATTAACAATTTAAATTATAATATTAATTTTATTAATGATTTATTAGAAATTAATGCAAAAAATATTTAAATAAAAATGATATTTCAAAATAATTAATTTATTAAGAATAAAATGATAGTTAAATTAATTTAAAGTAAAATAAATAATAATAATAAAATTATTTATATTTTATAACTAATGATATTTTTGAGTTATTATTCTAGACTATAAGACGAGAAATCAGGTACTGCAGGATTTGACTGAAAAATTATAGAGAAAGAAAATTCTTAAATTTTGCACGGCAATACATTAGGATAGTATCTTCAAAAATGTAAAAAAATTGGGGGTCACCATGCTAGTTTTAAATTATGATTTTTTGAAATTTCGGTACCATAAGAGCCCATATGTTAATTTCAATACTTATTTTCTCTCTTACCTGATGGTCAAGGGTTCTGAAAATTTTATCATAGCTGTTACAATTAGCTTTCAAATAGCATTATAAAGTTTCGAAGTTTTCTTTTTAAATTTTGAGATACAAGCCATCTGAATACAACCCTTAAAGTATACCATAGTATATAGTATTAATTGTACTAACAAGTAAGTATTTCTTAAAATGAGAGAGCATAGATTTTGATTTGTAAATTTTACATTACTTCCATGGATGTCAATGAAAACTTCTAAGCATATCTCTTAGCTCTTATTTAAATTGTCTTATTCTCGTAATTTTTAAAAAATCAAATAATCATAAAATCAATAATCGGTCAGTTCGGCAGATGAAATAATAAAAAATTATTATTATTTTTTGCTTTTGCCTATATTTTATGGTTTCCTAAAAGCTGGTAACATTCTCTAAATATTCAAACTTAAGATTACTTTCAGTATTTAAAATAGTAATAATTAAACAAGTAAACAGTGGAAATCAAAATTTTCGTAGAAAATATTATTGCATTTCTATTTTCTATACATGTTTTTGCTTACTGTGGTGACATAGTATTTAAGGTTCCAAATAAATTAAATTTATTATATTTTCATTGAGTAAGTGTTTCGAGTAAATTTTTATCATAATAGATTTCAATGTTTATATTTCAATAGTAATAATATTCTTACATATATTATATATTATACTCACTATTCAATCACTTTAAATTTATGATAATTTGCTACCCGATTCTTTTACAGTACTCTAAATTTGTTTAAACTTCGATGAAGTACTATATTACTTAAAGTATATTAATTCTCAATGAAATAACTGATTACATTTAACTACATAGTATCGCTAATATTTAATAAATAAAGTAGTATTTTAATATTATAAAAAATACATAAATTTAATAAATTATTTTACTTTTTAAAAACTAAAAATAAAACCGTATATTTTAAAATTATATACAAACATAACTAATTATTTTTAAAAATATAGTAAAGAATACCACAAGTTCATTACATATTTGACTCTATATTTCAAGCCTTGTTAACCCCCTGCTGTTTTGTATATAAAAGAGTAATGTTGAGTGGGGTTGAAGTTATTACCCCCCTTATTATGTAAGACCCCCTACCAGTATAGTTCACACCTGGTAATCTGTAGGCTTAGCTTTTGTTGCTTTTTTTTTATATGTTGCGTAATAATAGTTTTGCTGGTCTATTGTTATTTGTTATATATATATATATATATATATATATATATATATATATATATATATATATATATATATAAAATAGATTTTTTGGAAAATTTATAGAAGTATTGATTTTATTGGTAAAATTTATTTGCGCTGCTTACAAAATATGTTATAAAAAATCACAATCTATATTATCAAATAATATAATAACTATTTATCGGTTTAAATAAGGCATTTAAAAAAAAAGTTACCTCATTCCTTTGAACTTAAAAAAACGTGTATCAGTGATGGACGGTTGACATTGTTCCTGTTGTGGTTTCTACTAAATAGACTTCGTTACTTAAAGAGTAAGTTCACGGTCTACAACATGGCTTCTTCAATGTTAGATAATAAGAAGAACTGTTCATAAACTCATATATGATGACTCAAAACCCTTCCGTAGCCCCGCAAACTTGTGATCATCCTGCGAGATATGCAACTCTTTCCGTATCTTTTACGTCATAGTTACGGCTTTAACATTGAAAATGATGTAGCATGTTGCATATCTCGCAGGATGAGCGTAAGTTTAAGGGGCTACGGAAGGTCATCATATGTGAGTTTATGATCAGTTCGTTTCATTATCTAACATTGAAGAAGCCATGTTGTAACCCCTGAACTTTCTCTTTAAGACCGGTTGCAAGCGAGAGAAAAAACACGAGGAATAGCATTATGCACCGACAAAAATAACGTAATAATTATGTTAGCTCATTTCAGTATAATTTATTCAATACAACATAATCTATGAAACACTCATAATAAAGCTACAAAGCATAAAAAAATTTGTCGTTTTAATGTATAAATCAAGTTTGGTAATTTGGTGACTGTTTTTTGCACGTTAAATTTATTACAAAAGAAAGAATGAGGAAAACAAAATATTATGTTTTTCAGTATCTTAAATTGAAATAATAAACATATGATAGCTCTACGTAAAATTTTAAGTAAAATATATACTGTAAATATGTACCTATTTCAATTGGTAATTTTGAGCTCATCTATTTTTGATACATTAAAATAAAAAGTATTAAAAGAACATATTTGCAATATTATACTATATTTTATATTTTCAAACTTATGGCATATACATTGAGCCTACTTAATTATTGTGTACTTGTATTGCCAAACATTACAGATGTGTATACAAAAGGATGAACCCACCCCACCCTCCTTCTCCTCTTCATCAACATTAGACAGATCCCCCCCCCCCCCCCTCCATGCCTCCCATATACACTCCTACTGTATACTTGTCTATTATACCAACCTGTTTTAAAATGCAACGAGGCGTATCTTTGCGGCCAAGTGCACAATCTGCCACAGACTTGCATCCCTAACAACGTAGTGTCATCTTTCTCTCTCTCTCTCTCTCTAAATGTATCATATGATAAAGTATAAATTTTTTATGAGCCAACAGGTTAAAAAAAAAGTATAGTAAAAGTGCAATCTGTCAATGTTTGATACAGTGTCCAGTTTAATTATATTTGTGATCTTCTGCTATGGCTATATGAAGTTAAAATTTAACAACATTAAGGAAAAAAAAAAAAAAATCAGGGTAATTTCATTGCATATTCCAAAAGAAGATATTGTTCTGAATCGATGGATATGTGAATTTGTAACTTTTGAGCATGATATAACTGCTTTTGAGTTTAAAATGACATCACGCACGCGGGTAGTAGCTCACATGTATGTTGCCGCCTGTGACGTCGTTTTTTAAATAATTAAAAGTACTTAATAAACTAAAAAAAATAGAAAATTTATATATCATTTCAATTAATTCAAAACAATATTTTTTTAAACACACACACACACACACACACACACACACACACACACACACACACACATATATATATATATATATATATTTATATATATATATATATATATATATATATATATATATGTGTTTATTTCATTACTTCAAAAAAATATATATATATATTATATTTAAAAAATACAAATTTTTTATATAATTTAAATAAAACTTTTTTAAATAATTTTATTAAGTATTGATTAATAATTGACCTTTAGGATAATGTTTTACATTGTTCGCACTGACAGTAACAAGAAGATATATGATCCCTGAGCTTAATTAATCAATAGTTATAGAGTTTTCATTTTGACGTATTGTGTTACTGTGACAGTGTGACATTATTTCCCGTTACTTGAGCTTCAAACCACGAAATGATGTTGATCGCTCATTTCTCTCATAATGCAAATTTTTAGAACTAGGGAACAGGGTTTATGAACATCATTATATCAATGAATGTTTGATGTCTCTCTATTATTATTTATATAGGGTATATGCATTCATGTTAAAGTCAACACCATGTTGGATCACTCAATAACATGGGCTACATAGGAAAATGACTCATTTTGGCAATTTAAAAATACTATATATAATATTTTTTAGAGCATTGATGCTGTTAATAGGTTGACCTAATATCTCAAGTATGTGAGAAAAATAATAATAACCAAAAAAATAATCAATTTATACCTAAGGAAATAGACTAAAACGAAGTTTGTTCAATTCTGAGCAATCTTATTGGCGTCCAGGCACATTAAATATGACTTCATACGCATACTCTCTATATTACAAAAATATAAACTTCCGCTGAATTTTTTTTCCCATATTACTATTTTTTATCACCACATAGTTTTTGTTTTATTAAATTTCCATATAAAAGACGCTAATTAAAGGTTGCATCAATATCAATTGCGTTTTTTTATACCACGCTCTCTTTGAAAGAGAGTTTTGAAATTTATAACTATTCCTAAAATATATTATAGTCACAAATACTATCCTATATTATACAGAATAATGATAAATGACGCTTAAAAATTTACGTTATACATTATGGTATGGTAAAATAATTACACATACAGCATATCGCAGTTTATGAAAACTTTGACTATAGAAAATAAAATTTATATCTCGAGTTTTTATATTTGCTTCTATATTTCTTGGGTGGCCCTTTTAAACATTAAAAATCCTTACTGCTTTTTAAAATCATTATTATAACAAATAAAATATTTACTTAAACAAAACTAAACCTGTTCCATTAATATATATCATACAAAAAAATACAATAGGAATAGATTACGTATTATATTATACAATTCAATATAATGTAAGGGTGGCAGGTTTTTTGAGTATGGGGTTAGGGTTGCAAAATGTAAAGAGGATGAGTATGTATAAGAGAGACAGAGAGGGGTTTGGGGGGATGGGTGGGGGGCAGAGTAAATGTGTACAATCTGTCCTTTTTTTTTTTTTTTTTTCTTTTTTTGAAGAGGAGGGTCATAAAACCACATGCTGTTCTAGTTCAATTCAAATTGTTAATGGAAGAAATCGATCTTTTATTGATATGTATATAGAAGAGGGGGTAGGTTAAAAATGATTATATTATGTATAAGTTCTCAATTTTTAGTTCACGGTTTTAACGTGTTTATTCATATGTCGCTTTGTCCTTGCTTCATTTAGCTTCATTATACATAGCATTTTTGCATTTACTTACTTACTTACTTACTTACTTACTTACTTACTTACTTACTTACTTACTTACTTACTTACTTACTTACTTACTTACTTACTTACTTACTTACTTACTTACTTACTTACTTACTTACTTACTTACTTACTTACTTACTTACTTACTTACTTACTTACTTACGTACTTACTTACTTACTTACTTACTTACTTACTTACTTACTTACTTACTTACTTACTTACTTACTTACTTACTTACTTACTTACTTACTTACTTACTTACTTACTTACTTACTTACTTACTTACTTACTTACTTACTTACTTACTTACTTACTTACTTACTTACTTACTTACGTACTTACTTACTTACTTACTTACTTACTTACTTACTTACTTACTTACTTACTTACTTACTTACTTACTTACTTACTTACTTACTTAACATAATTTTTTTAATTCATAAAATACTATCTACTTTTCATATAATGTGTATTTATATTAAAAAAAAAATTACGATAACACAGCAAAAGTAAAGTTCACTTTATTATATAATTTAAAATTTTGTTTCTTTGTCGTATAATATACGGTTGATAAAATTTGACCCCAAGTGTGTAATGGTCACTAGATGATAATGTATCATAATATAAGCAAAAGTAACATGACTTCTCCATTCCTAACTTTCTCAAGGGACACAGAAAAAGAAGTTTTAATTATACATTAGAAGTGAAAATCTCGCGTAGAAATTTTCTTGTATTTTCATATTTATTATTATGATGAAAATAGAGTGAATTTTGTAATTCATCTTAATCATATAATATATATGGTAAATAAGGGAGATTATATAATATACTAATGTATTAATAAAGAAAAGGACTTTAATTAGGTATAATTAATATTTACATGTCTGTATGTTATATAATAGTAAAGGAAATGACCCTCTGTAAAAATGTTTGTCTCCCTTTCTAGACTTCAAGGAATAAAATTTTAATGTGTATGCTGAGGTTTCTCTGTCTTTCTACTTTATGATTGCAGAAATATATCACAACTTTTAAATGTTAATTTTCATCAACAAAGATATTTTTAATT
Source organism: Ecdyonurus torrentis (assembly GCA_949318235.1). Lineage (NCBI taxonomy): Eukaryota > Metazoa > Arthropoda > Insecta > Ephemeroptera > Heptageniidae > Ecdyonurus > Ecdyonurus torrentis. Next base: position 8,414,391 of record OX439133.1, on the reverse strand, counting down.
AAAGTTAAAAACTTTGGCGTTTCATAAAAATTCATATTTCATTTTTTAAATAAATAAAAAAACGTAAAAACTTAAGTTATCTTTTTGTACAATGTTTCACATTTTTTTATATCAACTTGATTTAGTGCAAAATTTAATGTATTCATATTGATTTGAGTATCACAGTTGTTAATTTACAGCAAAAATATTAAAATAATAATAATAAATGGTTTTTATTGAGAGGCCACAAAAGGTATACACTCACTTACATGGTCCTCTGACATATATATATTAAACATAATTCTCATGTCAGAGCTTTATAACATAATGAAAAAATAAAATAAAAATACAATACAAATTAAAATAGAACAGTATAAATTGATCAATTTTTAATCACATATATTTATAATATAATGATGGTTATAAAACTCGCTGTAATTTAACTTTGATTTTTGTTTTATTTTATCACATTCAAAAATTATCAAAATAAAAATAATCTTAGTAAAGAAACGAGAGAGAGAGAGAGAGAGAGAGAGAGAGAGAGAGAGAGAGAGAGAGAGAGAGAGAGAGAGAGAGAGAGAGAGAGAGAGAGAGAGACAGACAGACAGACAGACAGACAGACAGACAGACAGACAGACAGACAGACAGACAGACAGACAGACAGACAGACAGACAGACAGACAGACAGACAGACAGACAGACAGACAGACAGACAGACAGACAGACAGACAGACAGACAGACAGACAGACAGACAGACAGACAGACAGACAGACAGACAGACAGACAGACAGACAGACAGAGACAGAGAGCCTATATGGTAATATGGTGGACATGAAAATAACATAATAAGTTTAATAACGTAAAACAGAAGCAGTAAAATACTTATCCTCTTTGAATCTTTATACTCTCCTTAAAAAAATGGATTTACAAAGTGATCTCCACAGCCTATAATATATAGGCTGCCTATATACAGATATTTGTATATATCAAAAGACACACAACCTTTATAATACTGTATAAAAATATGTATTTCTACTTTTTATATAAAATGATTTTAACATCTGTATTGTACTGACTTCAATCAAATTATAAAGTATAATTATATTAAAGTTAAACAGTATAATTCATTGATAATAATTACAATTTTGACACTTAATATAGCATTTACAATATGATATAATCATGATTATCAATTATTGTTTTTAACCGTACCATCACATCACTCTCAATTTGTATACAATTAATTCAGAGACTCAATTTACATTTGTAACAATTTCACGAGATTGCTGCTTAATTTAAAAAATAATTAAAAACTAATAAATAATATTTTAAAAATAAAAAATTAAGTTAAAAAAATTAATATGTCAACAAAAATTATTTATGTTTGCATATACACATAAAATACCACAAAAAAAAAACATATATATTTACAATTTAATACATAAATAGTTATATATCATTAAATTATTTTTAATGTACTTACAATTAGTACACACTTAAAAAAAAAAAAAGTAAGACAGAGAGAGACAGACAGACAGACAAAATGAGAACAAGCAACAAAAACATTCTAAAATAAATACAGACGCGACAATAAAATAATATTTCAGTATATAAAAAAAAGGCACAGATGCTTGTATAAAATAATTGATAACTCGCGCCTTTATTGTTAAATAAGTTTTATTTCGTAGGGTGGAAGATCATTTTGTATAACATTGAAAATCAGACGACAATTTGCTACCCCTCTTTCACTGACTGTATAATTATATTGACCTGCTACAAAGTGAATTGAACACAACAATCATGAATTGATATACTATAACGACTCAATTCAATGCTTCAATATGTCGCAAAAAAAAAAAAAAAAAAAAAAAAAATAATAATAATAATAAAAAAAAAAAAAAACTCATCTAAAAAGTATTCACCTATATTTATGGTGACCGCCTGATATCTCACAAACTAAACTGTCGTGTAATATGAAATTAAAACAAAGTATATCCGTGACGTTACTTAAAAGTTTCGTTGCGTTAAATAATTGGAAACACGATCAAATATTTAAACTTTTTCTCACTTTAAAGATAACATGTAAATGTGAAAATTTCATATTTTTACTCCAACTTTTACGTCAAATTAAAAATTCTCTTTAAAGGAATAGACCAGAAAAAAAACATAAGCATTTATATCACAAAACACTTGATGGGACTTATAGATAGCAATAATTTGTCTCAAAACCCAACAGTAGCTTCGTAGCAGTGATCAGAAATTTCAATTTATGCAGCCTGCACAACATTTTCATATTAATTTTTGCATGTTTCTGACGTCAGAAAACATTAATGGTCACGCAAATTGCATACTTTACAGTATTTTCACGCTCTCTCGTGGGGCTACATTAGATATCAACTGTTATCAGTTTTGAAGATATCCCATTTAGGGTTTATTTATAAAAAAGCACATGTTGTTTTATGTGGTCTATGACTAAAATTAAAAATCATTAAAACTTTTGTAATTATTATTATAAAAATTAAAATTCCTGTTTTGACAATTTCCGTACCAAGTCAATTACACTTTTAAATTTATTTGAAAAAAAAATTTACAACATAAACAGCGTATCGCTTTCTTTAATTATACATTTATTTATTTTTTAATTGTAATATATATTTTGTAAAATTTTAATAAAATTACATTATATATTTAATAATAAATATTATATTAATAATTATAAAACTCGAAAGTTAAATGTTCTAACTACAAATTTTTCGTATAAGACTTTGAAGTTTCTTAAACGTATCATTCATAAATTAAAAATTTATGTTTTGTGATTAAAATTCGCACAAAGAAGAGGTTCTGCAAACGACGTGATGATGTGTAAAGTAAATAAAGTATGATAAGACTCATGTAAAGTTAAAAATAAGTTTTAATCACGACCTTGTGTTTTTTAAATTTAGAAATAAACTTCACAGAAAAAAGCAGGTACTCTTACTCCATAAGAATACTTATTAATTTCTTTTTCATAGTTGAGAAGTCGCGATTATCATTTAATTGCATTTTATTTGTGTATGAGTTCTTCAACGGTTTCGGTGATGTTGATATTTTCTATATAGAGACTTTATTTGAAGGACAAGGAACCATACTATTAACTTAAAGCCATAGACCACATAAAATAACGTGCTTTGTAATGAATAAACACGAATTGGGATCTTCAAAACCAATGACAATTTTTACCAAAATGTTAATATAGCCCCACGAGAGAGCGTGAAAAAACTGTAAAGTATGCAATTTGCGTGAAAATTCATGTTTATGACGTCAGAAACATGCAAAAATTAGTATGAAAATGTTGTGCGGGTTGCATACACTGAATTTTGTGATCACTGCTATGGAGCTACTGTTGGGTTTTGAGACAAACTAATGTTATTTATGTAAATCCCATCAAGTGTTTTGTGATATATATGCTTATGTTTTTCTCTCGTCTATTCCTTTAATAGATTTATTTGACGATCGTATTCAATACGTTATAAAATTATTATCATCAGTAGATTACAAGATACAAAAATTAACAGTTACTATGACAGTAGATTATTATTTTTTTATATTTACAATGCCACAATACTATGGTCCTTTTGCTTATGGTATATAAGAGGAAATAGCTTCAATTGGATTGAATCATTTTTAAAGGATATAGAAAGCAATATGTTCACATTTCAATATTCGAGAATGGCAAAGAAGTTCATTATAAATCTGACACTAAAATTATTAACCACTCGGTAATTCAAGGATCATTATTAGGACCTATTCTATTTCTATTATTATTATTTATGACCTCCCTCTTAATGTTAATGATTCTGCACATTTAGTCGGATATGCAGGTGACTCAAATTTTAAAGTTACAGCGCCCAATAATATTATATTAAAATAATCATATTAAGCACTTCATATCTGAAGTCAAAATTTTTTTAATCAAAATATGGTTTCAATTTAAATGTAGAAAGAACTGAAATATATAATATAATAAAAAAAAAAGACTGCTACGAGGTCGGAAATATTTAAGTGACGGATACTAGAAACACTTTCACGTATTTTAAGTTATTATAAAATTTCATCAATAACCCTTATTACATTTAAATGCTCCTTGAATAAGTACATTTTTTTTTCTTTTCTATTAAAATATCATGTTTCCTTTAAATTGTAGTCCATCAATAACTATTTTTAATGTACAAATAATTTTATTTTTGCAAAAATTTATATAACAATATAAAATAGTTATATTAAAAAAAAAGTTATAAAATAATTATTATTATTTATAAAACATATTAATTTTTATATTATTTGAATAATATAAATTTATTTATTTAAAAAAAATATATAAATTTTATTTGATTATCGTTGATTTAAAGTAAGGTTGAAATAATAATCAGTGTAAGGTCCATTTCATTATTTGCAGATTATTAAAAAGGTAAATTGAGCTAAATGATAAATGATCTATGAATGGATGATCTAAAGAACTTATATAATGAAACATATCATGATAGAAATAAAAGAATTAGTGATAAAGTAAGAAATAAAATATTTTTTTAATTCAAAATGCTAAAATACGCCAATAATAATGGCAATACGCATATAAATAAGGTTCTGTAACATTTGGAACTGACATTGAGTTTTCATAATATCAAAGTATTGTATTTGAGGCAGTTGGGGACCGACATGGAGCGGAAATACCAATAAGAGGTACTTTATTTTTGCAATAATTCTTTCACCATTATGTATTATCAAACAAAACAAATAATGAATTTTTTTTAAATAAAATTGACTATAGGTAAAAATATTCTTTATAAATATATACAATTTGATTAAAAAGTTTGCGCCAATAAAGGTTTGAAATGTCACATACTTGTGATCTTAAAGTAGAATAAATTCAATATTCAATCGTATTTTAATGTTTTTGATACAACTAAATTCAATACATATTCACTTTTCATCTTTTTTACTTCATATGTTAATTCTATATTTCGAAACCGTTAAGTTTTTTAAGATATCAGCCGGTCACTTACTTATTAAAATGGATTAATTTAATTATAACGATAAGAACTGAATTTGTGAAGTAAAGTTTCATCATAGATTCGGATTGGGTGTGGCAGCTAACGTGATGTACTGTATGTTATATAAGAAATGGGACACACAGGATTTTACGTATTTTTACCACACCAATACGAGACGATGAATAACAATGAGAGGTATTCACTGTTGCATTTCTTATAAAACATACAGTACATAATCTATACGCACTTGACTAGAAAGAATAAAATACAAATAAATGTTTTATAAAAACATTATGAAAATAATTTGTACAAAAACTCCCCCTCCCTTTTTTTTCTCTCTTTCTCTCTCTCTCTCTGACTCTCCCCTAATTACATTGACTTTACGACAAACGTGTACAAATTATTTCTAACAATCATACATTGATATACTAACGACTCAATTCTTTACGCCAATATGTTATATCAACTTGCTTTTATGTGATATTTGTGTAAATTTGATGTTTTTTTGAAGGGTGAAATAACATTAATTTTTTTTTTAGAGTGAATGGAATTAAATTGATAATTATTTTATTTAATTTGAATTACTCCAAAAATATTTTGTAATGTACTGTACATCATAAAAATTATTAATTTATTTTATCAACCATCATAATATAGTATGTATTCTAAATAAAAGCATGTTTAATAAAAATTGTTACGCCGTTGTCATATACATTATACCTAATCTTATTTCAGATTTCTGTGATACCGAATGAGACATTCTTTTAGGCCACTATACTCTGTGGTGAGAGATACATGTGGATAGAACTAATTTAATTTAAAAGTTGTTTACTTAAATTATTATTATTATTATTTTCTATCAATCCTCTAGGCGAGGTACAACTTATACTAGTTATTTACATATTTATAATACATTTATACTGAATTTACACTACCAAGACTTCCGGAACCCTATTATAAGATTCGCGAGTTCTTCCATGGCGGGTCGGCCATGGCCTGGCAAATCCTTCCCGGCATTCACCTTTACATACCGAGGAAACCATGGAAACCTCGGTCAGAAAGGTCGGTAATGAATTCTCTGAGATATCCATTACCTCCCGAATGCACAGATTCCCGGTGGCTTGTGAAAAATCTTGCCATACCCAGGAATAGAACCCGTGTCTCCTCGCAGACGAGTCAGACACGCATCAACTAAACTACCAGTGCTAAACTACCAGTGCTTTTTAATTACAATTAGAACGTAAATTTATAAATAATATTTTTAATGTATAGACTTTTTTTAATTAAAATAATGACAACATTATTAAATTTATAGATAACAATTTTTTATGTTTAAAAATTTTTTTAATAAGACTAACCAATAAGAATTTCTTTTAAATGTTTTATATGTACATACAAAGCTTATAAAATTAGAATTGTAAAAAAGATTCAGTAATTTAAGTGCAAGAAAAATTGTGATATAAACCTTGATCATTTTTAATTTTTATTTTATTTTAGTGTGCTAAAATAAAAATAATTCACATATAGATATGATTTAAAAAATATAATTATACTCTTCCTTGGTACTCTTCATTTGTCTTGTTTTTAAATTTAGCACGTTACTGGTTCAATTATTTCATAATCTGATGCAGTAAAAAAAAAATCTTAACATTGGTTACAAATTGCATTTTTTAAATTTACTTTTAAATCATATAGATCATAATCTAGTATGTATTCATCATATTAAGTTTAATTCAATAGTCATGTCATAACCTTTTTCTTACACCAATATTCATTTTTTGAATTGTATATATAATAACGAATATCCAACAAACCAACCGTATACAACCTTCCGGTATAAACAATAGCCATTAAAATTTCAATGTAATATCCATTTTATGTATTAGTTTAATTTAAAAATAATTTTTTAAAATATATTATAAAAAAGAAATGTATTTTTATTTACAATATTTTACTTAAAAATTTTTAATGTTTTTTTGAAACTATTAATAATAAATACAATAAAATTAATTTTAGAAATCTAAAAGTTTTTTATTTTTTTTATTTTAGGAATATAATTTTTATGTTTAAATAAAAAAAAAATTTATAAAATTAAAATTGTAAAAGAATTGAAATGTATTGCTTTCAAAATAGATTGTGAAATAAAATTATGATATTTATTTTTTGTTATTTTTTTGTGCTGCTAAAATAAAAATACATATTTATTGTAATGAATTTAAATAATTGAACTCCTTGTTCTTTAAGTTTTTGAACTTAGCACGTTACTGATGCAAATAATTAGCAATCTGATGAAGTAAAACAACAACTTAACATTAGTAAAAAATAGCATTTTTTTTTCTCGTTACTGAATGTTCATATTAATAATTTTCTATACAAATTTTATGGCGTCATAGCGCAATTTCAAGTCAATGAGTGTATCAACACAATGGAGCTTATCGGTTTAGCGCGCGGGGAGACGCGGGAAAAACTAAGGGTCCCCTAATTTGACATTGCACTTTTAGGAAAAATCGTTTTTTTTTTTTTTTTTTTTTTTTCCATTTTTAAGAAATTACTCCACCGATTCCTAAGAAATTTAAATGAGAAATACATACTTTTAAGAAATAACATTTTTAATTTATTTTTAATCGATAACCTCCAATGGCTAGGATATTGTGTCTTTTAATGCCTCTCAGACAGAGATACAGGGATATACAGAGAGAATGAGAGAGAGAGAGAGAGAGAGAGAGAGAGAGAGAGAGAGAGAGAGAGAGAGAGAGAGAGAGAGAAGCTAATGAAAGTGTGAACTGGTGTAAGATTGTGGTGAAAATTTTACCACTTTAACAACCAAAAGATTGGCGTCTGGAGCGTCGTAAAGTGGCTTCTATAAACCAACACGTATTTTTTTGTTTTATATAACTATACAAAGAGAGGGAAAAAGGTTGAGAGCAAAATATAAATTTCTGGAAATTTCAAAATATACAAACTCTTACAATTAAGTTATTAGCTCGTTCGAGATCAATTTTTTGTTATTATTGCTGCTTAAAGAATTAGATCATGTGTAGAAGAAAACAGAAGCATTTACATATAACAGAACACTTAATAAGACTTACATAAATAACATTAGCTTTTCTCAGAACCCAACTGTAGCTCCGTAGCATTGATCAGAAAATATCAACCCGCACGACATTTTCACACTTATTTTTGCCTGTTTCTATTACGTCAGAAACAGAAATAATCATGTAAATAGCATACTTTACAGTATTTTCGCACGCTCTCTTATACATTATAATAAAAAAATGTCATTTAATTTGGAAATCCCATAAAGTACATAAATATGTTGTTTCATGTGGTCTATGGCTTGAATTGTATTTATAGTTACACTTCTCGTCATTATTATGAATGATTTAAGATACTTATTTCTATTCTTTTGTATTCATCGTTATAGTGAATATTATCCAATTCCAATGCAAATAATACATCGTGCGAAAGTTAATTCTCACTCAAAGATATTAAATTATACTTTACTAAAGTATTATACACTGTTATTTGAAAATAATTTATAAATATTTTATTGTAAAAAACAAAACAAATTATATTATTATTAAAATATTTTTTAAACAACAATCTTAATATGTAACTAAATTTTAAGATTTTTTCTATATATTTTATAAATTTAAAAAAAAATTAGTTTTTCTATCATATTTATATATTTTTAACAAATTATTATTAAGTTAAGTTTAGTGCAATACAGTAAAATTATTATATTGAAATAAAGATCAATTTTGATTATTCTGTTAGTTGTAATATGGGTATGATAAATTCAAAGATAGAGAGATCATAATGAAAAATGTTAAATTCTGGAATAATGACATTTTACTCCAACATAATTCCCCCCCCCCCCCAATCATTTAATTGATTATTACGAGATATGAAATAGTATGAAATGTAAGATATACATATAAAATTTCATTATCAAAATAATACCGTCTTTGATTTTCCTTTTGAATTTGAGAGACAAACTCTATATAGTCTATATATCTACGATGTTTAAACTTTAATTTTATAATATTTGTAATCATAATCATATACGGTAAGTAAAATCATAATTAAACAGTTTCACTTACAGACACTTAAAAGTTGAACGTTAAATATGGCATTAAATGTAATTTCAATTTAAACACATATTTTTTGTCTTGAAACTTAATATAAGAAAAGAAAAAAGAAGAAGAAGAAAAAAGCTCGTTGTATTGTTTTATGTGTGGGTTACAATGCAATTTGCTCACTTGTGATTGGCTTATATCTCAAGGGACAACAAATGAACTGCATGTCGAGTAATATTTCTCCCTCGCACTACTTTGTATTCAGAACAACTTTAGAAATCTCAATTTAAATAAAAACTACGGCCCTCAACTTACGCAATTTGTACGATCTTCTTCTTCTTTTTTTTTTTTTATATCGAGAAATTTGTTAAAATAAAAAAGTAAAGCAAAGAGCGTGTGCGTTACAAGATATATAAATGGACCTTTCAACTTAACTGCGAGTGCTCCATTTATTTATTTAAGTTTTATTACACTTTCCAAGTAAATAAATCGATTTAAAGCCTATGGACTGTTATAGGGTATTTATAGAGGTTAACGTCAAGTTCCCTGAATTTGCAGTGCAGTCTTTTTTAATGTTTGGTACTATTTCAGTGTATATACGATTTATTAGTGAAAATAAATTAATTTATATATATATTCATAATTACACGTATTTTTTTGTGTCTATATATAAACCTATATAATTAAACCATAATATAAATTTTAATTCATAAATATTTCTGATATTAGTTTTATAAAATTCACTTTCGTGAATGATGAAATCCTCTTATTAACTTCTTTTTTTTTAATAATATATTAAATTTGTAGTTAGTTTTAAAATAATAATAAAATTTTGGGTTTCTGCAGTGATTAAAATGTATCTCTGTGATTAAAAAAATATTTTATGCTATTTGCTTTCTTCGAGGAAGAAATGAATGAAATAGCTTTTGAAATAGTTTGTATGATCATGGTTTATGAATTTCTTATAACCTTGATTAATAAAAAGAATGCATTTAATTAGCTAATTTTAATAAAAGAAAAAAATACTTTTTTTTAAAAATGTAAAAAAAAAAATAATATTAAAGACGTTTCTATAATGAACACTATTTACAAATCATTTTGATGGTTTCTTTTACTTTTTAAAACAGTAAGAAATTTGTTAACTATATAAAAAAAGGGCGTGAAAAAGAAATAAATGGATCTGTCTGAACGTTCTTTTTACTGTTTATTGGCCATTAAATGGAAACTTACAAATCGATTGCAATTTATTTTTATGTCTTTTCTAAGGGTTGTTTTTTAGGAAGGGTAGAAATTGTACGTTACTTTTTTCTATAAAATAAATACATATTTGTTCATTTTACTTCCTAATTGTTCCTAATCAATTGCTGAGCGCATAATTCCCAATACAACATTGATATGAATTTTTATGTGGAATTTAATTTCAAATTTGTCAATTGAGTTAAAACATGTAATATTTATTAATAATAATAAATTAATTAATTAAAACAAAAATTTAAATTGCATTAAATTTTTAATAATAAAATAATATTTTATTTAGTATTTAAAAAATTAAAATATATATATATTTTTATTAATTATTATTAGCGTTAAATTTATTTTTAATATGAATTTATAATATTTTCTGTTTGTAAAAATATATGTATTAAAATTTCTAAGGAATTGAAATTTAAAAAACACAGCATTGAAAAGCAAAGACAAAGCATTTTTTATTTTACGTTGTATTACTTGCATTGTTAAGCTTGGTGTTTTGATTACGTTCTGCAGAGTTACACTTGGGAAATCACCAAGAGAGAGAGAGAGAGAGAGAGAGAGAGAGAGAGAGAGAGAGAGAGAGAGAGAGAGAGAGAGTGTGTAATAGAAGAGAAAAGTTTATACGTATATATATTGTGTATAGGCTTCATACAAATTTCTAAAGTTGTATGGATCAATAGAGCAAAAAAAAATATAACGAAGTATTTTTGTAGTTGTAAAAATTAAAAACCATAATTTTGCATTTTTATACCGTATCCTATTCTATAAATGATTTTATTGTTTATATTAATGCTGTTCGTAAAACCCTGTTTTCTTGCACCAAAACATGCGCATTCCATTTGATTAACCATAGCTGATTGTCATTTTAGGGGCAAAGAACAGGGTTTACGAACAGCTTTATTATAAAATATATGAAAAGGAAATAAATTTATGTATATTTTAAATAGAAATTAATTTGCGTTGTATAGGATGTGTATATGTATACGCATGAAGTTATATTGAATATGTTTGGACACCATAATAACATTATGCGCTTGAATAGCATTACTCAGCATAGGATAAATATCGTTTTTGGCTTCATTCTTTGGAAATTTAGTTAATTTTTTTGCTTGTTATTATTTTTTCTCACATACTTGAAAATCTAATTCTACCTGTTAACAGTGTATCAATGCTCTCAAAAAGACCAATGAACTGTTACGTCCCAAAATCGCATCTATACGTGTGTATGGAAAATAAATTAGAAATAAATGACTCCGGCCAAATCAACGTTGATATTTAGGTATACAAGGATTTTAGAGAAGTTTTATTTGTTCAATGTGATTTTTTATTATTGTGGTTTAATACTCACGTACAGAAATCCAACCATGGTCTAGGCCTTATCGGTTTATTCTATTTATTATTAATATTTATTTATGTTTCATTATTTTATTTATCTATACGCCTTTACGTATTTTTAAACTGGCAAAATGTTTTATTTTCTTGTATATCAGTCCATGTTATTTTGTGCTCACATATGGTGTCGACTTTTATAAGAACGCAAGCACCCTATACATACAAGGCTGTTCATCGATACTCATGAAAAAATTACTCATTGCAAATAAAAATGAAACGAAATTTAATATGAAAAAATTCTTTCTTGATAATTTATAAAATGTTGAACAATTTTTTGCTGTTTGTATTGATTAATGATGATTAATTTTTGCTTCTTGTATTATAAAAATACTTCTCTTAAATGGAAAAAAAAAAAAAAAAAAAAAAAAAAAAAAAAAAAAAAAGTTTTTGTGTAAATACGTACTTTATTTGCTTTTGAAATATATATAATAAAAAATATGTATATGTAGTAATATAATATAATAAGACATGATTGTGTAACAATAAATGAACCAACCGATAAGGCTATGCCTTGGTTGGACTTTGTATATTTGTGTGTTTGAAATAATAAAAAAAAAAAAAAAAAAAAAAAAAGAAATTCAAATATATGTCAGTGTTATATACTGTATACCTATATTTTTCTGTATAGAGGAGGGGTCAGGTTAGCGCCGGCGCCACATGTGGTGCCACTCCTCAGGGACACGCCCCCCCTAGGGACCACGCCCCTTGAGAAATAAGGGAGGTGACATTTTGGTGCTCACACCCTTTGGTCACCAATCTTCTATAATGGAGAACACGAGTGTAATACGCTGTAATTTTTCACGGTTTCACTAAGCTTAGCATTGATTATCTAATGATAAAATGTAAACAGTAGCATTATAATCGCAACCGTACAGACAATACCTACTTAATTTCATTATTTCTATTCGGTTCTATAACACTTGTGATGTCAATTGCGTCTTTTTTTTGTTTTTTTTTTTCCTTTCCTTTGAACTTTAACGTGACGTCATAACTATTGATTTAACAACACGTAAAACATTGCAAAAATATGAAGTTTTCAATATTTATTTTTTACAATGTATTATACGGAAAAAAAGTGAATTAAATGTTAGCTCAATAACACACAGATAAAATTAAATACGTAATAATTAAGCTAACTCATTTTCAACAATGTCTTTACATCTACACCTTAATAATATAATATGTAATATTGTACAATAACTATATGTTATATATATATATCATAAATATTGTATTATAGCATAATTATTTATATTTTTCCGGTTAAGTAACATTTATTCTATAACGAAATCAATGCAGCATAAAATTACTTTACAAAATAATGGACCTCTTGGCTCTTGCAATAAACGAATAACTATTTAAAATTTAAACTTTCTTAATTAGGGCATTTCTTAATTATAATGGAAAAATCTTTATTAATAATTCGTTACAACAATAAAAAAAAGTTCATTACAAGTGGTCCATTTATGTTTATATATGAGTTGTACTATTTCAATGGCTTGTATTACAAAATCTAAAGAGAAAACTCCGAAACTTTATGATACCATTAGAAAAGATAATGGCATGCAACCATAGACTATATAATATATGTCTATATGACTATGATAGCATTTCTAAAATCCGTGACTATCAGTTAAGAGAGAAAATCGTTTTTGAAATTAAGATGGGCTCTTACGGGATTAAAACTTCAAAAAATCATGATTAAATATGTAGCATCGCGTTCTCCCAAATTTTTTGATTTTTGAAGATACCATATTCTAATGTATTACTGGTGCAAAATTTCAAAAATTTCTTTCTTTATAACTCTTTAATCAATTCCCGCAGTAGCTATTTTGCATAAAGACAATGACACAAAAAAGAAATTGAATTGCATAATTATTTGTATAATACATATCAATGTAAAAGCATAAATTTATAAAATTGTATTTTTCTAAAAAACATTATTAATGAGAGTTTGTAATTTAACGCCTATTTTTCACGGGGAGTTTTAATGAAAGGGTTTAGCTTTCGTGTTACACCGTGTTATATAAGCAGTAAACTGACATTGAAAAGGAATTCGAGCCGAATTCCTTTTCAATGTCAGTTTACTGCTTATATAACACGGTGTAACACGAAAGCTAAACCCTTTCAAACATTATTAATGTTGCCCGTGCGCCCTGTTCTATGCTCCTAAAATGACGATCATCTTTGGTTATTCAAATGGAATGCGCATTTTATGGTGCAAGCAAACAGGGTTTACGAACAACACTACTGAGAATACGACAATGACGTCACAAATATTTAAAATGACTTTGACTGTATTTGGTGTTATAATCCCCGACCCCCCCCCCCCCTCCCTCTTCCTCTTTCAAACCCCCCCTCATGGTATGACGTGAGTGCAAGAAAGTCTCCCAAAGGGAGGAAGGGAGTGTTCTTTACTTAACTCAGCTACGTTCTTCCCTAAGGAGTTATACAACCCTCTTATCCTAGATATATTCACGTATATTTATGTAGATTTTCACATACTTATCAACTTTATATAATGTAAAAAACTACATATCTTAACTTTAACTCTTGATCTATATTTTTAAAGTTACACTCACATTTGTTTCAAGATTTTTTTTTTTTTTTTTTTTTTTTTTTAGTACAATTTTAAAAATATTCTTACTAACCTATTTCTGATTAAAGATTGTACGTTGAATATAAATTTAAGGGGATAGATGACAGACTGATATCTTACAAACTAGATGGTTGCGAATTATAATATTAATACAAAGTAAAGAAAAAATGGTACTTAAAAGTTTAGCTACGTCAAACACGTGAAAACACGATCAAATATTTAAGTTATTACACTTTAAAGATTAAATGCAAGTGTGGAAATTCAAATTTTAGCTTCAAATTTTAGTAAAATTAGAAACTTTTTTAAAATTAAAATATTACTAAAACTTTTTTCGGAACCAAAAAATATATTTTTAAAATTTAATTGATTTCATTTGAAAATTATAGTGTTTTCACCATAAACATAACATATTATAGTGTTTTCATGGAAATAAAAAATTTTCAAAGAGTTATTGTGAAAATATAGTTCCTCTTTTAATGATTTCCGGTCCAAGTTAGTCACCCTCTTCGTTAATTTGAAACTTTTTTTTTTTCATATAGAGATAAGCGTTGTTCTCAAACCGTTTTTTATTTTTATTTTTTTTTTTTTTTTGCACTATAAAAATCCGCATTACATTTGATTAACCATTGTTGATCGTCGTCTTAGTAGCAGAAAACAGGGTTTACGAACAGCATTAATATAATTTCTATTTATGATATGTTCAGATTTTTCTCTATAATTCGTATCGTTTTCAATAAAATGTAGCTGACTTGGATATAAATTACGTCAGATTCTCTTTTGTAGTTGAAAAAGTAATAATGAAATAAGGTAAAAATTTAATTCTTAATTGCAAAAAAAGCTCTATTTTATAGCTGAAATGTATTTGTAGAACTTTAAAATGATTTATTTTATGTAATAAATTTCATTTATTTACAAATTTAATGATTTTATCATTTTTTTTTTTTTTGAGCGCCTGTTAAGTAGGCTTTTTGTTGGTCATATCTGTTCTTCAAGTTGCATAAATCACAGGATACATACAACATTCAATAATTTTATTATTTTATTTCAAATAAATCGATGCTGTTGTGAACAATAAGATGTGTATCTAATTTTTTGTCACGCGTAGCAAAATGTCTATCTTGTATCCAAACGTTATATAATGTAGATGACGCTCGACTTAAACATATTGTAGAGAACTTTATTGCTTTGCGTGACAAAAAACGAGATACACATATTGTTCGCAACAATATCGCAATGCATTATCATCGTATTTTACATATTATCAAATGGTGTTCGATACTGATACAAATTAAATATGAATGAGTAAAAATTAACATTAATTTGATATTTATTTTACATTATTATATAGTCCAGCCTTTGTTTAATTTTTAATAGGGCGTTGTCAGGCATTCACAATGCTTTAATAAACATCTTATTTTTTCTCTCCGTTCTTTCTTAAATTTAGTAGTGACATGAGTAGTTTAGAGTAACAATAAAAGAACACAACAATTATAGTAATTTTAGTGTTTATAATTAACACTATCGATGCTATACTGATATTTTTCATTTTACTTATTATTCAATTTAAAAACAACATATTCTTGTGATAAAATATTGACATATATTTACATTGAATCATTCGCAGCAACACGGTCAAGTGTATTTACAGTAATTAATTAATTCCACCTTTTTCAATGGGTATACACATACCTAATGGTATATACATTGCTTCTAATGTGTTGTTGGAAAAATTTATCCCTATTTAATAGATTAATGATTGTTAAATAATAGGCCAAGAAAAATAAAAAAAAGTGGAAAAAATTAGGACAAGTCTGAATTTTTCAGGGTTGGTAGAGACCATTGCCCTAAGCTTTCTACCAAAAGTTACCAAAAATTGCCTTTGAGCTTTTCCGGAAAAGCGGAAAAATCTGCTAAATCGTAACTAATAAAGATACCTTAAAAATTCAAACGGATTCTTGTTCCTCGGAAACACATATTTTCCAAAAAATTATGTCAACAGTAATGGCGGTGGAATTTTCCAAATTCGTCACTTTACCACTTCAGCTCCTTTCTCCACATTTTCATATTTTGTATAAAAACTTAAAATTTTAGACCATAATGATTAACACAGTTTATTGTAAAGAATATAACTAACAAAATTAGATATAATTTAATGAAATTTTTCACATAATAACGGAGTTATGCTCAGAAAAGCAGGAGAATCTATGGGTCAGCATGCTGTGGAAACCATAGGCGCCAACCTATTTAAATAATACAAAAATATTAAAAAGATATTTTGAAAAGATATTAAAAAAACTATTACATATTTAAAGAAAAAATTAGCTAATTATTATTATTTTACTTAATTATTTTTAATAAAAATATTAATAAAAAATTTAAATACTTTAAGAATTGATTCAATTTTAACATTAAATAGGGACTTTGAGTTTTCTTCCTACATCTACACAAGATAAAACTCTATTTAAATGAATGATAATAGGTATGAGAAGGTTAAATTAGTAAGATCGTATAATTTCACAGTTAGAAAAAAGAATTTTATTAATGTAATTCAACTACTAATACAAATGTATATATTCAATTTAAAATAAAATCTGCAGAAATAGTAAGTTTTATGAAAAAATTTGTTAAAGTTGCTCTTATTATTCACAGCTAAAAAATAAGTATTACTCGTAAAATATCAGAAGTATAAATGATAACAATGAAAACAATTCTCTGCTATCTAAAATCATAAAGAAACTTTACTTTCATGAACGACATAATATAAATAATACCTTTATTTTTGTACACGTCTTTGCCTAAACATTTTATTTTACTTTTAAAAAACATATGCATAAAATTTCGTGTAAACTGCTTTTGTTTACATAGAGGAAATGACTTGTAAAATTTCATCAACAATTTTGTAGAATGTAATTTGTTTTTTTGTACAAGTTTTTTTTTTCTTCGTGCTTTCATCTCATAAACTATTCAGCAAGGTTGATGAAAATGTGAAGTTAGGGGAGAGAGAGAGAAAGAGAGCGAGAGAGGAACTAGAGAAAATGAGATGAACAGAGAAACATTTGCTAACAATTTAGGTTTATAAAATTGAGACAGAGAAAAACATGCTATCTGTAGAATGTTCAACACAGAAATAATAATAGCAATTAGAAACATAATAAAATTCATACCTTAAAGAGAGAGAAAGAGAGAAATTGTCAAACTCAATAGCTTATAAATAAATCCAATTTTTTTTATATTATTCTTTTGCCTTAATTTTTTGTTCTTGTACACTATGTACTATATAAATAAAATGCGAAAAATATTTGCCTATATTTACGCTATTACATCTTAACACCATATATTTACTTATTTTATGCACTTCAATAATTACTTCCCAGTTTTATCTAAGCAGAAACAAAAAACTGTTACAGTTACGACATTTATGCATTAAATCAACAGAAAAACATAACAGAGCCTGATAGTAGCCAAAGTAACAAAAATAAGCATGGAAGGAATACGCAATTTATTCTGTATTTGTAACATTTTAGCATAAATGTTGCTAAGCTATAACAGAATATATAAATATAATTTAAAATATAATATTTATGCTACGTGACATACTGCATACCATAAATTTGATTAATATTACTGAAAATGGGTTATAGCATATATGTATTTATTTTTGTTCATGAGGTTAACGTAGAGAAAAAAAAGTTGAAAATATACAGAGAAAGTAAAGGCAGAAACTGTGTGTGAGAGAGTAAGAGTGAGTGAGTGAGTGAGAGAGAGAGAGAGAGAGAGAGAATTCCAATTTACCTCTTGTCCACACTAAATATTTATGAAACTCAGAGAGCGTGAGTATAGCAAGAGCTAACAGGCAAGGGCAAGGAAGGGTCACTTCACTTTTAAATTTTTATCCCATCAAAATACATTTTTATCACAAAAGTTAACAACATAACTCCTCATTTTAGTCATCTACTGCGTTAAAATTAATTATTTATCAAGAATATAAGATGATGTTGAATATTTAAAATATTTTATAAACAGCGGGAAAACAAGAGCAAAGTGTAAAGATGTTTAAAAGCTTAAAATAGAATTTTTGTTTTCTTTCTTTCTTTCTTTCTTTCTTTCTTTCTTTCTTTCTTTCTTTCTTTCTTTCTTTCTTTCTTTCTTTCTTTCTTTCTTTCTTTCTTTCTTTCTTTCTTTCTTTCTTTCTTTCTTTCTTTCTTTCTTTCTTTCTTTCTTTCTTTCTTTCTTTCTTTCTTTCTTTCTTTCTTTCTTTCTTTCTTTCTTTCTTTCTTTCTTTCTTTCTTTCTTTCTTTCTTTCTTTCTTTCTTTCTTTCTTTCTTTCTTTCTTTCTTTCTTTCTTTCTTTCTTTCTTTCTTTCTTTCTTTCTTTCTTTCTTTCTTTCTTTCTTTCTTTCTTTCTTTCTTCTTTCTTTCTTTCTTTCTTTCTTTCTTTCTTTCTTTCTTTCTTTCTTTCTTTCTTTCTTTCTTTCTTTCTTTCTTTCTTTCTTTCTTTCTTTCTTTCTTTCTTTCTTTCTTTCTTTCTTTCTTTCTTTCTTTCTTTCTTTCTTTCTTTCTTTCTTTCTTCTTTCTTTCTTTCTTTCTTTCTTTCTTTCTTTCTTTCTTTCTTTCTTTCTTTCTTTCTTTCTTTCTTTCTTTCTTTCTTTCTTTCTTTTTTTTTTACGTGCTTTTTATTTAAATTTATCTTTTTTATTATATTATAATAAATTAATATTCTTATACTTCTTTAATATTATTAGATTTACAATGTGCAAGTGCTAGAAAAAAATGATTAATATTGCGAAACCAATGTCAGTTAACTGGAGCATTGACTCGCTGATACTTCACTTTATAAATCATGAGAAATCAGAAAATTTTATTGATTGACGTTAACAGGTCATAGAAAGACCATTTTTTTATTCTTGATTATGCTTTCTTAAATAGTTACACATGTTATAAAAAGCAATGGACTTTTCATATCTTTTTCTATTACAATATAATATAATAATATATACTTTAAATAATATTGCTTAGCAACTTAGCATAGAGCAAACTTCGTTTTTGAATATTTTCTTTGGGAAATCGATTAATATTTGGTTTATTATCATTTTCATCACATACTTCAGATACTAGTTCAACCTAATAACAGCATGAACGCTGTAAAAAAAATTACAGTATTATATTATAGTATATTTAAACTACCAAAATGGAGCTTATCGTTTTAGCGCGTGGGGAGACGCGGGGAAAGCTATGGGTCCTCTAATTTAACATTACGCTTATGGGAAAAACAACATTTTTTTTTTTTTTTTTTTTTTGCGATTTTGGAGAAAACTACTCAACCGATTTCGAAGAAATTTAAATGAGAAATGCTAGACATAATTTTACGTGTTTTTAGCCATAGAACATTTTTAAGAATTTTTTTAAACCGATAACCTCCATATGAGTAATTACATGAGGCGTCGACTTTAACATGAATTCATACACTCTTATAGCTCCACATATAGTTTGGGGCTCGTACATAAAGAACAAGTTTGAAAATTGTAACCATTTATATGTCCCCGACTGTACATTATTCATCATGACCGCTTCTGATTGAAAGTTTTTGCGCATATAAAAGAAACAAAAAAACTGACACTTTTCAACAATACGTTAAAAAAAGAAAGTTTTGCCGCATTACCGCATTGTCAGTACAGAAGTTAGTTTTTTTTTTTTATGTTTAAAAATCATGTAGTGTCTGAAAACAAACGTGACAAAACCCTATAGAATAAAGTTGAAATAAATAAATCTATTTTTTTTTCTTCTTATATGTGGCTATACAAGTCAAAGTTTTTCAAAATAGAATTCCCATGAAATTTGAAATTTTTTACTGTCTGTATATTTTTTGTGATCGAAAATGTTGACCACGTCTTTTTTTTTTTTTTTTTTTTTTCTATATATAAATGTGTGAATTGAATTTCCAATTTTTCTTTTATAAGAGAGAGAGAGAGAGAGAGAGAGAGAGAGAGAAAGAGAGAGAGAGAGAGAGAAAGAGAGAGAGAGAGAGAAATACACAGGAGAAAAGAAACAATCTAGCAAATCAAATCTACAAATATAAATATTTACACATATATGTATTCAATTTATGTTTCAAAACTTTTAAAATATTTTTTTACAGCATAAAAATATTTTATTTTATTAACATTATACAATTACTTAAAATTTTTATTTTATTATTATATATTTTTTAAATTATGGCTGTTTAGTTTTGTATTTTTAATTATTTTTAATCTTGAGGTTACTACATATTTTAAAAAAGTTACAATATTTTAAAATAAAAATTTATATAAACAATCTTATTTCAAAACTTTTAATTGATTCAAATTGCATGTTACACTGCACACTTGATTAACTATAAGCTTGATCTATTCAAGTGAAGTGGTAACAAGCATAAGTTGGAAGATCTTTAAAAGTTATTACATGTGGCATTTTAGGAGAATATAGTAAAACAAAGTAATATCAGTATCCTGGCAAAGAAGTCTGAATTAACGGAGTAAGGAATACCGACCTTATATCTCAAAAACTAGAAGTGTTTGGTGTCATTGTGTAGCTAAGGGTCACACCTAACCGTGATAAAAATTTTCATGATGTTTGACCGTCCCGAAAAAAAGAAAAAAATTATTCATATTAACATTGTGCCTTATGGGCTTCAAATTTCAAAAAGTCATATAAAATTAATTTGCACGGTGACCCTTAACATTTTTATATCGTATTTGAAATTGTCTCAAGCTGAAGTATCATTGTGCAAAATGTCAGATTTTTTTGACCAGTACAGTTTGAGTCTAATGGCTGATGTCGGTCCCCTACTCCCTTAAAAAATTGTTATTATAGTATAAAATTTGTGCTTACAAGAATTACAAGATTTACAAAAAAAAAAAAAGTATGACTTTTTTTCTTTTTCGCTAATTACTTAATTCTAATAAATTTGAGTTGCTATTTTTTTGTCCATTTGTTCGCCAATTCTACATTAAATTATAAATACTGCTATCTAAATGTTTCATTTGATTTTGTTGCATAGAGTGCATTTATATGTTTATTGTTGTGTTGAACAGCTGAAGCCAAAAGTTTGAGAATGATTTATGAATAGGCAACTCGCAACCATCTTTTGCTACCTTTGTGAGAAAACACTGCGGCCGCCGCTGCCCCGTTCTTCAACTTTTGTCCAGAGAAGTACACATAATTGTGATATTATATTTTAGTATTCAAAATCTAGCACCAAATTTGTAATGTTATTAATCTTAGAAAACTTGCACCAAATTTATTAATATTAATAAATGTTTTTTTATTAGTGGCCAAAAAAGGTACGGTACAAACCAACTTACATGGTCCTCTGACTTTCTTTAAACAATATCCACTAATCAGAGTATTTCTTCATTATATTTAATATACATAATTAACAAAGAAGTATCATAGAAATATGTATTTGTAAATTAATTTTAAATACACAATACAATATTAGATTTGAGAGAAAAAGTAGAGTGGTACGAGTAAAAAAAATTATCACAGTTGTGCGTAAACTTATTGATTTATACTGCTCAGTAAAAGACATGAAACGCAATAAAAATTTTAATCTTAATTTTATTATATATAATATAATACAGTAGTGTAAAGTATAAGAAAAAGTTATCAAATTCTACACATTTCAGTAACAAAATTTCAAGTCATACTTTAACTTTAACCGTAGACAGAAATGTCAGAGAAAAGAACATGATGTGAAAATTTCTGTTGAAATCCCAAGTGACCTTGGGCAGGCCTTAGCTATAAGAGTTATGACCGGTCACTGACAACAACTATACATGTGGAATAATAAGTTTTTCATTATTTATTACATCTGCAGCTCATACTATACCATTTTTCACTAACAATACTGTTTCTGTGTTGATTCTTAGTTTTATTAAAAAACTATTGTTCTTTTTTTTTCTTTTTTTTTTGTAAAAATTGTTAAAAAATTATAGCTTATTTGTATAATGATATTAGTTTTATTAGCGTAGTGCGTGATGGATTTGGTGCTGTCATTATTCAAAATAAGGTACCTTATGCTCAAAAATTTTCTTCCTAAGGAATTTCTATTCATAATAAAACTAATTTTTATATAATATTTAACATAAAAAAATAAAAAAATCCGAAAAGAAAAAAAATGTATCTTCAAAGTAGCATAAATTTAATAGTTGATCATGATCGTGTTAATTGAGACTCTTCTTTAATCTGGTTATGACTTTATTAAATTTTTTAAGTGTTATTTCATCTTCTATATATAGTAAAATTTTATCTTTTGCGCGATCCTTCAGTTTGTAAGTTAAAAAAAAGACTAAGTACTCGCTTTTACATAATTGTTTTTGTATTTAGTTTATATTTTTATTTCAAATTTGTATTATGTATTTTCATATAATTATTTTAGATTTGATATGATTTAAAGGAATAGTAGAAATGAATACCCTTAGTTAGCAAGTTTTTTATTTTCTTATAATACTGTGGGATATGAAAACCTAATAAAATATGCTACCGCTTCTTAAACAACGTGTTTTTTTATAATTTTATTTTCCAAAAGGTATAAATTATTACGTAATAAAAACTATATTTGTATTCAAAAATTTATTAAGGCCTTAATTCAAATAAAACTAATAATTTATCTAACAAATAAAATATGTAAAACTTAAAAAATATATATAATAATATATATTATATAAAAAAAAAACTCTAACTTTAAAAAAAATCACTTTGTATTTTTTTTTATGCTTTTACTTTTTAGCATGGGTATATTTTTAGTGAAATAAGTTACAACAAATATTTCAGCTGCATAAGAATGGGTTTTATTGCATTTTTTTTTTTTTTTTTACTAATTTTTTTTTTCAGACACAAGTTTTACAAATTTCTCTAAACATAGCAAAATATATCGATTATCATTTTTTTAATTTTATTTTTGTAATCGCAAAATATGTTATAAGCACATTCCAAATTTTAATCATAATAAAAAATTGACTCACTTCAAGTAAGACTACCTTGATTTTTCATGTGCCAACCTGTGGACTAATTTTTAGAATGTTAGCAGAAACTTAATGTGTTAGCGTAGCAAAAATACTAATTTGTCCAAAAGTTACAAAATTAATCACGTATCAAAATAATTATAATTTAAATTAAGTCTACTATATCCGTAGCAAGCATACTATCTTTATTAAATAATTGATTAAATCTTAAATTTAAATAAAGCTAATACTTTATTCTATACATACTGGTGTTTTAAAATACAGTTTATTAAACTTACTAATAACGTATAATATTCTCAAAGGAAAACACAAAACATTATTAATAAATAATTAGTATAGAAAACCAAATATCCCATGAGATAACTATTTTCTAAACAAAAAACAATTTTATAATATATAATTAACACTATAATAATATATATATATAGTAAAGTTTCTCTATTTTCTTTACGGTCAACTAAGTATTTGATCATGGTGTTGATTTGTTGAAATATTATAGAATTGTAAAATATCTTAATTCATTTTATAACGTTATGTGTTTAAAATTTAGTTAAGGATATTTTAAGTGATGTTTATGGGGGTTTGTTTGTATGTAAACTTTAAGGTTTAACTCAATATAGATGTTATCTCTCTCTCTCTCACTCACTAGTAAGAGAGGGCAAAAAACTATAGTAAGGGTTTCCCCAATAGAATTGCGAAGCTTCTTCGTTTTTCTTATGCATGTTTTAAGAGGTAACCTCATAATTTTCTCTCTCACAACCCTCTTTGATATACATATAGACTCACAAATACATAGATCCGACTTCTTATATACATATATAGACATACATAGTTTAGAGTATATAGTGTAAAAAAAACACCTATAAGCAAGAGCTTTCATGTATTAAATCACAAGGGGATGTAGAAAACATTACTTTTTTTGTCTATTTATGTAAAATGGAATATATGTAGTAATATACTAAATTATATATTTTATCAACTGAAATTCAAAATATTTATTTTAATACGTATTTAAAAGTACTGTAGATAAGAGCAAAATATGGACATATATTTAAAGTTTATATTATGTATAGTAAAATTATAATAAAATGAACACCACTGTCTTCAGGTCAGGCATGTCTGTAAAGTGCTAATATATGCAACCAGTAGTATTATATATTGCCATAGCTTTGTTTAACACAAACATTTAAGAATCTTGTATTAAAAAACAAAACAAAAACAACTAGTATATTTTCTTGTACTTTTATAATATATTTTAGTATTGAGACGGCTGATGGTTTAAATACTTGTACCTTACCATGTATTATGTAAAAATATTTAACAATAAAAACCCTTTGACATTGAATTAAATACAATTTATAGAGGTTTAAATAATTTTAGAAATTTTTAAATGTTTTTTAAATTTGTATAATTTATTATTTATTTTTTTAATAACTATTTAAAATTTAATACATAATTTAATTTTGTTTTATTTTTTAACTTATTTAGTATAAATATTATATTTGTGTGTGGTCTTTTAAGTAAAATTAACTATAATTACTATAAATAACCAAGCTCGATTTGCGTTGATGCGGTTAGCACATAATGTATTACTTGAAGTTGTAGATATGGCAAGATAAAAATTTAAAAAAGTAGAAAACTTGAACAAATTGAACACTGCATTGTATTAATTTAAGGTGGGAAAACATTTTCTGCAGGATTCGTCTAAAAAGTTGTAAAGAAAGAACAATCTGAAATTTTGCAATGTTTTAGTATTTTCAAAATGTAAAATAAAACTTGAGGAGTCACCATGCAAGATTTAAAATGTAAGTTTTAGTCCCATAAGAATCTATTTTTATTTTCTCTTATCAGCAAGCGTTTTGAAAATTTTATCATACTCTAGGTAGCTGTTACTATTAACTTTCAAATGGCATTATAAAGTTTGGAAGTTTATTGATTAATTTTTTAGATGCAAGCCATGTAAATAAATTCCTATAAGGGTCTATGCATTCATGTTAAAGTTGACACCATGTTGGATAACTCAATAACATGGGTGGCATAGAAAAATAACTCATTTTGCCAGTTTAAAAACACTATGCAATATTTTTGAGAGCATTGATGCTGTAAATATGTTGAATTAGTATCTCAAGTATGTGAAAAAAATAACAATAACCAAAAAGTTAACCGATTTTCCAAAGAAAATTGGCTTAAAAGAAGTTTATTCTATGGTGAGCAATGTTATTCACTACTCTAGTAATGCCTCCAAGCGCATTAAATATGCAGAGATAATAATATGTTAATATATTTACACATTATATGAATTGCAATACTTTTATTTATTAAAAGTTACAGCAGTCAAAATAGCTTAAAAATTAGGTTTAAAATTTTTTAAATTTTATTTTATTTTTTAATTTAACTTATTTATTTAACAGTATTATTTATACATTATAAATAAATATATTTAAATAATTTCTTGTTTTATTAATTATTTATAAACTTAGTTGTTATAAATATTTGCACAAAGTTATAGATTATATTCTGATAAAATCAAAGTTTAACAAGCAGTTTTTCAATCATAAATATCGATAGTAGAGATATTTAGACAAATGAGAGGTGAATAATAATTTCAGGCGGGCAGTAATCAAATGTTGGGTTTGAGTTAATGTAAGGAGTAAAATTTGTAATTTTACAGAGATTCATAACTTTCATAGGGATATGACGTGTCTTCAAAATAAATTAATAAATAACTTAAATCGTAATGGGATGAAGAAAAAAACTACTTTTTTTTGTCTATTCTGTTAAATGAATATTGTACAGTAATATACTAAATTATAAATTTTATTAACTGAATTACTAAATAATTATAAGTTATAATATAAGACATACATAAAAGTAAAATATAGATGTATTTAAAGTTGTATGCATACAAAGTATACGTATATGGATCATTAATATATAGTAAAATGTAACTGAATTTAGGATTTAACTATTCACCTGCAGAGGATTATATAATAAAAAATAAAATGCAACCAAACAAATCTATTACAGTACCTTTATTTAACAAAATATTTACAGGAGATATGACTTAAAGTTTATTTATGAATTGAATTTACGCAGGAATTTAAAATTAATAAACTTTTTTATTTGTGTCTTTTTGTTTAATTTATTTATATTTATCAACTATAGTTTATATTTAGATTATTATTTAAATATATTTAATTTTAGTAAATATTAGCATGGATCATTACTTTAAAATCGTATAAATTCAAATAAATCAGCACCTACATGCAGCTTTCGTTGAGGCAATTGAATAATTATTAACAATGAGCTTTTATTAAAGAGTTGAAATGTTAATTAGTTTGGGACTTAATGAGAGCTGTGTTGTAATAATTTTAACATATATATAGTTAATGTAAGTTTATCACTTACGTGAAAAAGAAATGGAATATTACAATCTTGAATTCTAATCAATATTATATTGAGAGTCCCAACCAACTTACAAATTTAAAAATGTTATATTATTATTTAGGAGTGATTTCATATTTTGTTTGGTTAGGTATACTATTTTAAAGTGAAGCTCACAATATTTATTGTATGCTATGAGTTATGACGTTATGAAATAATTTTCAAAATATTCCTCCATAAAAATTTCTAAAAAAAAAATTCTCGTTTAATTTTATTTTTTATTTACTTAATAAACTATGGTTCAATAAATTTGAATTATAAATAATAATTTTAAGAGGTATAGAGAGAGAGAGAAACGGAGAGGGTGCATAAATATTTTTTTCTTCTTTTTGGTGTTAGTGTGGTATATATTAAATTGATATGAAAAATATGAGCGGGAAACGTCTAAATCAATTTTGAAATTCTCAAGAGACATTTTCATTTTGATATTCAAGATGGTTATTTTTTCCATTTTAAAAACAAAAAAAGGCAGTGTGGTGAATTTTTTCTTTTTCTCTTTCTATTTGAAAATTCGATCTGGACTGCCTTTATGTATTAATGTATTATTAATGAAATTTTTACATTGGATATATGGAAAAAAAAAATAACAAAAAAGGGAGAGTGAGAAAATTTGTTACAAGTGTCAAAGAACGGGGAGAAAAACACACACAAAATCCCCAATGGAAATGAAGAGAGAGAGAGAGGCAGAGAGAGAGAGAGAGAGGCAGAGAGAGAGAGAGAGAGAGAAACAAGGACAGAAAAAAAGGAAAATAACCAAAAGTTATCACGATTTATTTTATAGTTTGTGTCTATATGTATTTTCACTGCCATATATTTGAAGCGAGCGATGTAAAGCTGGTGCAATGTAAAAAATCAAGTTGTATTTTTATACTTGACTGGCATTAATGCCACGAGATAAGTTATTATTTAGCGTCCCAATCACTAGACAATACCTTTTTATATATATACACTATACATTGTATATAGTAGCTATACACAGTATAGGGGTAATCTCTCGTACGATCGTTTTTATGTACCTTACATCATTGCTGATTTATGTTGCCAATCTTTGGTTTACAGAAAGAGAAAGAGAGAGAGCGAGAGAGAGAGAGAGAGAAATTATAAAGTTTCCG
The DNA here is from genome assembly GCA_949318235.1 of Ecdyonurus torrentis. NCBI lineage: Eukaryota > Metazoa > Arthropoda > Insecta > Ephemeroptera > Heptageniidae > Ecdyonurus > Ecdyonurus torrentis. The sequence continues at coordinate 8,386,503 of OX439133.1, read as the reverse complement.
CATGTGAATTTTGTCCTATATTTAAGCATCTCTATGGCTGCGATGAGCGTGAAATTAACAAAGATAACAGGATAAACTGGTATAGTGATGTCTCGTCAAGAATCGTAAAAATAATAAATCAAAATAATTATTCTTAGTTAATTGATCATTTGCAATGCACAAACTATTGTAACATTTTTAAAAGTTTCTTGGCACCACATTTTATTTTCTTTTTTTCCCTTCGACTAAACCCTTGCAGTGAGGTACAGGCATTTTCCGAACTGCAATTATACACCCTGAATCTTCCGAAAAAACTGTGCATCTTTATGGAAAAATCTTTATTATTAATACGTTACAACGTTACGATTAAAAAACGTTCATTGCTAGTGATCCATTTTTTTTTTACTGAAGTTTAAAGTATAGGTTTATCCAAGGTGGGTTTATCCCTCATTAAAATTTTCTGTGTAGTATTAAAAAAAAAAAGAATAATAACAATAATAAAAATCTTAATAATGATTCTGGAATACTATAACACTATAACGATAGTTCTGAACTCGAATATGCTCTACATGTTAATAATAGCTATAATTCTTTTGTATTTTTTTCCCAAATAAAAAGTGTAAAGATAATGATCACTAATACCAAAGCAATTTATCACTCGCCTCTTAACAGCAAGTTAACGATAATAATATATTTTTATATTGGTAAAGAAAAAAAAATCTTGCTTATAGTTTATTTTTGTTTTCGTAACACAAATATTACCATTAAATTGATAAATACATTCTAAAACAATCATATATACTTAAGAATTTCAATAGTTTGCAGGAATTACCTTCATTTGCTTTATGTAATATCTAATTACGTATCTTCCTGTAGTGAGTATATAAAATATGTGAATTAATATTCAATGTCTCATCTGAAACATGAATATATGTCAAAGAATTACATTTTAGTAAACAGTAAAACTGAATGGTTATTTTTTTTTATAATAATAATTTTTAAATTATTATTATAGTTTTATTTAAATTAAAAAATGTAAACAAAAGTTATTTGTAAATAATATTATAAATTACTATAAGTTAATTAAGTAAAAAAAAAATTTACACCTTCTAATTAAACAAAATTAAAAATTGTAATATAATTAATTAATATGCAATGTATTGAGTATATATATGTATATATTTTTAATAATGTACAAAAATTAAATATTGAGCTGAGCTGAAGTATAAGAATAATTCAACGCATGCACTCTTACCAAATTTCCCAAGAGTTCAACACATTGTTGTAAACTGTGCATTGTTATTATATAGCACGCTATCGTATTCGCATAAACTTCTTTGTTTTATATGTAGTAGAAAGAAACGAGAGAAAATTGTAATGAAAAAACTTTACTTCAGTTATTAAAAAAAATATATCTTATGTGCAAGAATGGAATGAAGAAGAAAATAATAATGATTTATGTTTATTATCATCTTTTTTTTTATGACTGCCGAAGATGTTCCTACAGTGTTTTTTTCTAAAAGCAGAAAAAAAATCTGCCATTAACAAATATCCTTAAATATAAAAAAGGAGGAAGCAGTGAAATTATGACAAATTTTCACTCCAAAAAGACTTTTGTTGCTGTTATTGATGTTGCTTTATCGAATGATCACAGATCTTATCAAAAATTTGTATCAGCTATTTAGTCTTATTATCCTTAACCTATTTTAAATAGTTTTGGGAAACTACTCTTTAGAGCCTTTAATTTTAATTAAAGAAAAACTATTATCATTCAGACTTACTTTAATAAACATTTTTATTGTACACTTTGATAAATTTATTGTTTTTTTAATTTTGTTTTATTTATTTATAATAAAAATTACATTCTAATTTTGATTTGAATTATTATTTAAAAAAAATTAATTTACTATCAATTTTGATGGCAATAACCGAAGAAAATATGCAACAGGAATACTGTCTTTCTCTTACAATTAGAGAAAAAGCAGAAAGTAAGTAGATAACTGATAAAATTTTATATCAGATTATAATTTTAAATAAAGCAAAAAAAAAAAAAAAAAAAAAAAAAAATCTTAAAAGCAATTTTTAGATCGTTAGGGACGAAATTTCATGTTTGCTTTTTTTTTCTCTTATTATTATTATTGCTTGTTAGAGCAATTTGGCAGAGAAAGATAACTTGGTATCTAGAGACTAATTAACTGATTCTCTCGTTAGTTTACAAATAAAAAGAATTACAGAAAAAGAAATTAACTCGTTTATGATCTTGCCTTGTTTGTAATTGGTCTTTTCCGCAGATAGTTCACTACGTGCAATAGAAGATTTTTTCATTGTTAGCAACATTTGACATCAAATTCGTTTTTCGATAAGAAATGCATTGAATTAACACATAACAATTTAATTAATGAGTTTTCAACATTGAAAGAATAAAAAAATAATGCAAGGCCTTAATTTCTGAGGGGGAAAAAGTAAAATAGATAAGTAAATCGCAAGACACAAAAGTTATATTAGATGTAAGTTTGATTATTTTATTTTCCCCGATTTTTTTTTTTTTTTTTTTTTTTTTTAATAATAATTTTTTGATTTAGTCATTTATAGTTCAAGACATATTAATATCAAATATTTCGTATACCCTATTCATTTTACTGTCGACGCCATGTTTTATCACTCAGTAACATGGACCACAGAAAAATAGCTCATTTTGCCAGTTTGAAGATAGGAAAATACTATAAGCAATATTTTTGAGAGCATTGATGCTGTTAATAGGTTGACATAGTATTTCAAGTATGTGAAAAATAATAATAATAAAAAAATGAACCGATTTCTTAAAGAAAAAACTAATGATGTTTGTCCTATGCTGAGCAATGTTATTCATTACTCCAGTATGGTGTCGAAGCGCATTAAATATGACGTTATACGCATACAGATTGGAGATTTTCGGTAATATTTTTGGAAAAAGCGAAGTTTTTTTTTTTTTTTTTTTTTTTTTTTCTAATTTCCTATCCTTTCACAGCGGTCCCATATTTTTAACGAAAATATTTAAATGAGAAATGCTAGACTCACTTTCACGTGCACTCTATACAAATAAAAATGCATATTTTGTGTATGTAATTTTATGATACATTGCGACGTTTTTTTCTGTATACTTAATAGATGGAGATGCAGATGTGCTTAAAATAAATCATGACCGATAAAATTGCAAATTATGTTATTATTTATACTTTTAAAACACTTCTACTTGAAAAATTATAAAAGCAATTATTTTTAAAATTTTGAACTATTTTTCATACATATCAAAGTACTGTATATATATATATATATATATATATATATATATATATATATATATATATATATATATATATATATATATATATATATATATATATATATATATATATATATATATATATATATATATATATATATTTATTATAAATACTTCTTATATTATACAAACATTGAATACGCAGCATGTATGTACAGAAATCTAATGTTAATATTTAAAATGTATAGAATTAAATTTAAATAAAGCTAGCAAGACTGTAGACGTTTGGGTCACATCCTTAGAGAATTATACAGTTCAACTCTCTCTCCGTATTTCTTCTTAAACCATAGTATCATTTTAAGGAGGTAACTCAATTACATGTGTGACATTATAGAGGCCTTAGAGTGTATGCGTATGACGTCATACTGGATACGCTACGACGCCATACTGGAGGAATGAATTACATATTGCTCAGCATAGGAGAAATATAGTTTTTTATTATTTTCTTTGGAAAACTATAGTTGGTTCTATTTTTATTTTTTTAATAAGTAATTTTTAAATATTGTAAATGAAAAATGTTTTAAACAAGAATGCGTCATATTTGTTAAAAAAAATGTATAGAAAGAAAAAATATCAAAACCAAATAACGTGTACGTTTTACTATGTTTTTAATTTAAACTGTGTGCAAATATTATTATATTATACTTTTTATTTATGTATGAAGTGTATGTAAAACATGTTTGTATTAGACATTTATTTCTAAATAAAAATTTTCTATTCTATTCTATTCTATTCTATTCTATTCTATTCTATTCTATTCTATTCTATTCTATTCTATTCTATTCTATCCTATCCTATCCTATCCTATCCTATCCTATCCTATCCTATCCTATCCTATCCTATCCTATCCTATCCTATCCTATCCTATCCTATCCTATCCTATCCTATCCTATCCTATCCTATTCTATTCTATTCTATTCTATTCTATTATACGTTGAACAGCTTATTTATAGAGTGGTTGCATTCATGTTAAAGTCGACGCCATAAGTGAGTACTGAATAACATGGGCTGGTATGGAAAAATGACACATTCTTGCCAGTTTAAAAATACTTAAGCAATTTTTTAAGCAGTTTGTTGAATTAGGTTTTCAATAATGTGAGAAAAATAATAATGACAAAACAAATTACTTATTTTTCAAAAGAAATTGGCGGAAACCCACGTTTGTCCTATGCTAAAAGGGTGCGTACCGTATTTCGATGAGAGCGCTGTGCAGTGCTGTGGCATTACGGTACGAATTCTGAGCAATTTGGATACTTTGCGCTAACAAATACGGTACGCCCGACCTCTGTGAGGCGCCTCACCTTTAGCAATGCCATTCGTTGCTCAATTATGGCATCAAAGCGTATTTATTATGACGTCATGCGCATACACCCTATTATTATGCTATATTTAGTATAATCACTACAATTATAGCATAAATTAAGATGTTATACATAAATTTTTCTACACTGAGCTAACATTTTTTTAAGGAAATTATGGTTGTTTTAGAGGAAAGAAACAGGGTTTACGAATATCATTACTCATTAGTATTAGCATAGTATAAAAAATATTGTATTGGTATGCGTTCGACTCTCCTACAGGTTGTAATTGTAAAATAGAATGGAGAACAATGGATATTATCGGTTTAGAGCGGGGTAAAGCTAAGGGTCCCCTAATTTAACATTATGCTTATGAAGAAAGATGCGTTATTTATTATTATTATAATTATTTTTTTGAGAAACCGATTCCGGTGAAATTTAAATGAGAAATACTAAACATACATTTTATTTGTTTTAAGCCAAGTCATAAAATTTTTTCAAGAATTTTTTAACACTGATAAGCTGATAAGTTCCATTAAAATACTTTCCAATCCTCCAAAATATGTAAATAATATTCATATAAATAATAATTCAAGTTCTTCCGTTTTTTTTTTTTTTTTTTTTTTTTTCTTGGGCTTTAATTACATTGTTCAAATTGCACTTGTGTCATATATAGCATACAATATAACATTTTTGCACTGCATAAATATTTATGCTCTTTGCGGTAAATTAGTTTGTTATACTTATTAAAGTTACTGAAATTTAACTAGCATCATGATGATTGAAAAGTGTGTTCTCTCTCTCTCTCTGTCGATTTATTTATTAGGAAAAGGTACCTTTCTACAGATTAAGTCATTTTAAAGCGTATAATTAATGAAATTTTATGAAATAACTGCAAGTTCTTTTTAAGAAAAATCCCAGAAAATATCCCCTCAAATGAAAAACAATAGCACATAATTTTTTTGTAAATTAAAAATATTTTTCACTTTATGAAATAATATTACAAGAATGCAGTAAAAGACACCAATTTTAAACAATGCTTATCAGTTACCATACAACACTTATTATGCAATTTTTCGTTGTAATAAAATTTATATTTAGTTATTATTACATATTACTTGTTATTAAGGTTATTATAGATGAATTTGTACACATATATTTCTTCATTTCTTTCATGATTACTCTATTACGCAACTTCGTTTATCTGAATATTATTAATTATCTTATTGTTAGTTTCACTTTCAAAACAAGATCGCAGACAATGTGTTTAAGCTTCAAGCTTCAATTCTCTCTTGATTTATGCTTATTACTAAATAATGTAAACAGTTGCAATAACAGTTATTTATAATAATGCAATTATAAAATATATACTTAAAAAATATTTAGTTTAATTTAAAATACTTTTTTTTACAACTATTATTAATTTAATTTTAATTGAAAATAACTTTTATTATTATTGTATTAAATTTTTTAATATATAAATTAATACCGACGATTATAAAATATATATTTTAATTTACTATAAAATTTTAATTAAGTTATTTCTGTTAATTTAATTCTAATTTTAAATTATTAAAAATATATATATTAAATTGATTATAAGTAAAATTTATGATACCAAATTGGAAATCTTGAAATCGTTTCTAATAGTAAGTGCAATTTAAAAGTTGAATTATGTTGACAGATTTATTTTTTTTATTTTTTTTTTTTTTAATTCAACAGAACATCACCAAAAATATTAATAATAAAAAAAAGTCGAAGTAAATTTTCATTTATTCAAAATTCCAATTTGTGGACGACAAACCTTTAATTTTTTCTTAAACATTTTGCTTCGAGAAAAAAAAAACTCACTGCTTTGAAAATTACCTCACAAATTGTTCATCAGACACTCATCACATTATCTCATTTTCAGCCCTTATTTCAGTAACACTACAAAATACAAAATGTAACCAATTCCCAGAAAAGAGAAAAAAAATAAGGAAAAAAATTCCATAGCAAGCTATTTTTTTTTTTTTTTTTTTTTTTTTACCAAATAACCATTACATTAATATTATCTTTAAAAAAATATAAATATTATTATAACCTCTAGCAGTTATACTACTTTGCATTTTGAGTATATGACATTATACGTTGTTTCTATAGGTTAATCCCCTAAAGACAAAACACTGCCTACATTGCGCAAACATTAGCACAAACATATATACATAGTACAGTATAGGGAAATCCCCAAGTGATACTAAAACTTTTCTCAATGCTGTGTGCGATTGTCATTCTATCTACACTAAAAATTGTCTTCTATGTGTATATTGTATATGTATATATGTAAATATGTTTAATGTTCATACATATACATTTTAATAAAAATTTATATATTTTATAATGTTGTTATTTTAGATAAATATATGAATGTGATTTTTTTAAGGGTTGTTATGAAGTTTCATATCTCTAACATTACAAGTAATGAAAAAAATTTCTTTAAAAATATACCAAAAACGTTTTAGGACCTTTTTTTCATTTTTTGGTTTAATGGAGCTTATCAGTTTAGCGCGCGGGGAAACCTAAGGGTCCCCTAATTAAACATTACGCTTATGCGATTTTTGAGAAAACTTCCACTGATTCCGTAAAAATTTAAATGACAAATACTAGACATACTTTTACGTGTTTTAAGCCATAGAAAATTTTTAAGATTTTTTTAAACCGATCCATTCTTGAAATTTTAAAAAGTTATTCTTGGACTTTGAGTTATTAGTTATCTAATGTCATCTGATCGTTACGTTTACTCTTTCAACAATTATAATGACAAACTTATAAGTTCTTTTGGAATATGCAAAAAGAAATTGTTTTGATATTGGGAGGTCTAGTATCTCTCATTTAAAATAAATTTAAATATTTTCATTTTCGGTGCAGTAGTTTTCTCACACACAGAAAGAGAGAGACAGACAGAGAGAGAGACAGAGAGAAAGACAGAGAGAGAGAGAGAGAGAGAGAGAGAGAGAGAGAGAGAGAGAGAGAGAGAGAGAGAGAGAGAGAGAGAGAGAGAGAGAGAGAGAGAGAGAGAGAGAGAGAGAGAGAGAGAGAGAGAGAGAGAGAGAAAGAAGCTTAAAAACCAAGGTCCCACAATGCTAAAAAGCACAGAAAATTAATGTCATACGTTCACAATTAAAGAAATGTTAAATTAGAATATGTTTAACTTTTGGTATGTGGTTTGAATATGTGGTGTTTAATAAATAAATTAAAATTGAATAAGCATACAGTTTCCATTTTTAATAAAATCATATATTATAACTAGAATGAAAATATCTGTAACACCAAAATAACTATTTCTACTGACTTATACTATAATATTATATACTTTTTCTTTGCTTTATCTATATCTATACCATAGCCGTAATAAGATGTGTGACTATACAACATCCCTAAGGAGCTTACATATAGAATATACCTTTTGTATTTGAACTTCAAACCTTGCTTTATTGTATCTTCTTACCTATAAATAAATAGGGGGAGATGAGAGAAAGAACAAAAAAAAAAAAAAAAAAAAAAAAAAAAAGGGAATGATATTTACAATAGCTTTTTTTGTTTCGTATAAGTCGTTCTATAAACTTAAAGTGCAATGTAAAACATAGAAATAGAAATATATTGCAAATAATGTTCTTTCTTTTTTCAATGTATTTTTTTTATCTTTTACTTTATAGTTCCTTTAACGTAACATGTAGTACATATATATAGGAAAGCATAAACACGTATACAACTAAGTGATGTTGTGAATAACTATAAGGATTCAGTATACATTCTATATAGCATAAATTTAGGTTTGAAAGAGATGCGTTTTTCAGTTTTATATCCACTCTTTATCAGGTTTTTTAGTAAACTAGGAGTAATTTTTGAATATTTATGTGAACTTGAAGGAAATAGATTATTCATCTTCAAGTACTTTATTTGAGAATTATATGATTTTAATTTTTTTTTTTTTAATATTTAGAATTAATTGAAAATATATATATTTTTTTTTAAAAGTAAGTTTATTAAAAAATCAAAAAATTAAATTAACCAGTGCGCAGCAGAAATATTATTTAAATATAAATTATGTACAATTTTTTGGTTAATTTCAGTATCTTTTCTTATTTTAAAACACGATCACTAAAATAATGAACAAAAACCATAATAATACGTAATTATTATTGTTATTATTTTTTATATTGTGGAAATAAATAGTTTTTTTTTATTTAATTTCTTATGTAAATTTTTGAGATTGAAAATTCATACTATCCATAGGCCTTTAATGATATAACAGAAAATAATTTAGTTAATACATAGCATATAGATTTAGATTTTAAAATATAAAACAAAATTTTTATACCTTTTTCTCATGTTAGACGACGATGTTAAAAGTTTTGTGCTATAAATTTTTAATTACTTGTTAATAATTAAGTTTGGCGTGCGCTACGATGTCTCAATGGACTTAAATTTGATGAGATTTTGTAAATACTTGGACATCCTATTAAACTATATAATGAAACTTTATTATTCTATACCTTTTTACTCTCTCTCTCTCTCTCTCTATCTCTCTCTCTCTCTTTCGTTCTCTTTACTAAAAAAATAGACCATTAAAAATTATGAAAAGAAATAAGTTTCGTTTATTACTAAATTTTCACATCATATTTTTTTAAATGTAAACTATCATAATATCATAATATCATAGTATCTACAATTTACAATTTTATTTACTTTTTTTTTTTTTTTTTTTTCAAAAGAAAAAAATTGGAATCTTTTTTTTAATCCTTTATATAAAAGAGTAATTCTCTCATATTTAACCAACAAAAAGATATATTAATGAAACTGAAATACAAAAAAAAGTCAATTATATCCGACACTATAGTTAATAATAAGTTCACTTTTCTAAAAGTTAATTGGAGAATAAAGTATTTACAGTTAGAAAAGAGAAAAGAAAATATAACTCATTTTTCATCCCTCCCTTTTTCTTCTTTGCTAGATGATATTATTTGGTCCATAATTCTCAAGAGAATAAAGCTATAGCTATATACGTGATACTAACTCACTCTATCCTATATATACGTACAGTATACCCCATTTTCCCATTTAATATCGATATCTTTATATTTCGATTTATTTTAAGGTGAAAAAAAATTACAAAGATACTCAATTACGATTTGCTGGTTAAAAAGTTCTATAATTAAACATTACGATGCACGAAATGGGGTTTACTATGAAATATTTTTAAACTAAACATTTTACATATTATATTCCTATAAATTTTTTATATATTCAAAGTATATTTTATGCTGCTCTACATATTATATAATATAATGTTTAGTTGGCAAAAGTTGGCTAAATGCTTTTTGGTAACATTTGTAAGTCATTATGCTTAGCTAAAATGAATGAATGAATGAATGAATGAATGAATGAATGAATGAATGAATGAATGAATGAATGAATGAATGAATGAATGAATGAATGAATGAATGAATGAATGAATGAATGAATGAATGAATGAATGAATGAATGAATGAATGAATGAATGAATGAATGAATGAATGAATGAATGAATGAATATGAATGAAAAAACTCACAATCCATCACCAGCGGAGAAAAAAAAAAAAAATATTATGGTGCCATATGGAATATTTTACTATAGTATGGTAACTTATCATTTAAAATCAGGGATTCTTAATTGCCAATCCGGTATCATTACTTGACAATCGATTTTGGAAAAAACTGTTGCAGTTAGGAGAACTAATATTTTTTTTGTTATACATTATACATACTATTATATATTATAGATGCACTTTCATGTGTTATGGACCCTATATTACTTATGTAACTAGTTTTTCAATTCACTATTAAAATCTTGTTATATATTCAGGACACTATGTAACAAAATTGGGAATAATCTGTTTCAATAATTAATAAATTAGCGGCTTTGTTAATAATATAAATAAAATTATTTTTAATTTATTTTAATATATTATGTTTATAAAAAGCAAACAATATTTTTCAACATAAACTTATTAGTAAACAATTAAATGTTATCAGGGTTGTAGTCCTAAGGGAACGCGGTGGGACGGCGTCCTACCTGGCGAAAAAAAAAAGCCAGGACCGTCCCACCTGGAAAATTTCCAGGGAAACGCGGTGGGACGGATTTCTTTTTTAAAAAAATGTGCCCTAATTTGTAAATTTCCTAATTTGGCTGTTTAATTGGTTGAAATTACTAAAACATTTCGCTCGCTACGCTCGCAAATTTTCTTTCTATAACAAATAAGTTTTATTTTCATCACTTTATTATTATGCAGTTTCGGTTTATCCAGAATTTTACGCATAACTTTTTTGATTTGAATTTCTTTTTATTATTATATTTTAATTCTCAGAGTAAACCTATATTGTCAAGTTAATAGAAAATAATTATGGAACGCAAATCGAAAAAAAGGACAGGAGGTTTGTTTTCTCTAAGGAGCTTAACTGGAGATGTGTAATCAAGTTAAAATTATTAATTTGATGTACTGTTCTTAGATTTTGGATTTTTTTTAGGCATTTAAATAGTTATTTAATACGAAGCAATATTCAACGCACAATAAAAATATTGCTGCGTGTTAATCTTGAAAGGCTATAATATATTTCATATTTTATACTTTTTTTTTCTTTTTCATTGGAAAAAGAAACATACATAACGTTTTTAACTACATTTTTAATATAGATTTAATATTAACATAACCTCAATCCTCAATGTATGAATATTCAGTGCCCAAAAACATAATTCAAGTATCTAATAATAATTATTGGGCATCCGACCCTGAATCGTACGGTTCCAGGGCCCGGGGTCGCGTCCGTCACCGCTCAGGAGATGACCTAGGTGTGGGGTGGGCCTTGTCGTCTAAAGCCCCTTAGCCTAGCTCTCGTTTTCGGACGTGAGGCGGCCGAGACATGGGCTTGGGAGGCCAATAACCACCCCACCCTTGAGTGCCTTGGTAACTATGGGCATCCGGCTCCAATGAGCTCACGGAAAAGTGTTCCACCGCGTCCAGGAGTGGACGTCAACCCGATGGAGGCCGTCAGGGCCAAAAGCCTAAATGGCGGAAATAGCCATCAACTCGCCTCCTAGCAAAATAGTCACAACATTTTGGTTAGTGACAGGGTGCGTGCATCTTGGCTTCAGTATGAGCCCGTTGCACCCAATAGCCACCCAACATCATCGAGTGGGCAGTTATAAAATCAAATAAAAAATAATAAAAATGAATCTTTGTATGAAAACAACTTTTAAATCGTAGCTTTCGTGTCGATTTTGATGCGTTATCAATAAAAATTTGGTCAGTATAAATTTTAACTATATTACGTAATTTTTGTATTATTTTTCTAAAAAAATGGGCGTGGCATTAAAAAATTTCGCGCCTGCGGCGGGCTAAAGAGGGGCTGCGCCCCCCTTGCCCCCCGTATTATGTTCTGGACCCATATAAGAGCGTCCCACCTGGCATTTTTTAGGACTACAGCACTATATATATATATAATGATATAAATATGCATTATATTATAATTATAGGCACCACAAACATAGCGACAAAGCGCAAAGATGTGCAACGGGTCTTATACATTGTTAATGTAGTCCAGACAGATTTTGAAAATATAATTTAGCATCATTTAAATGTGTTTCGTAAGCCCACTTACATGAGCTAAACATAAAAAAAATTTCATACAAGCTCGCAAAATTAAATGAAAGGATAAATCTTGAAATATTTCATTTTGTAGTCATAAAATTTGCCAAATTTGATCAAAAATTCATAATTACTCAAATTTTTGCTTTATACCAGTGAAAATAAAATGTATGTCCTGTCTATTTATGTTCATTTATTAAATTTGTTTTAACGTTGCGCAGTAAATTGATAATAAGCATTCTTTTAATAATAAAAAAAAGGGTTTAGTTATTTTTCGAAAAAGTTGTGCAAAGATCTGTGCAAAGTTGCAGCAAATAAATAAATAAATAAATATTTGAATGCACCTTTATATGATCTTTTACTTTGATCGATCAGCTCATGATCTGAACTGTTCTCTCTCCCCCCCCCCCCCCTCTCTCTCTCTCTCTCTCTCTCTCTCTCTCTCTCTCTCTCTCTCTCTCTCTCTCTCTCAAAATATAAATATAGATGCATCGAATTCAAGGATTTTTAAAATTATTCTTCTTTTCATACATGACTATAAAAATTATAGTTTACAGTATTGTTCGTAAACTCTATTTTCTTGCTACAAAAAATTTGCATTACATTTAAATAAACATAGTTGATCTTCATTTTAATAGCAGAAAACAGGATTTACAAACAAGGTATACGGCAAACTGCGGTCTTCAAAATAATATCGATAAGAATATAAAACGATGTTGTAAACTATCGATGTATATTATATATTTTTTTAAATATAGTTTTCTCTTCTTTTCTCTCTCTTTTTTTTTTTTTTTTTTTTTTTTTTCTGCAATATCACCCGTAGTCTCATAATTTCATGTGGCTCGATCTTGTACACTGCACCTTTGGGAATTACATGACAAATGTACGTTTGCCGCTAACTTCAAATTAGTTTTCAGTCTCCTCTTCTCTCTCTCTCTCTCTCTCTCTCTCTCTCTCTCTCTCTCTCTCTCTCTCTCTCTCTCTCTCTCTCTCTCTCTCTCTCTCTCTCTCTCTCTCTCTCTCTCTCTCTCTCTCTCGTATCTCTGTCACTTTTTTTTTTCTCAGTCTTATCTCGTCCTTCTTTACATCTATCCTTGTATAAACGTAACAAAATTTTGATAATCTTTTTGCAAATATATATAATATTATGAATCTATAAGTAAACATTCAGGGACTAAAAATGATAAAAATGAATGTAAAGTCATTATTACACGATGAAATATTAAAAAATGTGTATAATAATAATTTTTATTCCATGTAATCTTCGTGTTTAAAAAGATTAAATTTTTACGTATAATTATATAAATTGCAAATATGTATATATGAGCTACAGTTCATTAAAAGTATATATTAGTAATTAGCTAATTAGTAGTGTAAAGATAAACAACATACAAAATACGTACCTTGTCTATTGGAAGATGAAATCTGAACATATCGGAATATCAATATTGATTTGGCCGGACTCGTTAATTTCTAATTATTTATAAGTGACCGTTATAGAGTCACATATGAATGACGTAACGGCTTCCTGAGCTCTGATTGGCTGGCACACGATTTTCTGCAAAAGTATTATTATTTATTTTTGAGTACTTCATTGCAGAAATGAAAAAAAAAATCTAATTCTGAAAGAATATTAATATGATGATCTGATCATCCAATTATATCTCGTTAAGGGACAATTTCTCTGTTTTTGTCACCCTTCTCTCTGTCTCTGTCTCTCTCTATACATAGTAGGCATAAGAAGCCAATATAAAGCTGATCTATAGAGAAAAGACTAGAAGAGAGAGAAAGAGAAAAAGAGAGAGAGAGAGAGAGAGAGAATAAAAGTTTAATTTAAAGAGGATGTCATGTGGAAAAATGGTTAAATCAAATAGAAAGGAAAGTTAGTTTAGGTTTAATTAGATTTTATAATTGACTTACTATATTATACTATTTAAATATAATTTAAACTATAATTTTAAATTTATTTAATGTTAAATTTTATTTATATTATTATTAAATGTGTTATAACAATATATTTTTTATAGAAGCAATAAAAATTTAATAATTTTAAATTTTAGTAGTTTTTATATAACAAATATTTATAAATATATTGTTCCAGGGCCGGCTTGGGGTTCGTTGACCCGGTCTGGCAATCTGGGAATTGGCCCGCTTATGCTGGGGGGGTCTGGGGGGCGCGAGCCCCCAGGTTGCGCCGCAGGCGAAAATTTTTTTTAAAAGGGGGCGTGGCACTGGTTTTTACGCTAATTTTGAATTAAATTTTGTTTTTTTCACAATTTTTAAAATAATGTGTAACACTATTATATTGAAAAATAAGTATGTAATTGAACCATAACATTTTTTGATATACTACGATCTACATGACATGACCTTCGGCTACCTTAAAAAATATATTAGACAAAAATTGATGTATGATAGAAAAAAAAAAAACTATATTGAAGGAATGATTGTTATAATGTAATGGTTTAATTGAAGTATGGGGAAAAAAAGAAACAAGGGGGGGGGGCATAACAGGGATTTGTAAATTTATAATTATAGGAATTTATAGGTGTAGAGAACTTGAAAATTTTTCGAATGGTTTGACTTGGTTGGAAGAGCTTGATTTCAAGCTTAAATTTGAAAAAAACGAGCCATAACTTGGGGAAATCAATATTTAGTCCAAAATTCAAAAATAAAAAAAGCACTTCAGCCTGTGTGTCAAAAAAAAAAAAAAAAAAAGCTCATTTCTCATTATATACAAAAATTTATTTTTATTTTAAAGACAAAAGTTGTAAATTATTATTATTTTTAAGTATTAACAATTGATTTTACATGCTATAGAGAATTATAAACATTGTACTGTACTAAAAAAAAGTTTTTAGCCTTTTTTTTTATCTTGTATTCTTTGCAAATGCTTATTTTTAACGGGTCATTTACGGGCACATCTCGAATGTTTAGAAATATAAATAAATATATTTTTTATAAATAATTTAAATAAAATATAAATATATGAATTTAATAACTTTCCAAAATATAATATTTTATTTACATACTACTGTAGTGCAAGAAGTATTGAAAAAACGCAAATACGCAAATGATAATTAAAAAAAATGATATCACTTCTTTTCAAATAATAAAAAAGTAAGTTTTTTCAAAGTACCTTTGAACTTTTTTTAATTGATTTTTTTTTTCATCAGAACCAAAGGCCCGCAAAAGCAAAGTCCCGATCCAGGAGCCCGCGGACTAACTTGTACGGCCTTATGCCTAGCTGGCCCAAGTGCATAAAAAATTTAGTTGGTTTGCAATCATCTCAATGCTTTTTTTTTTTTTTTTTTTTAGTTACAATAAAAATGCGCATTCCAAGTAATTTGTGTGCATGCATTATAGATAAAGTCATATGATACAAAATTAAAATTAAAAAAAATATGCGGGTAAAGGTTTTAAAGTTTGGTTGTTTTTTTCTTCTTCTTTTTCTTTTCTTTTTCTTTCTTTTCTTTTCTTTTTTTTTTTCTGGCCCGCTTGGCCCGCAATGACGTTGGCCCGGTCTGCGATCGCAGACCTCGTCTTATGGCCAAGCCGGCCCTGTATTGTTCATGCTTGACCTTAATTATCATGATTAAATCAAACTGCTTACAGTAATGGCATTCCGATCCAAACTTTACAAGATTAACATTAATTATTATCCATTATTATACTATCGTTATTGCTACATTATGTGTCTATGCATTTATGTTATGAATAACTCAATAACATAGCATAGCATAGGAAAATAACTCATTTTGCCAGCTTAAAAATGCTATGTAATATTGAAATGGTTTGGCTTTCGAAAGCCACGAAAGTTGTGCAAAATAGGCGTTGAATTACAAAACTCTCACTACTTGTATGTAATAATTTTGAGAGCATTATGATATTATGATGCTGTTAATAGGTTGTATTAGTATCTCTAAGTATGTGAGAAAAATAAGAGTAACAAAAATTTAAGCGATTCTCCAAAAAGAAAATAGCCAAAAACTAAGTTTATCCTATGCTGAATGTTATTCGCTACTCCAGTATGCCCTCCAAGTGCATTAAATATGACGTCATGCGGATACACCCTTATAGTTGAATTTGCTTTATTAACATTCTCAGATAATTAATACAAATTTGAAACATCAAGGAAGGTTAACTTATTAAGTTCAATGACTGGATTTTTAACTAATTTGTTCTATTTATGTATTATAGTATTATTATTATTAATATTATTAATTAATGAAATAAAATATTTTAATCATAACTGTTTGAAAGCAAAGCAAAGCAAAAAAAAAAAAAAAAAAAAAAAAAAAAAAAAAAAAAAAAAAAAAAAAAAAAAAAGCTTTTATATCCCGTAAAAAGTTTGAAACTAAATAAACCTCTATACAGTATGAAAGAAAAGTAATAGATAATTGTAATTAAAGCACGCTACATTGAAAGCTATATATTACGCAAAAATCTTTAATTAAATAGATACAAAAAAGGTGACGCAAAATTGCAAGCACAAGGCTGCTAATGAGAGAATTTTACTGCTGTGATTGAGATGCGATCAAATTACCTGATTTTACCACTTCGTCAAGTTGCAATTTAAACCGAAATGGTTTTTTTTTCCTAATATTTATATCATAAACATCTATATGAAACGTTTTTATTATTTAGGTCTGTGATTTACAGACCTAATATCAATATTAATATTGGACTTATATTAAAAATTTTGGAATCGTACAGTGCTAGTGTAGAGGTTAAAAGCATAGTTGAATATATTGTTTATTTATTATTATTACTATTAGTTTGTTTTTTTTTAGCTTAAATTTTTTTAAAAATTTGTAATAAATTAAAAAAAAAAAAAAACGTCTCACATTCTCAGCAATAGTACAATGGCAGTACACCTCTTTTTTAGGCCTTTAAAAATAAAATAAAAAACACCGAGAGATACGCAAGGAAGAAGAAAGATTTTATTTTGCATACACAAATAAACTCTCTATATTTCATCCCTTGTTGAAATTTCAATAAAAAAGACATCTCATACAAAATTTATTTATTCAAATAAAACGTGACGATGTATTTTATTGAAATGTAAAAAAAAAAAGAAAAAAAAAAAAAAAGTTTATATGTTTTCAAATAAAAAGAACAACATAATAATTTTAACTGAAAGGAGATGATATTTGAAATGACATATAATTCTTATATTGTTTTAACGATAAAAGATATGATGTACTTAAATTTAAAATAAAATGGTTTATTGTTATAGTATGAGTATGTATATAATGTTTAGTTTATTTCTTTTGTGGAAAAGAAAAAAAAAAAAAAAAAAAAAGGAAATGAATTATTAAGATGGTTTAAGGATAGAATAATGTAGGGGAGTATTCTTATTATTTCTTCGCTTAGAAAATAAAAATGCACACATTTAACGCACAAACGTTGAGAGAGTACCTATATAGGGTGGTTGCATTCATATATAGGGTGTATCCACATGACATCACATTTAATGCGCTTGGAGGCCATACTGGAGTAGTCAATAACATTGATGAGCATTGAAAAAAAGCCAATCCTCTTCAAGTTACTTTTTTTATTATTGTTATTTTTCTCACATACTTGAGATACTAATTCAACATTTTTATAGTATCAATGCTCTCAAAAATATTACATAGTGTTTTTAAACTAGCAAAATGATTTATTTTCCTATGCCATCCATGTTATTGAGTTATCCAACATGAATGCATATAGTATAGACCCTATAAAAGGCAACACCATGTTGGATAACTTAACAATATGGGCGGGTATGGGAAAATAACAGTAGCTTGTTCTGTAAAGTAAAGTGAATCTCAACAACAGTGATTGGCTGACCAACAAAATACGACACATTCATTGGTTGATCTTGTTTTTTGAGCTAACAAAATCGACAAAAATTGAGTCACATGAAGAGCATGGAACTTTTTTGTGTGGAGTTTCTTTCATTCTTATCAAGTTCAAAGTTCTAAACGAAGAAATAACAATGATCGACCTGATCGACCATATGTATAAACGTAGTAAACAGGTAACGAAGTCATAATCAGCTGTTATAACAAAGGAACATATCGACACAAAAGTTGCGCCGGAAGTCTGACTTTGCAGAACGAGCTAGTATAATACATTTTGTAAGTTAAAAATAATTAGCAATTTTTTGAGAGCATTGATGTTCATAGTTTAAAATAGAAAAATAATAAAAAGAAATTAACTATATAAAATTTCTCATTTCTCAAAGAAAATACCTAAAAACTACATTTTATTCTATGCTGAGCAATTACATTTATCGTTTCAGTATATTATTATGGTGTGAAATTTCTATCGTTAAGAAGTGTAAAATCTTTTTCAAATGTATATTTAATGTATATACGTATTCTAATTGTAACTCAGGTCAAGAGTATCTTCATTTATTTTATAGATATTTTTATTTTTACTACAATATTTCTCATAACATCACCAGGATTTACATTTAACGGTTTGCACTTTTTCTTCTTTGTAATATCGTTACAATCATATTAATATAATCACTCTTTCTTAAAAATACCATTACATTCGAATAGATGCTTCTGACAAGTTATGATCAAAAAATGATTGGCATTAAATACCTTCCACTTTAATTTGTGATTTATTTTATAAATAAATAAAAACTTAACAATTTATTTAAAAATTACATTCTATTAAAAAAATATTACCATATAATTAAAAATTATATTTTAAAATTTACATTATAAATTTTATAAAAGTAAATTATTTGTTATTTTAAATTAATAAAGCTGCAATATCTTCTTTATAAAAATTTATTTCAAAAATAATTACAATTTTTGACAAAACTAATAGTTTAGTTAAAAAGAAAGTTCATATAGTTTACCGTTTTTACTATAGAGGAGAAGCTCTATTCTATATTTTCTAAATGTTATTATTTTTATGTTCTAATTCAACATATTAAATAGTAAAACCTGTTAATACAAACAATACATCGAAACTTTTATGTTATACGTAAAGAATAAATTACGTGATTTATGCTGCATTTATATTTATGCTACGAGTTCTTTAGATGAAGGTTATCGGTTAAAAAAAATTCTTAAAAATGTTCTGTCTTAAAACACGTAAAAGTATGTCTGGAATTCTTCATTTAAATATATCCGGAATTAGTGCAGAAATGTTTTCAAAAATCATAGAAAAAAAAAAAAAAAAAATCTCTCCACAACCTATAAATGTATTGTTGAACTAGGGGACCTTTCTAGTTTACCGATAAGCTCCATGACATAAATTGCTGTAGAACTATAAACGCATAATTAATGTTCTAAAATTGAGATACATACAGCATAAATATGACGTATTTATTCTTTACCCGTAAACATTTCATTTCACTTCTCTCTCTCTTTTTTTTTTTTTTATTATTAAGAAGAACACTAAGATTAACTTACTACTTTTCTTAAGTTAAAAGAATTTCTTTCTTTGGCTATATAGCCTTAAGTTTTACAATGCGAGTTAAAATTAAAACAAAATTGTGATGTTTTGTGTTTTCTTTCTTCGCATCTTACTGACGAACTGTGGTTCTACGTGGTCTACCCTGTAACATAAATTCATAATAATGTTTAGTAATTACACTATCAGTAGTACGTGGTGGCGCAATTACAACAACAATAGAAAAAAAATAATGTAAACACCATATTTTATACATATTTTACTTTTACTATTGCTATTTAGTATCAAGAAATTCATTGGTCATATATACTGTAAAAAATTTACTTTTTTTTTTTTTTTTTTTTTTTGAAAAAAATTATTAATATTTTTTTTTATTGTTGCATTTTACTGACTATTAAAAGATCAACTGTTTTGATTGAGGCTGACTTTTAGTGATTTCAATCACATCCACTTTCGTTTTTTCTTACTACGCATGCGCAGTACGTCGAAACGGAAGCGGATGTGTGTGAAATCGCTTATAGTCGGCCTCAAAACAGTTCTTCCTTTATCAATCATCCCTGTAAAATTTTTAAGGATTTAAAAGAGTTAAGATTAAAATTTTATTAATATTATATACAAAAATTCAAAATCCCTAAAACAAACTGACGTATGTTAAAATTGTAATATATTATACTGAACTGTATATTCAATTGTTTTCTTTACCTCTCGATAGACTCCTACTTTGGCACTAGACCTCGTCTCTCCCTCAGAGTTACTGGCTACACAAGTGTAGATCCCAGTATCCTTATGTCTTAAATCAACGATCTGGACCCATGACGTCACCATATAAGATTCTGGACCTCCACGAACTTGGATTGCCACAAATAGATCGTCACCTGAAAAATAATGAAATTTATTTAAATGCAGTGCAATAATAATGCTGTTCGTAAACCCTATATATTCTCAGCTCCTAAAATGACGATCAACTTTGGTTATTCAAATGGAATGCGCATTTTTTGGTGCAAGAAAACAGTTTTTACAAATAACACTATGGTTATCGGTATTGAATAATTTTTAAAAATTTCTTCTATCTTAAAACATATAAAATTATAATGCTCCTGTTTCACTTATTTCCATCCTTATTGTTAGTGCAGCAGCTTAAAAAAAAAAAAAAAAAAAAAAAAAAAAAAAAAAAAAAAAAAAAAAAAAAAAAAAAAAAGTTAAACAAATGGTTTTACCATGCTATAAATGATAGGAAATTAGGAGATCCTATAAGCTTTTCCCACTCGCCTAATTCATAACAACTCCATTAAGTTCTAATTTACATTACAATTGCTTATTATACACGCAAGGAAAAAAAAGACATTAATGAAAATTTCACTTTCTCTCTCTCTCTCTCTTAACTTAGGACCTAATATTCTCCCTGCAGAATTTTGCTATCAACCAGAAAAATTGATTGATTTTTATAGTGTACCAAAATCCACATAACACATAATATTCATAATGATTACTTGATTACTGCTTATAGAATAGTTTTTCTTTCATTATTTACTATATTTGGCTTACAATTTGTATCAAGAAACGTACAATTAGGTGCTGAGCAAATTGGTTAAATAGAACGCAAAACTTTATTACATATTTTATTTTAATATATTTGGTTTGGAAAATCAAATTGAAAACAATTTGTAACAGAAATAGTCTTAAGTAATTAAGCAAATTCTACTAGCATAATATTTTTACGTATAATGGTGTGCTTTTTATTACAATATACATATTTAGTAAAAAAGTTTCTTAATTTTTTAAATACAAACTTGAATAAAATTATATTTTTAATTTAATTTATTATTTTTTTTATATAATTGTAAAAAAATAATTTATAAATATAAAACATTAAATTAATATTTTAATATCATACGTACAATACTTGACAGCAGTTGTCAGATCGGAAATATTTTGATTTATGAATCAGCATGATATACACACTTGAATGATTCGAATATATTATTTTGAAATGTAAGAATAGCAATGGACTTCAATATTTAAAAGCTACTGAATAATACAGGAGCTACTGTTTTGAGGCCGCGACTATAAGCGATATCGTTTACATCCGTTTCCACTTACTACGCATGCG
Organism: Ecdyonurus torrentis; assembly: GCA_949318235.1. NCBI lineage: Eukaryota > Metazoa > Arthropoda > Insecta > Ephemeroptera > Heptageniidae > Ecdyonurus > Ecdyonurus torrentis. Next base: position 8,364,708 of record OX439133.1, on the reverse strand, counting down.
CAGTACCACAAAACGGAAGCGGATATGATTGAAATCGCTTATGGTCAGCTTTAAACTGTTGTTCCTTTATTAGTCATACGACAGGTCTATAAACTGATTATAATTATATATAATATTACGTATATTCTGATAAAGATAATAATACTAAAAATTTCATTAATGAGTAGATTCTAACGTAATTTTTTTACTTTTATGAATTTGTCGTTGCTAATTAGATTCACGGTGCATAATACGAGACTCCATTTTAACTTTAAAGAAAAAGTAAAATAATTATGCTTTGAACGGGAGATTTAATTTGATTAAATTTAACAAAATTTTACTTTCATATAATTATTATAACGAAATTATTTTTTACTTTTAAGTATAACTAGTACATTAATGTAATTTATGTATTCAAATTTAAAAAGAAAAAACTATTTTCCACTCTCCTACAATCAAAAACAATAAATTAATAGAACATTGATCACTTTTGTACAGTACAGTATACATATGGAATATATTAATATGAAATTACCATCATACTTACTATGTAACATACCAAGGTTTATGGTAACATACTAAAAAAATAAAATAAATGATAAACCATAATATATTTGAATATTAAAATATAATATCATTATGTGTACTTGTAAGTAAATAGCATGCGTACAGATTGAATACACTACGACGATGCAAATTTTACTCTATTTGTCTTAAAATTTATTAAAAATGAGACTTGAATTGATACTTCTTTGAACTCCCTGTTATGCCTTAGAATGTTCTAACTTTTCAAATGATGTAACACTTAATCGCTTGAAATCATTTGATTGATGGATATTAACAGCTGCGTAAATAGCTTAAGACCCGTAAATTTTTTAATTTATTATTATAAATATATACATATATTTTTTAATAATAAAATAAAAAATTATAATAAAAATATAAACTAAATAAAATAACTTTATGAATTAAGTATTTTTATAATGTATAATAATAAATATAAATAAAAATACTGTATTAAATTTATATAAAAAGTTACTATATTATTCCTATAATAATAATAATAAAATATTGTTGCGATTTCCGCATACGATTTGTACTGATAGAAAAAAATCTGGCGTAAAATTGACATAAACATCTTGAAATAATTCTTAATTTGTCCTATGTACGTTGTGAATTATTTCCATTATTTTATATTATTGTAAATTGTGATACAATTTTACATCTCGAATATTCGTATAACAATGTCTCTGTACAGAATCAAGTCAGAATTATTTTGAACAGCATACGACATCTATTAGTTTTATCTCGCACTTACACAGCATATCTCTGCATTTACCATGTACCATTCCACATTTGAATTATATTCTTCTACCCATATTGTATAAATAAATGTTATGTGTAATATTTAGTTAACTTTTAACATGTTTTATAAATATTGCAATTAGTAGTAACTTTTTTTCTACTTTTTTTTCCGGAACGCCGTGAACGCAATCATTGTGTTTGTATTAAAATATAGTGTAGTATAATTATACTATATAGTACAGAGACAGAGTAAAATGTACATTTCATATTTGCGTATCTTTGATAAGACAAGATCACAACATCGTAATGCTGTCTTAAAAAAAAAATAATAAACAAAAGAAGAAGAAGCTTTTTAATAATGATAATTTTAGTAATTATAGTTTGATATTTTAAAGATTTTACTTGCTTCAATTAAAATTTATTATAAAAAAAATGTTATGAATAACAATTAATTAGAATTTTGTAAATAAAAAAAAAAAAAAAAAAAAAAAAACTATATTTCCTCTATAGAAGATAATTTACAAAACGTTCAATTCCTTCTTTACCATACATGTTCTTCTCCTTTACCATGCATATTAGGGTTATTTACTCTCAACTATTTGTTAGATCACTTACTAGGTAGGTTCCTCATTTCTCCATAATCCTCCTTGAACTCCCAGTGAATGTCAGGGATGGGGAATCCCTTGGCCTCACAACCCAGAGCTAGTCCTTCATGTAATCCACCTGTGGTGTCTTCAGGAGGGGATACGATCAATGGAGCTGAAATCATATTTATAATTAATATTCATGATAAAGAAAGGTGTTAACTTTTCAGGAGTATAGCCGCGTCATTATAGTAAATAAATAAATATTCTTCTTTATTTAACATTAAAAAAAAAATGAAAATGGGTGAGGTTTAGGCCTGAAAAATGACTGGCTCACTCTTAACCCAAACAAATGGTTAGAATTAAATGTATATATATGCACTGTATATATATATATATATGTAAAGCTATAGCATTGACGATTATAATTCAAATAATAGTAATGATAAACTTTATAGACAAAAAAATTGAATCAATAACATTTTGTAGGTTCAAGAGAGAGAGAGAGAGAGAGAGAGAGAGAGAGAGAGAGAGAGAGAGAGAGGAGATTAGGAAATAAAATATAAAGTAAATTATTTAAAAAAAAATTTGAACTATTTAAGAATGATTAAAATTATTTGATCTGAGAAGCTAATCGCAGTGTTATTGCAACAAAGGTCTGATGGTTCATGCGTTGAACTTGCATATGCAAGAGGTCGTAGGTTCGATCGCAGTCACCAACCAGGCTTTTACAAAAGCCTGGTGATGGAACGAGGCTAGCTTGGAGATTCAGGAGGCTAAGTCAACTTTTGCCGACTATCCTGGCTGTGTCCATGGTTTCCTCATTCTGTTATGGCAAATACCGGGATAGACCCGTTACGGAAGAACCCGTACAAACAAAGATACACATTTTTCCGGATGATGTGCGGTGTAAAAATACTGTTAGAAAACTGCACTATAGTACCTCACTAAGTTTTATCCATTAAAAGAATAAATTATAATGATAAATGATAGTTACCTGATTTGCAAGGCCCTCGTGTCTTCATAAACAACGCTCCTTGTCTGTGGAACATGACGGCTTCGTGTCTCAATATGCAGATATTGTCATACGTCTGACCATTGGAGCCACATACTGGTTCATTTTGCTTGCACATACACAGCGCCTCTGGCTGGTCCTGTAAACAATATATCATTGCTATAACAAATATAAATAATGAAGAAAAAAAATGCAAAAAAAGACATGATCCTAAATTGATTGATATACGTGAATTTCCAATTATTGAAACCATTTACGAATTTTTAATATATTTTTGAAAATGGTATTAGTCAAGTATGCGAGAAAAATAATATTAGCTAAAAAGTTAACCGATTTTCCCAAAGAAATTAGATAAAAACAACGTTTGTCTTATACTGAGCAATGTTATTCAGTGGCGGTCCTACAGGGGGGATTGAGGGGCGGATATCCCCGGGCCCACTAGGTTTGGGGGGCCCGGGACGAGGCCTACATATAAAAATTTCAAAGAAGCTAAAAAAAAAAAAAAAAAAAAGGAACTTAAGAGACAGGAAGAAGAGAGAGAGAAGTTTATGAACCAATTTAATGATTTTCATTAGTAAAATTATCCCTATAGCAAACAAATTATCCAAACAAATTTATAATGTTAAAAAAAAAAAAAAAAAACTAAAGCATATAAATCTACAGTCAGTATTTTCTTATATTTCTAAACAAGGGCCTCCATGCTGGTTTAAAAAGGTTAAATAAACTATAGTTTACTATAGAACTAGAATTATAATGAAGACTTAAAAAATTTCAGGGTGTTATTTTATTGCATTTTTATTCTAAAAGAGGGCAATGTCCTAAGTCGATAGATATGGACATTTGTAAGTTTTGAGCTGATTGCGTATTAATTAATTTTTAAAATTCTTAAACTGATGTTACAGTAACTTTTCCTATGCCCGCATGCATAGAGGTATTGCGTGTTGACATTTTTCGATTTTATTATTATTTTTTTAATAGAAATGCTCAATGAACTCAAAATTTACAATATTGCAAATAAGTCGATTCAGGACAATGTCTTCTTTTTTAGAATTTGAAATAAAATTTTACACTGAAAACTTTTTTAGTCTTCCTCATTATGGCCGTGCGTTGATAAAAAAAATTTTCAATGATAAATAAACACTCTAGCTCGATCTTCCTAAATTTTCACCATTTGTATTCGTCAAATTGACCCTGTCCTCTGCTCATTTAAATGATGATGGCGATCAACTTTGGCTATTCAAATGGAATTTGTGCATTTTTTTTTTTTTGCTAGAGACCAGGGTTCACGACCAACACTTTTGTTTTGGAAATTTGAAAATATTTCTAACAGAAGAAAAAAAAACTAAAATTTATAGCTTTTTGAGAATATGAAGAAAACATTTTTTGCATGCGCTTAATCTTGCCTAAATCTGCAAAGTAATTAAAATTAATTTATTTTTCATTATGAACTTTTGTATACTTTTTTTTTTTTTAAATATTTCATTCTAAATTAAAGTTTAATTGTTTTTAAAAAACAATGATAAAAAAAATTAAAAAATCATAAAATAAAAAGAATATTTTGATTTTTTTTTTCTTAAAGCTGTCTGCACTGACAAATATACTGAATTTATACACGGAATTGCCTGTAAATAGTCACGTGGTAAAAAAAAATCGCACCTGCGGTGGGCTATTGGCGCTTCGCGCAGCTATTGAGGGGGCCCTGTCAGATTTCTGTCCCCGGGCCCAAAATTCGTAGGACCGCCACTGATGTTATTCATTGCTCTAGTATGGCGTGTCAAAATGCATTCTATATGACGTCATGCGCATACATTCTATATAAGCAAAATTGATGTTTATTGAAAATACAGAAACATTTAGTGTAAACGTATTATATAGTTTTAAACTATATAATATTAATAACAAATACTTGAAATACTAAAAATACATAAAAACATCTATCAGTACCATATCCTTGCGCAATGTTGCCGTGTTTGTGGTATTTAATGAATTTTTCAGCATAGGAAAAACAATTTACCCACAATTGTCGCAAAAATAAAACTTTAATATGACTGTATAAGCATTTTTCTCATATTCTTCTAGCTTATTAGAACCTATAATTAAGGCTTAGATAATTGCATGAGGGTTGAAACTTACGTTAGTTTGTTATTTAAAGGAATAGACCAGAGAAAAACATAAGCATATTTATTAGAGCTGTAAAAAACTCGAAATATTTTTAACCCGGGCTGAAATTTTTTAGCCCGGGTTGACTTGAAACCCGGGTTTAGCTTGAAATCGAGCTTAAACTCGAAAAACGAGCCAAAGCTCGGAAAGCTCGACATTTGAGCCAAAATTTAAAAATGAGCTTTCGAGCCTATGAAGAAAAAATCTCGATTTTTATTATGAAAAAAATGTTTTTGAAGGATAAAAGTCATAAATAAAATATAATAATTTTTAAAAATATTTTCAAACAGCTTATTTTGCATGATAGAATATTAAAAATGCAATTTTAAACAAAAATTACAGACATTTTTTTCTTTGCTTTCTTCTAAAATTGTACTTTAGCTCGATTTATTTTCAAAAGCTCGTTATTTTTACGAGTCATTTACGAGCTCAACTTGAAAAAGCTCGTTTTCGAGCTAAAAGCTCGAAACCCGGGTTTACCATTTTCAAAAAAACGAGCACCCGAAGATTTTGGCCCGGGCGGGTGCTCGAACCGGTTTAAATTTACAGCTCTAATATTTATATCACAAAACACTTGATGGGATTTACATAAATAACATTAGTTTGTCTCAAACCCCAACTGTAGCCCCGTAGCAGTGATCAGAAAATTTCAATTTATGCAACCCGTACAGCATTTTCATACTAATTTTTGCATGTTTCTGACGTCATAAACCTGAATTTTCACGCAAATTGCATACTTTACAGTTTTTTCACTCTCTCTCGTGGGGCTACATTAACATTCTGGTAAAAATTGTCATCGGTTTTGAAGATCCCATTTCGTGTTTATTCATTAAAAAGCACATGTTATTTTATGTGGTCTATGGCTTTAAAAAAATTATAAATATTTTTCCTATATTCTGGCCTGTGTATTTCTTACCAAAAAAAATAGCGACTCTTATGAGTGCAACTCGGTCTATAGTATACTATACATCTCAATATACATTTATGTGGCAATGGTTCATTCAATATTTGCGAAACAAAATTTACAACATATAAACTAGGCTGGTGTGTTATTGCGACTGCGGTGATAGTTTATTTATATTACGATAGCACAGTTTATTTTAAATGAATGGATCACATTCATCTACTATTTCCTTATAGAAATACATTTAGTATAAGTTATTTTAATATTTTTTTTTATGCATATATTTTTACTCTGTTTTAAATTATATAAATATTTAATAAATTTAATTACAATAATTTAAAATTACTATTTTAAAATTTTATATATTTAATGATTTTATTACTAATTTTTATTATTATATTAAATACTTTAAGTTATATATTTTATTGTATTATTCGTAATATCTTTAATGTTAAAAATGTAATCTCAACTTGGTATTCTAAGGGTTTGATTCAGTATATTCAACTATGATGAAATGGAAGTCTAGCATGTCAACAATATGACAGAAAATGTAACTGAATGATGCGGTAAAAAAGATAAATAATAATAATACACGAGAATATAATTAAATAATTATATTGTTACAGTAATTGAATGTTATATAATTTGAATTTTTTAATTTGTCTCACTCTTAAGTTGAACTAAGCAATGCATTTTTTTTTTCATTTTGAATTTTTAATGACTAATTATTATTTTATTATTAAAATCTCTGATTTGCCGGAAAGTAAATTATTACTACCTATTAGGCATAAAAAAAAAACATGCGTGACTCATCAAAGTACTCATTAAATTAGTATCTCAAGTATGTGAGAAAAATAATAATAAAAAAAATATTAACCGATTTCCAAAAGAAAATTGGCTTAAATAAAGTATGTACTATGCTGAGCAATGTTATGCATTACTCCAGTATGGCCTCCAAGCGCAATAAATATGACGTCATCCGCATACACCCTATACTTGTATAGGTGACTTAAAGCCATCGCATAATTCCTATCACTTTCCATTGGGTTTTCAAAGAACAGAGAGAGAGAGAGAGAGAGAGAGAGAGAGAGAGAGAGAGAGAGAGAGAGAGAGAGAGAGACTTTAAAAACAACCCCCATATATTTCAACAGTTACTCAAAACATTGAGAAACAAAGGGTTAAAAATTAATTATATACATACACAACAAGAATATGTTGATTGAAATTTTGAACCCTCTTACTAAACATTATGCATGATGTCAACATTAAACACGTGTTTAACGTCTGTTATATTATATGACGTCATAGTCACGTGATATAGACAAAAACATATCCTTTGTCATCATTAAGGATTAATTTGTTATTATTTATAATATTAAATACAACTGTATTGTAAAGATTTGTTGTAAGTTTTTTACTTATTGATATTTATGGTATTGGTTAAAATATTTTAGTAAAGTTTTTTTTTTTTTTTTTTTTTTTTTTTTTTTTTTTTTTTTTGCTGTAGGGTGGTCTGTTGGATGATTTTAAATTATTCAGTTCAGTTTCTTTATTGATTATAATACCAATTGGTACATATTGATTACAAAAATATTTATACAGGAATACAATATATTTCATAATAGTTTCAGTCATCATAGATATTATTCGGAATATATTCTTAAAATCTTTAATAAAATTTAATTTATTATTATTGAATTCCAATGAAGAAAAGCATCAATATTTTACGTGGTAATTTTATTTCATCATATTATTCAAAAGGGGAATTAATCGATTGATATGCATATTTCTAATTTTTTGTTTATTATATTTATAATGGAATATTTTAAGAATTTGTCATCACTGATAACCTTTATTGCAGTTTTTTTTTAACTTAAGATTAAAATTACTTATAAAACCAATAGTTCCTATACAATATATCACTTTGGCAAAAAAAAAAAAAAAAAAAAAAAAAAAAATGAAATACATGCTTTAGAGATGAAAGGGCAAAATAATGATAAAATATTCAAAACTTTTATATAGTAAAATAATATCACTAGTGTGTACGTAACAATATTAATTGTTGTTTTTTGATGTGTTACTCTTGTAAACAATACTTATTCTTATTATTTATTATTAGAAACAAAATTATTTATATTGACCCAGGCAGTTCATTAGAGACACAGTTTTTGGCATGCTAATGGATTTTTACGGGTTATTTAAATGGAAAAAGTCGATTGGAGCTTATCGGTTTAGCTCGCGGGGGGGATGCAGGGAAAGCTAAGGGTCCCCTAAATTAACATTACGCTTATGGGAACCCCCCACTTTTTTTTTTTTTTTTTTTTTTTTTTTTTTTTTGAAATTTTTGAGAAAACTACTTTGCCGATTTCGGAGAAATTTCAATGAGAAATATACTAGGCATATTTTTTACGTGTTTTAAGGCCTAGAAAATTTTTGAGAATTTTTTTAAACCGATAACCTCCATTGTTGGCACTTTGAGAAATATTGAATTCATAGTATAATAGATGCCACTACCACCACCATCGAGTTAGAGAACTTTAACACATCGAGTCAAATCCTATACCCTGGGTATTTAAAATTTCAAGTTTCAAGTCTCTAGCTTTATAAGTTGAGTAGTATAATATTATTTTTATTTTTTTTTACTGCTAAGAATTGACACCTGCCAACAACTGACCATAACAATACTACAACAAACATATTGGTCTTGTCAAACTTAAATTAATAATTAAAACAATAATATTTAACACTAATTGTTATTTATTTTACTTTTTTTTTTTTTTTTTTTTTTTGCCGTCAATATAAATATACTGTTGAAGATATAAACTATGCGTGTGGTTTTACAATTGATAACTCAAGATGAACTCTTCCATAGTTCACTGGGTTAAAATGAAGGTCATATTATAACACTGAACAAGATATTCCAAACACTGATAATATTCAATATTATTATTTTTTTTATTGCATTCTCATATATTATAGAGTGTATGCGCATGGCGTCATACTAAATACGTTGGGACGACATACTGCTGGAGTAATAAATAATTTTCTTCAGTATAAGACAAATGTTTTTTTTTTTTTTTTTTTTTTTGGAAAATAATTATTATTATTTAATTATTATTTTTCTCTCATCCTTAAAATCCTAATTAAATTATCTATAGCATCAATCCTATCTAAATTTTATGAATTATAATTGCAAAATATATAGTTTACTCATAACAGCCTAAGTTTATTACTAATAATGACGTTTTTTTGACATTTATATAATTAAAACTAATATTATTAAGTTTTTTTTGTAGTACAATTTGTTTTGTAATATTTATATTTGTTGGTTTTATTATAATATATATTATTATTTAAAAATTTTAATTTAAAATAAATTATTATAAATAATGCCAGCTTTCAATTCATCAGTTTTCTAACGTTAAAACATAAATTTTTGATCAGTTCCAACGGATGACTGATGAGCGATAAAAATCCCGAAATGCATGCAATTTTGTTGAAGTAACACATTTTCAAATTTTTAGAATTCAAAGTCATAGACCACAGAAAGAAGAATGTGCATTTTAATGAATAAACACGAAATGGGATATTTTATACTAATGACAATTTTTACCTAAATGGCTTTTTTTTTTCTTCCTACGTAGTATTATTATTTCCCTCTTATAAATTTGTAAATGTAATCAAAAAATTTTATGAATGTTTTCTATTGGGGTTATAGGTGTAAGAGTGGGCCAGTTATATTGTCAGGCTTTTAAACCTCGCCCTTTCAAAAAAAAATTATTTTTTTTCTATACATTTTTTTGAATAAAGACGATTATCTATATTAAGTATATAATAATCTATTAAAAGTATATGAGAGGCTATTTCCACTTTTTACAACGGCGGCACCCGCGACGAAAAATTTTCGCCGATCGAATTGAAATTTATACACGAAGTACATACTAATGAAACATGTTTCGTCATAAAATATTTCTGAAAAATTTTATTTGGTTCGCGAGATACACGTATTTGAAAATGGCGGCCCATGCGCGATATGGGCATTTAGAGTCAACTTCTGGCCTCTGCATCTCTTCTTGTAAAAGAGATATTTAAAAAATTCTTTTTCGAGGGAGTAGACCAACATGTTAACTTATAATTTATTTGTGCACCAAAATTTCAAAACTACCCAAAGTATTTTTTAATAATTTAACAAAAATGCCGAGATTCTTCAAAATTGCCTATTTTCTACGACCCGGCAAAAATACTCAAAATTTTTTTTAATGATATTTAACGTACTTTTTAGTTCAATAGTATCCTTATTAATACTTTTTTATTGAAAAAGTAATTTTTGAAATTTTACATAAAGTACAATACTCGACAAAACAACCGACATTTTGTCAAATTGATGATATTTGACCTCAAATATGGCCATGTTACCCATTGTTTTCGGGAAATCAAAGTTGATGAAAAGAAAGCTTACATCTTACTCTACACAAGCAAAAAATAAAAAATGTGCTTATGAAGTTGCATCTACGGTTTGTAGCTATCTTCGTAACTTGCTTTTCGCGCGCTATACGTGATGTCAGCGGCTGCATATAAACATGCCCGCTAACATTAAAACGACCAAAAATGTTGTTAAAATATTATATCTTTATAGTTTTGTTGACTTGAGTAAAAATTTTCATTGTTTCTGTAAAAAAAAAAAAAAAAAAAAAAAAAAAAAAATCCATTTTGTTGACTTATGCTGAATTTTTGAGGATTCCTCTTCCCGCTAACTTAATCCAGGGTAAGGGCAACTTCTAAACCTGCAATAGAATAGACATGGAGACCCCACCATTTAAAAATTCTTAAAAATAGGTCATAAGTCAGTTTGTACTAATATAATATAAAGATTATAACAAAATATAATTATTATTCCATTTTTTTGTAAAGTTATCTATATATAATACAGATAGTAACATGACTTTTTTTCCAGAAAACATCAGAATTTATTTGTTTTATTGTTTATTTTCTTTATTTCCTTTTTTTACAGTTTTACAGTAGAATACTTTAGCAATTACAGATGAAACCGCAGCAGGTTCAGGAAAATCTTATAATCTTCTATTTCTAAGTATTGCAAAACGATTGTTTTCAGCCATTTGCAGATTTTTTTTGTTTTTTTTTTTTTTAACATTTTTTTTATATATAAATTAAATACATGAATGTATGTTAATTTTTTTCACCTCGGTGCATTAATTTTCATCTTAAAATATTATAATAATAAACATCGTTTAGCAATGCTTAGAAATAGAAGATTATAAGATTTTCCTGAACCTGTTCGCGGTTCCGCCTGTAATTGGCGAGAGTATTCTATATTGGTAAATTGTTATAAAACAGGAATAATAATAATAAAAAATTTGATAAACAATAAAACAAATAAATTCTGATGTTTTCTGGAAAAAAAGTCATGTTACTATCTGTATTATTTATAGATAACTTTACAAAAAAAAAATGGAAATAATAATTATATTTTGTTATAATCTTTATATTATATTAGTACAAACTGACTTATGACCTATTTTTAAGAATTTTTAAATGGTGGGGTCTCCATGTCTATTCTATTGCAGGTTTAGAAGTTGCCCTTACCCTGGATTAAGTTAGCGGGAAGAGGAATCCTCAAAAATTCAGCACAAGTCAACAAAATGGATTTTTTTTTTTTTTTTTTTTTTTTTTTTTTTTTACAGAAACAATGAAAATTTTTACTCAAGTCAACAAAACTATAAAGATATAATATTTTAACAACATTTTTGGTCGTTTTAATGTTAGCGGGCATGTTTATATGCAGCCGCTGACATCACGTATAGCGCGCGAAAAGCAAGTTACGAAGATAGCTACAAACCGTAGATGCAACTTCATAAGCACATTTTTTATTTTTTGCTTGTGTAGAGTAAGATGTAAGCTTTCTTTTCATCAACTTTGATTTCCCGAAAACAATGGGTAACATGGCCATATTTGAGGTCAAATATCATCAATTTGACAAAATGTCGGTTGTTTTGTCGAGTATTGTACTTTATGTAAAATTTCAAAAATTACTTTTTCAATAAAAAAGTATTAATAAGGATACTATTGAACTAAAAAGTACGTTAAATATCATTAAAAAAAATTTTGAGTATTTTTGCCGGGTCGTAGAAAATAGGCAATTTTGAAGAATCTCGGCATTTTTGTTAAATTATTAAAAAATACTTTGGGTAGTTTTGAAATTTTGGTGCACAAATAAATTATAAGTTAACATGTTGGTCTACTCCCTCGAAAAAGAATTTTTTAAATATCTCTTTTACAAGAAGAGATGCAGAGGCCAGAAGTTGACTCTAAATGCCCATATCGCGCATGGGCCGCCATTTTCAAATACGTGTATCTCGCGAACCAAATAAAATTTTTCAGAAATATTTTATGACGAAACATGTTTCATTAGTATGTACTTCGTGTATAAATTTCAATTCGATCGGCGAAAATTTTTCGTCGCGGGTGCCGCCGTTGTAAAAAGTGGAAATAGCCTCTCATATATAATCTATAATTTCTTAATAATATAATTAAGTATTTAAATACTCTATCGATTAGTGATTTATTAAATCTTACGTTTTTGTTAGAATATTATTTTGATAATGATCCTGGTACACCAAGAGAACATGAACATTATACAAGAACTGTGTTAAAAAAAAACAATGATATAGTACCAAATATATTAAATAGATTTACAGAAAGAACAACAATATATGTTTTGAAAAAATTATGGAATCAGATTCTGTTAAATTTAAAGAATCTGCATAGTAAAATACAAGTTAAAAATGTTTTAAAGAGTATTTAATTGAAAAAAATATAATAAATAAAATATGAAGGAAAAAAATAAATAAATATAATATCCTTTTTGTTATCAAATATTAAATTGATGGTATGATTATCAAGTTATAAATAATTAAATTTACTTTCGTAATTGTTGCTTAAAAAAAATTTTTTTGAACAAGTTTTTGTATTGTTACTACAGTTTTGATTTACATAATATAATTATGGAACTTTTTGTATGGTTAATTTTTTTTTTTTTGTATGATGTTTTAATTATTTTTTTGAGGTTATAAATTATAACATAGGATATATTATGTTAAGGATTGTATATAGATGGCTTGTATATCAAAATCTAAAAAGAAAACTTTGAAATTTTATGATGCCATTTGAAAGTTAATAGTAACAGCTACCTATGATAAAATTTTCAGAACCCGTGACCTTCAGATAAGAGAGAAATTATTTATTGAAATTAACATGAGCTCTTATGGGACTAAAACTTCAAAAAATCATAATTAAAAATCTAGCGTTTTAGAAGATACCTAATCCTAATGTATCACTGTGCAAAATTTCAGATTTTTCTGTCTTTACAATTTTTTAGTCAAATCCCGCAGTAGCTGATTTCCCGCCTTAAGTGAAATAACCTATGTTAATGAACCAGCCGATAAGGCCTCGGCCTTGGTTGGATCTTTTGAACAATTTAAGAATAATAATAATATAAAAAAAAAAAAAAAAAAAAGGAAAATTCAAGCTATTAATTTCAAAAAGCTAGTTTTATTTTATATTATTGACTATAATATACAAAAAGGTTAAGAAACAAAACGAGAGAACTGCGAGTCGTTTCAATTAAGATTGTCAATGTAAAAACATGTAACAAATATATTGTATTTCTTTAAATAGTTTTGTATTCAGTATGTACCAATTGGTATTATGATCAATAAAGAAACTGAAAACTGTCAAAGTGTATTAACTAATAAATAGACGTTTTATGATATACTAGCTCGTTCTGTAAAGTAAAGTGAATCTCAATAACAGTGATTGGCTGACCAACAAAATAAAACACATTCATTGGTTGATTTTTTTTTTTTTTTTTTTTTTTTTTTTGAGGCGATAAAAGTGAGTCGCATATTGAGACTGGAACTTTTTTTGGGAAGTTTATTTCATTCTTATCAAGTTCAAAGTTTTAAAAGAAGAAATAACAATGATCGACCATATGTATAAACGTAGTAAACAGGTAACGACGTCATAGCCAGCTGTTTTTAACAAAGGAACATTTTCGAAGCTGGCTCAATATTTGTGTGTAGTTTACAGAACGAACTTATACATATAAATAGTAAGTAAAATCGCCTCTCATCCCGCACTGTATTATAAGCGTCGTCTGTTACTGTAATTAAGGTACTTAGGAATAAGTTAAAAACAAAGGATGAAAAAAGGTGATTTTTTTTTTTTTTTTTTTTTTTTTTTTGCTACCCACAACCCCATTTACCTTGAACTGCGTTATCTTTGTGGCTATTTGTTGCTAAATTTACGATTTTTCCATATCCAATGCTTAAATTTAAAAACCTTGTGATTTAAAAGGAAAAATGCATTGTGGTAATTAAAAGTAAATTTTTATTTCACATGATTTCAAACTGCCTGTACATTAAGAAAATTTTAAATGATGAACTAACGTAAGAAACAACAACGCCCAAATATATAACAAGAGTGGGCGTCTGAGCGTGATTTTGAGTCACTCGCTTCCTTGCATGGCTTTGTATATAGGCGCGTTCTCAAGTTCAAGAGCATAATAAAACTTTTATTTAATAATACAACAGACTGTACTATACTGACTAAAACAAAAGTAATAATTCTAATTATAAATTTTATAATAGTTTAATATTTAAAGTATGGTTTTTAATAGAAATTTTATTATTTTTATTAAATATTTTATTTATAAAAAAAATTAGAATTTTTGATAAAATATTTATATAATGTACTATCATAAATATAGTATTTATTTATGAATTAATTTTTATAATTAATATATATAGTACATTCAATAATTAAACCCTGTCTTCAGCTGATAATATCTTCAATTTGTGAGTTTATGTATCATGCTACAAAATTAACAAAATTAATATGGTAACTATGGACAAAAAAAAAAAATTTATAATTGAGTAAACATGTCAGTATCAGTAAATCAAATCTTTATCAGTGCATTAGTTTAATTAGGCTATAGGCACTATCTGAAATTAGGGCAAGAAATCAGGTGACAAAAAGATTGTAAAGAAAGAAAAATGGGAAATTTTGCACAGTGATACTTTAGGATATGGTATCTTCAGAAATGTAAAAAATTTGGTGGGTCACCCTGCTAGATTTAAAATTATGATTTCTTGAATTTTCAGTCCCATAAAAGCCCATGTTAATTTCAATAATTATTATCTCTCTTACCTGATGGTCACGGGTTCTGAAAATTTTATCATCTAATTAGTTGTTACTATTAGCTTTCAAATGGCATCATAAAGTTTCGATTTTTTTTTTCTTTTTTAGATTTTGAGATACAAGCCTTCTATATACAACCCTTAACTTTCAAATGAAATCATAAAGTTTGGAAGTTTTCTATTTAAATTCTGAGATACAAGGCATCTGAATACAACCTTTATGATAAAATTAGTAATGTTGTTATTAGATTTTATTCGGTACATCAATATTTGCAGCATTTAGCATTAAAAATTCATTGAACTATGAAAAAAAAAAAACTATTTATTAGTTCATATATTTCTATTATAATCGGTCCTTAAGATTTTGAATATAAGCTGCATAATTCAGTTAAACTTACTCATTTTTTTAGATTGGAAAAAAAATTAGTTAAATTTATACATTTTAAGGCAAACCATGGAAATTTTTATTGATTTTCGTCACAACTTTAAAACGTAATTAAATATATTTTGAGGGCCAGTTTTCATTATCAGTTTACTTTTATCAGTATATAATAATAAAACTGTTGCATGATTTTAAAAAAAATCTAAATAAAAATTATCTGTCATAAAAATTATAAGACATTTTTATAATTATATAACTTTAAACTAAAAAAAATATACACAAACTAACAAAATTGTTTTTTAGTTGATATAATTAAAAAAATTGTATTTATAGTATAAACTTTTAAAATATAATTTTTATTTAAAATTTATTTATTTGACATAAAACGTTGCGACTTTTTTAATAAAATATTATAATATACAGTATTCATATATGTTTAGTATTTTTTATAAGTAAATATTTATAAATATTATACGGTAAACAATTTATTATGTGATGCTCATGACAGCATTTTTAATCATACAATGATACAATAAAAGATATGTGTTTATGATTGATTATGATGTATACTTTTAAATTATAGGACGTATTATGTTAAATATCTATTGTAAATAGCAATGCTAATATAAATATACATTATTAAAAAAAAGTAAGATCTTAAGCCGGAAAATCAGTACTGCTGTATATAAAAAGTTGTAAAGAAAGAAAAATCTGAAATTTTGCACATTGATACCACATTTTAAACTATGATTTATTGAAGTTTTAGTCCCATAAGAGCCTATATGTTAATTTCATTAAATATTTTCTCTCTTATCTGATGGTCAAAGTTTCTGAAAATTTTATAAAAGGTATAGCTAAGTTTTGAATGACATTAAAAGTTTGTAAGTTTTCTTTTTTAGATTTTGAGATGCAAGCCATCTGAATACAGCCCTTAATTATTTTTACGTTTAAACTGTCTTTAGATTAAAGTTAGATTTTAAGTTTAACGTTATGTCACTTGAAAGCAACTTTTTGTATGATAAAATAAAACAGTTCTGTTGTATGCCTTTAATAAAATCATAACTGAATAAAAAATAATAATAATGTGAAACATAATTTTAAACGTTACAATATACATAATAAAACAATTTTAGTAATTGCAAAGGATATATCAAAATATTTCATTAGTAATTTAAATATTTAAAATAAAAACTAAAATAATTTTTATTGTTATTTATTATTTATTTATATAAATACAAATATTTAAATTGTTTGATATATTAAATTTATAATACTGAATTATTGTACTATATTTTTAAGAGTAAAGTTTTATTTAAAAAAATACATTACTGACTAGAGTAAACTGTAGTTATCGCTCAATAAAGTCAGCATGTATACGCACTGTGGCGCTGAAGGAAGCTCAATTCGTTACAACTTTCGTCTCGCATAAAGTTAAGTCTGATAAATAAATGGAATCATTGTTACCCTTAATTCGATATGGAAACACGTAAATATTAGAAAAATTATCATTAAAAAATTTCAACAATGTTATGATAAAAAGTTGAACTTATTAATGTAACAACATAATATTAACTAATTTTCTCATTACAATGGTCGTAAATTTAAATATTTTAAATATTAGCTTAACCGACGTCGGCCATTAGACTCAAACTTCTCTCGTCAAAAAAAGCTGAAATTTTGCACAATGATACTTCAGCTTGAGACAATTTCAAATAAATAAAAATTTTGGAGGGTCACCGTACAAATTAATTTTATATGATTTTTTAAAATTTTAAGCCCATAAGACCCAATGTTAATTTCAATATTTTTTTTCTTTTTTTCGGGAAGGTCAAAAATCTTAAAATTTTTATCATGGCTAGGTGTGACCTTTAGCTACAAAATGACACCAAATTGAGATCTAAAACACTTCTAGTTTTTGAGATATAAGTTCGGTACCCTACTCCCTTAAGCTTACTTTTATTTTTAGATATAAAAGAAAAAAAAATGCTCATCTTATGATTCCATTGGGAATTGACTTTCGTCGCGGTTTTAATACATAATTAGAGTTATTTTCAGAGCCGTTTCTTATTATCAATCAACTTAAACACTATCAGAAAAATAAATAAAGCAATTGTTTCAAAAATCTTAAAAAAAGAAAAAAAAATCTGCTAGGACTTTGAGTACTAAAAAACATGGATATGAATGGGAAAATGACACTTTTTGCCACTTGAAAAATGCATATCATATAAAAATATATTTATGAGATCATTGATGATGTTAATAGATTATATTAGGTTTGTAATAAAAATAATAAATAATTTTCCAAAGCAAATTAACAATTAGCTAAAAACTACGTTTGCTCTATGCTGAGCTATTTTATTTATTGCTCCAGTATGGCGTCGAAGTACATTCAATATGACGTCATGCACATATACCCTATAGATATATTAAACATATGAAAATTTTGCCAGTTTAAAAATAATTATCAATATTTTTGAGAGCATTGATATACTGATAGGGTAAATTATAGCTCGTTCTATAAACTACACACAACTCTTGCCCCAGCTTCGAAATTGTTCCTTTGTTAAAAACATATGATTATGACGTCATTACCTGTTTATTACGTTTATACTGTATGTATGGTAGATCATTGTTATTTCTTCGTTTGGAACTCTGAACTTGATAAGAATGAACAAAACTTTTAAAAAAAAAATAGTTTCATGCTCATCATGTGACTCAATTTTATCGGTTCAAAAAACAAGATCAACCAATGAATGTGTCTTATTTTGTTGGTCCGCCAATCACTGTTAATGAGATTCAATATACTTTACAGAACAAGCTTATATATTATATATAGGTTTTCAAGTATGCGAGAAAAATTATAATAACAAAAATATTAAATAATTTTTCAAAGAAAACAGCCAAAGTGACGTTTACCCTATGTTGAGAAATGTTATTCATTGCTTCAGTATGGTGTCGAAGCGCATTCAGTATGACGTCATACGCATACAACCTTTATTATTTAATACATATTACTTAAAAATATGAAATTAAAAATAGCATCCAATATTTATCTTTAATTATAGCATTGAAAAAAAAAAAAAAAAAAAAAAAAAAGACTCAGGCCCTGATCTAAATATTTATTCTAGAATAATAATACAAAGTATTTCTAGACTGCATTTTCTAAACTATATGCAACACATAACACATGCTATACATATAGAAAACTAAAGTGTTCTTGTTATATCAACAAATGCAGCGGAAATACCAGCAACATTTAAAAGGGATGCTCTGATAATATTGTAGTGACCTAATTTTTTTGATGTCTTCTCAAAAAAAAAAAAAAAAAAAGAAGTTTTTAAATTATGTTAACCCCCAAGTTTTTTTTTTTTTTCTCCATTAATTTAATTAAAAATTTAGGTCATTTGCTTTGACAAGAGACAAGATCATTTAAAAAAAAAATTACTATGATCTATTTTAATGTAATAAATGTAGGGTAAGGTTTGGTCTGGTTTAAATAATGTTAAAATATCTAATTAGATTTAATTTTTTATAAATATTATATTATATATTTATAATTTTTATTAGTTTTAAATTATATTATTGCCAATATATTATTATTATAGTTTAAATATTTTTGTTCTATTATTTATAAAAGTATATTTTATTATATATTTTAATAATAATTTAAATAAGTAAGTTTAAATCTCTCATGTTAATTGTTTTTAAAATGAAAATTCATTTGAATTTTTTGGTAGCACGTATAAACGATTCCAGTCAATATGATCTGTCTGAAAAATGGAAGTTGAAGTTTGAATTAGTGAATACGCAGCAATATCTAAGAATCTAAACAGTAAACATCGATACATTATGATGACAATAAAAGTAAATAGTAACACTACTTAAAATAAAAATATCGGAACCTGTCACCATCAGATTATAGAGATAATTATTAAAACTTTTTTTTTATTATGTCATTGTTATATTTATGTTATTTTTGACGAAGCAGTTGTATTCTGACTTTTTTTTTATGCATGGTAGGAGATCACAATGTGTATGGGCATTTGCCTTTTTCTCCTTATCTATTGGGTTTTCATTATCTTTTATTGTAACAATTGTTTTGTATTGTTATATTTTTATATGTTTTTAATGACCAATAAAAAATTATTTAATTTAATTTAAACTAAAATGGTTCAAAAAACTTCAAAACAACCCAAATTTTTTAGCATTTAGGAAGATAACTTATCCTAATGTATCACTGTGCAAAATTTCAGAATTTTCATTCTTTACAATTTTTTAAGTCAAATCCCGCAGTATCTTATTTCCCGCTTTAAGACAAAATTATACAAATTATTAGAAGTTATGTTTAGACTTTATTCTAAGAACTTCTTGTAAATAAATATAGATTGCTAGTTTGCTACACAACATACA
Source organism: Ecdyonurus torrentis (assembly GCA_949318235.1). Classification (NCBI taxonomy): domain Eukaryota; kingdom Metazoa; phylum Arthropoda; class Insecta; order Ephemeroptera; family Heptageniidae; genus Ecdyonurus; species Ecdyonurus torrentis. The sequence goes on along the minus strand of OX439133.1, from coordinate 8,344,754 downwards.
CAAGCAACAGGAAATTTTGCAATAGTACAAGGATGGCTTTGATTAACATATGTACATATGTATGGCACAAGATAAAACTAGCTAGCGTTTAATTAATTATATCATCATCAGGATCATCACACAATGACGCTTTTTTTATTGCAATTTTTTTTTTTTTTTTTTTTTTTTTTGTACTTCTAAAAGACAACATCTTTATATTATAACGCGATGTAATCTGTTGCAAGTAATAGGGGTCATACTGTCTGGTCTATATACTTAATTGAACTCTCGTGACTAAATTTTATATGCGTAATATTTTGTTTTTATTTATTTTTAAAATTTAATGGTAACTTACTCGTTTTTTTTTTTTTTTTTTTTTTTTTCACGTACTAGTTGGACAGTAAAAAAAGTTCTTAGATAATTTTAATTAGAATTTAAATATAGATAGATAAAAATGCACCAAATCTTAAAAATAGGTATTTTTTATATACTTTTATATACGTATTTCAAGCACTAACAAGATCCTATCATATTAAAATCCATTGCTTGATATTGCAAATCTTGCACGGATTCTTGTTTTTGAAAATGCATCAGTCAGATATATTTTGATATGTATTCAGTGTTTTTATTCATTATGTTAATTTATAAAAATAATTTTTTTAAATAAGTTTAATTAATATTATCATCGGTTTAAAAAAATTGTTATTATTATTATTATTTTTTTCATTATTTAAAACACGTTAAAGTATGTCTAGTATTTTAAATATCTCCGAAATCGGTGGAGTAGTTTTTTCATAAATTGCAAAAAAAAAAAAAAAAAAAAAAAAAAAAAAAAAAAAAAAAAAAAAAACGTGGTTTTCCCCATAAGAGTAAATTAGGCGACTCTTAGCTTTCCCCGCGTCGCCACGCGCGCTAAACCGATAAGCTCCATTATCTCAGTTCTAAATGCAGTAATATTATTCTCATAAATTATGTGCGGTTCTTCAATGCTGAAGTATAGGAAGATAGAGATAATCTGATGTTTTCCCGCAAGCTTCTGATTGGTTTATAAATCACCACCGATATGAAGTATTAAAACTTTACGTAGTTATATTTATAAAATACTCAATTTTAAAATAATTAGTATAAAAAACAAACAGGGGAAAAGAATAATGAATTCTTAAATTTGAAAGAAAAAATACATGTAATAATCCGATTTAAATAATAATTAATTAATAACACATAACAATATCTTCAGTATTCAACATTGCAATGCAGTATTAAACACCATAAAAAAATTATAGCAGCATAATTATTATTTATATCAATATTCATTTCCTATATTGATTTAAATGCAGTATAAATTATATGTAAAAAAATTAATACGCACTGAAAAAGAAATTATGTATACGAAATTTATGCTGCATTTATATCATTATAGCATAAATGTTTCTAAATTGAAACAACATAAATAATTATGCAAAAGAACGTGATAGTTATGCTATTATGTAACATAGTTATTTTGAAGTATATAGCATAATATTGCTACAAAAAAGTGTTAGCATAATTAATACGTCTTTATTTTTGTCCACTGAGAACAAAAAAATAATAATAATAAAAAAACAATAAATATTAATAAATATTAAAAAAAAAAAACTTAAAAAAAAGTAGAAAAAAAATTTAAAAAAAAAGTAGAAAAAGTTAAAAACAAAAAACTTACGAATGGTCCTAAGTCACGACGTAAAACACAATCCAAATTTTCACCACAAGGAATAACAATATCTCCATGTTTAGGTCTTCTTAATTCTTTAATACTTGCATTAAAACAAGATTCTCCTTCATCTAATGCACATACAGGACAACAAGCACATGCACCAACAAGTACTTTTCCTGCAGCACATGTCAAAGCAGGACATGAATCCACATTACATGGTGGACAATCGTAATGTTGTGAAGTCACAGATGAGAGAGAAGCAGCAAAAAGTAATGTGATTAAGATGAGAGCCATTCTGAATGTGTTAGATAGTTTTTAACTGTGGATTGCTTATATATATCAGCTTGCTCTCCCACTCCCACTCCCTCTATTTTTTTTTTTTTTTTTTTGTATATTTATGAAAGATGATGTTGTATATGGGAGGAGATGCTGAGTTTATGAAACATCAGTGGCAAAAAGCATACTATCATCTTCGTAAGTAAAGTCTATTTTCTGTTACTTTCTTTATGTATAATGAACCATATAGTAAAGATCTATAGTCTCTTTTTGCATCCAAAGGATTTATTAGTATAGAAGTTTCTACATTAATTATTTATTACTAATTTACTATATTTATAATTGTTTCATTTAAAAAAAAAATAACTAATTCTTTTTATATATTTAATATTTAATAATTTATATTATATTTAAGTTGTTTAAAATTTATATATATATTTTTTATTATTATTATTTACATTTATATAATTTATTGTTTCAACCAATATAATTGAGGGTTAAGCCTACACCTGCTTTCTGTTACTTGTCTCGGATTCCCTCAAAGCCCTAAATGATTGAATAACTAGAGTTAAAGTATGAAGTATATACAGTACACTGGAAATGATTACAGGGTTTAAAGTCAAAGCAGTACTAATAAATAAAAGAGATAACACCAATTATACTAAAGGGGGTATGAATTAAAATCGAGAATTTTTTTTATATGAAAATCCTCTTACCCGCAAAGCCTCATAAGAAAATTTCAATATTATACATATTCCATTTCTAATGGCTAGGAAAGTAGGAATTCTAAAACTATTATACAAGTTATATTATATGTTTTACTAATTGACGCCTATGAACCATAAATAGAATGGGACTATATTTTAAAATTTATACTTCCAAATATCTTTATCTCAAAATATTCAGTTCAAAACGTACAAAAATTCATGAGATGGTATACCTTCATTAATACACATTTTTTTGTCTGTAAATTCTTCTGTACCTTCGTAAACGGGTTAAAAAACCGTGAAGTAAGCAATTTTAGGAATTCGTTACGTTATCAATTCCGGGTCTACAATAGAATTTGTAGTACAGGTTGTCTCCTTTACAAGCTTTCTACCCAGTTTGTAAGAGTACTGTAGGGTTAATGGATATAATCCCATCCCATTATGAGGATTTTTTTTATACAGTCACTTTCAAAATTCAACACTTAAAAATGAATTTCAATTTGCTTATCTTATAGCCATAAAATGCAATCAGACGGAGATTTCAGTTGACTTAAAACTCCATTTAAATACATGTTTTTCCCATATGCAAATATAGAAATTAATTTTTTGTTAAGTAAAATGACCGTACAATACATGATAGCACAAAAAAAAAAAAAAAAAAAAAAAAAAAAAAAGTTCTAACGACGTATATCACTATAACCTTAAGAAACAGGTTCAATAAAAAAGTGATTTATTATTGAATGCTATCATATGATAGAATTGACGTCACGTCAACAATATATTTAAAACACAAACAATTGAATAGGAGGAAGTATTTAAGATCAATAATATATCGATTTATTACTGTATTAATACTTATATAATACTTATTACTGTATTATTATTTATTACTGTGTTTTATTCATTGTATTATAAAACCGTATATAAAAATGCATTTTTATGACTACATAATAGGTGAAATAGGTTTGATAGGTGAAATTAAAAATTATTCTTTAGAAAACTTTAAGGTGGGAAATCAGCTACTGCGGGTTTTGACTAAAAATTAAAAATAATGAAATTCTGAACAGTGATACATAAAGATAAGAGTGTTGTTCGTAAACCCTGTTTTCTTGCACCAAAAAATGCGCATTACATTTGAATAACCAAAAGTGATCGTCATTTTAGGAGCAGAGAACAGAGTTTACGAACAGCATTAAGGAACCTTTAAAAATGTAACATGTCACCATAGATTTTTATATTATAATTTTGGATGTTTTACTCTCATAAGAGCCCATGTTAATTTCAATAATTATTTTCTCTCTTATCTGATGGTCACGGGTTCTGAAAATTTTATCATAGATAGCTGTTACCATTAACTGTCTAATGGTATCATATTACCATTTATTTATTTATTTGCCCTTATACATACAATGCTAAAAACATAATGACTAATGACATTAAAAAAAAACAAAAAAAACAAAAACATAATAATACTATGCCTTTTACCTTTTATAACCCTATTTATACCTTTTATAACCCTAAAAATGCAATATAATCAACTATTTTACGTAAAAGTGCATAAAAGAAAATATTTCATTGGAAAATACATTTTTTATTTATCATTATATTACTATAATAGTTGAAAAGGGGAGAAAAAAATATTACGTAACAAGTTTTAGTAAAAATATTAAAAATATTTTTACTTTTTAATTGTTTACACCTTTTTTATTTTATATGTAAATAATTTAAAATCTTATTTGTTTAAACATTAAGACTTAATAAAAAAGAAACGTCATCATATACGAAATAAAAATTAATTTAAAATATTAAATTATTTATTTTGAATTTTTTTTATATTAAATGCAGCTGCACAAACATTGAATAATTAATTCCTCAATGAGTTAATGTAACAAAATTTATACATTCCAAAGTAGGAGTTCATAATATTAATAAATATATTTCTACTCAATAACTATTTTTTGTCTAAAGGTTAAAATGATGCAGGAACACTAATAAAAATTATATAAAAGAAGATAAAAATGTTTCAGTATTACTTTTATGTGCATGCAGTTTTACTATTATGATTTTTTTGTAAATACAATGAAAAATTATTTTTGAATATTTAAATATATATTAATATGTAAAATATATTACTTTCACGTTTTGTAAAAAATAATTCTAAATTATTATTTTAATATCATGAATATTATTTTTCTATAAATGCATTTTGTGATACTTTTTTATTAAATTCTATTAAATCTAAAATTTTCGATTGAAGTTATTAAAAAATTAAAAATAATAATTGAATTTGGCTGATTCTATTATATCATTTACAAAATTTTGATCAGCAAATTACTTTTTTTTTTCTTTGTTGCTTGCCATATTGTGTTATCATATACAGCATACAGCCCCAATCCCAGTTAAGACATGGTCTTATCGACAGGTATAAGGACTTTCCCATCAATGGCAAAGCACACACGGGCCAGATATGAGCACCACCTGATGCCGGTATTCGCCATGATAGCCTAGAGAAACCGTGGAAACGTCTAGGCAGGCTGGTCGGTGCAATCACATCGATCATGCACCTCCTGAATGCTGTGCATCGTCATTGAACATAATGTAAACATGCATCGTAATATAAAGTTCCAGCATTTTTTTTTTTTCTGTTTAACTTTGCAATTTTAAGTGTAAAAACAATATAAATATTAATTTTTGATAGATATGTAAACAAGAAGTAAATAAATCATGATAAATAAAAAAAAAAATATAGAAAAAAAAATGCATCAAGGTTGGAGTATACTTAAAGGCGAAGAAAACACTTTTTTTAAAAGTGTTTTCTTATAAGTCAATAAATAATATACAGGATGTCCTAAAAGTGTTTCCCGATTTTAAATACAATATACGCAATGATGCAGTAAGAAATATACATTATTATATAGGGTGTATGCATGCATATGACGTCATATTTAACGCGCTTGGACGTCATAATGGAGTAATAAATAACTTTGCTCAGTATACGATAAACTTCGTTCGTGGTATTTTCTTTTTGAAATCTAATAATTTTTTGTTCTTATTATTTTTGTCACATACTTGAAATACTAAATGAACAGCAGCAAAATGCTCTTAAAAATATTGCTTATATTATAGTATTTTTAAACTAGCAAAATAAGTCATTTTCTTATGCTGCCCATGTTATTGAGAGATCCAATATGTTGACTTTAACATAAATGCACTATATATATTTAGTTTTTTTTTTTTTTTTTTTTTTTTTTTTTTTTTTTTTTTTTTTTGCATTTCTAGATATTTTTTAAGACAAAAAATCACATAATTTTTGTGGAAATTATTAAAAATAAAAATTTCAACAACAGAGCTTTCTTTTGATGAACAGTATATCATAAGTTTATATTTCTTAAGGGAGTAAGGTACCGGCTGTATATCTCAAAAAATAGAACTTGTTTTGGGTTTAAATTTGGTATCATTGTGTAGCTATGGGTCACACCTAGCCGTGATAAAAATTTCAAGATGTTTGACCATCCCGAAAAATAGAAAAAAAAATTATTGAAATTAACATTGGGCTTTATGGGCTTATAATTTCAAAAAATCATATAAAATAATTTGCACGGTGACCCCCCAAAATTTTTATATATTTGAAATTGTCTCAAGCTGAAGTATCCTTGTGCAAAATGTCTTTTTTTTTTTTTTTTTTTTTTTTTTTTTGATGATGATAAAAGTTTGAGTCTATGATGGCCGACGTCGGTACCCTACTCCCTTAATGCAGCATAACGTAATTCGTGTTTAAAATCAAGCGCCCTGTAGAATAACTCCGATATCTCTCATACAAAACATTAATAAACCACTAAAATTTCCCCACAATACAAATTATAAAATTAATACCATAAGCACTAAATCCGCGTCTTATAGAAATAGGTCATTCAACCTAACTCACAAAAATTATAATATATAATTTTCTCAAGGGTGTAGTATTACTAAAGGAAAAAAAAGTTAATTATTTTTCTAAAAATTATAAGGAAAAGTGATGACGTAATGTGCTAATTAAAAAATTTTACAACATATGTAAATAATTTTGCACAATGTAAGATATTGAAAAACTAAAATCTGCGAAGCGTATAAAATGCATCTAAGATGATGAGATCATGTCATTGGGATAACAAAAAAATATAAGAAAAAAAACAGACGCGCCCTTTGTTTGATTAGTGGAGTAAATTATGCATAAGAGTATGTATAGCATATAATTTGTGATGCATTTGAATTTTTAGACAGAGTTGTAAAGATATGCAACTTGAAAATATATTTTTTATTATAATAGCATATATAATAAAATTATTAATGATTGATTTAATTTTAAAAAGTTCAAAATATTTGGGAAGTTTTTTTTATTTTTATTAATATTAGTATTATTTATTTATTTATTTATTTTTAGTTACGTTGATTGTAAATGAGTAAAAATCGCGTCCCGATTCATAATATAAAATTTCATACATTTATTAACTGATTTTAGGTAAGGGTGTATGCATTACATCAAATTAAATGCGCTTGGACGCCACACTGGAGTAATGAATAACATTGCTCAGCATAGGACAAAATTTGTTTTGATCTATTTTCAAAGGGAAATTGGTCGGTTTTTGTTATCATTATTTTTCTCACACACTCTTGAGATACTAAACTCGTATTAACAGCACAATAAAAAATATTGCTTAGTATTTTTAAACTGGCAAAATGGGTCATTTTCCTATACCGGCCAATTTTATTGAGTAATCCATATAACACGACGTCAATTTTAACATGAATGCATATACACCCGAGTGGTGAACATATACTCTCCATTGAAAATTAAAGCTTTTTGACAATGCAATTAAAAAAAAAACAGACTTAAGGCCTATTTATGAAATAAATGTCTAACTATTAGCCACACAAGTTGTTACAACTCTATTACATAGTTATTAAAGAAGAATAATTAAAGCTAGTATACAGGAAACATAAGGTAGGGATTGTTTAGACGTGGCCTTGAAGTATTATAGGAATCAAAGCTAGGGGTTTGTCTATTTTATATAGAGGAAGTCTACTATAATTATGTATCTAATTTCATATTATGAATAGATGTGTTTATAATACGCGATTTTGTTTCATTATGTTAAAATGTTTCTAATTTGGCAAATCTAGGGAAGGAAAAAAAAAAGAAAATCTTTATAGTGCTTTATATTTTAAATCGTAAAAAAATACCAAAATTTCATTTCATGAATATAATATATGAAAACATATTGCGCGATTTTGCTTCATTATATTATATATAAAATTTTCTTTAAACGTCAGCAAACTTGAAAGAAAAAAAAAAGTATTTTACGTGGGGGGGGGGGGGGGGGAAGCCAAAATTTCATTTCACGAAAAGATGCATGTTTAAAATAAGCAATTTTACTTCATTAAAAAAAGGGGTTTAAAATAAAGTAGTAAAAAAATTCTTTTTGTAATGCTTTAAATTTTACGTTTGCAAAAAAAAAAAAAAAAAAAAAAAAAAAATCCAAATAAGGAGCAATAGTTTTCATTACATTTTTTGAATACTCTTGTCATATAGATTTTTTTTTCTTTACTCAAAGGCAATAGAATAAAAATTATATTACAGTGTGTACATTTAAAGATAATGTATATTTTCCTTTTCAGTATAACATTAAGAGGAAAATTGTAAGTCATTTTCCAGTAATTACAGTATGTGTACTAGGTTATATATGATTATTCTACAGGAAAATGCAAAATGCTGTTATAATAAAATGAAGATTTATTGTCTCAAAAACAAGTCAGTACTGTACTACAGCTCGTTCTGCAAAGTCAGACTTCCGGCGCAACTTTTGTGTCGATATGTTTTTTTTTTTTTAGTTAACTACCCCTTCGTTGGGGTTATATGGCCTGGGGTAAAATTACCATAAGGCCAGTACTTTTTTCCTATTTTTTCCCTTCTTAGAAGAGAGATAGGAGTATTATTATTTTGGTAATGATTTTATCATTACATAAAGCAATATATTTATATTTATTTTTCTGGTATTTGGTATTGGTAAGTATAATATATAATACCATTTTTCATGCACTAAACCATACATGCATTATTATATTTATTTATTTATTATTATTATATATATATATATATATATATATATATATATATATATATATATATATATATATATATATATATATATATATATTTAAATTACATTATTTACATTGTATTAATTGCGCATGCATTGTTGGAGGGATTTGTAAGGTTTGCAATTTAAAGGTATATGTTAGCACGCCATCGAGGTCTGTCGAGGCGATTTTTTTAAGCAGATAATAGACCATCACTTGTTAATTGCATGGGTTTTGCAATTTTTTTTTTCTTTTTTTTATTATTATTTTTTTTGTTGTGTCGATATGTTCCTTTGTTATAACAGCTGATTATGACTTCGTTACCTGTTTACTACGTTTATACATTATGGTCGATCAATGTTATTTCTTCGTTTAGAACTTTGAACTTGATAAGAATGAAAGAAACTCCACACAAAAAAGTTCCATGCTCTTCATGTGACTCAATACTCAATTTTTGTCAATTTTGTTAGCTCAAAAAACAAGATCAACCAATGAATGTGTCGTATTTTGTTGGTCAGCCAATCACTGTTGTTGAGATTCACTTTACTTTACAGAACAAGCTGTAACACCACAATTTATATTTTTCTGTCATCGATTCATGCGTTTCTTTTCTTTTCTTTTTTTTTTTCTTTTTTTTTTTTCTTTTTTTTTTACCATAAATTGAGTTTTCTGTTTGATACCATATGAATAGATCAAGGATCAAGCAGCGTTGCCAGGTTGAAAATGTTTCAGAGCGCCAGAAGACTGGCGCGAAAGCGCCATAAGCGCCGCAGGCAAAAAATGTATAGGGCCACGCCCACTTTTGGCCCGGACACGCCCACTTTCGGCCCTTTTTGCCCTCAAAAAGGGACCTTTTGGGGGCGTAACAGTGGCGCTTTGGCGCAAGCGCCACCGCCTTTGCGCGCCACAGGCCTCGTCAGAGCGCCATTATGGCGCTTAAGCGCCACACCTGGCAACGCTGGGATCAAGTATATTTTAATTATATATAATAAAGGATCTTGTTTTATATGACACAAGTTAAAGTAAGTATAATATGTCACTTAGGCATATATTTATGATTTACGATACGAATTTATTTATATAAAATTTATAATTACTATTACGCATTTTTTTTAAATGAAAATTTAAAGTTAAAATAAAATAGAAATTTTAATATTTTATTTTTAAAAAATAATGTTATTATCGTTATTTTATGTATTTTAAAATAAAATAGCAAAATTAAAATACAAGTTAAAGTAATATTATGTTTGAATTATTTAAAACTATTAATCGTAATAGGATTAGATTTGGGGTAACGTAAGACACAACTGACGATACACGAAAAAAAAAAAATTTATATTCTAAAAGTGCAATAAGCAGACATATAACCTAGAACATAGGTATTACTACAATAATACCTAATACAGGTGCAATATGCTATAATAAAGTTGTAACTCAATTAGATTAAATGATGTTGTAGTTAATAACCACCTGTTCCAAATTCAAGTGTATCTATTGCAAAAATACAGGATTCATGTACCTGCAATAGGTAGTAATTTTTTTCCGTCTATGTTATAGACCGGTTGCACTCATATTTAAGAGCCGCCATTTTGCTGGTCAGGAATACATAGGCCAGCATAGGAAAACCGTCATTTTTATTTTTTTAATAGCAAAAGAAGCTTCAAACCTCAATCAAATACTTTTTTCTAGCTTCTAATAAGCTCGAAGAATATGAGAAAAATTCGTTCAGTTGAAATAAACTCTTTTTATGTGAAAAATTAGGAGAAATGATGTTTCCTCTATGCTGGACAATGCATAGGGCGCACCACAAACATGGCGACAAAGCGCAAGGATGTGAAAAGGGGTCTATAGATTTATATATCGTTTACTGCATGCTGGGTGAACAATTAACCTCAATGTAGGAATTATTATTATTTTTCTAGCCTAAGTTTGTATTGCCTTGAATAGCATGTGTTCCAAATTTCAAATCAATTAATACATCGGTTACGTTGAAAAAATTACATGGGAAACGAAGGACGTCTTATATGCTCACCATGTTATTTTTTCACACATAACCGATCGACAAATCTATTTGAAATTTGATAAACATGCTATTGAAGGAAATAGAAAAATTTAAGCTAGAAATTTGAAAAAGAAAAAAAATATCAATCAAGTCCGGGGTTAATCGTTTATGAATTTCGTTCTATAGCGGAAAAAAGAAGAAAAGCAAGGAAAGGAAAGGAAAGGAAAGGCAAGGCAAGGCAAGGCAAGGCAAGCAAGCAAGGCAAGGCAAGGCAAGGCAAGGCAAGGCAAGGCAAGGCAAGGCAAGGCAAGGCAAGGCAAGGCAAGGCAAGCAAGGCAAGGCAAGGCAAGGCAAGGCAAGGCAAGGCAAGGCAAGGCAAGGCAAGGCAAGGCAAGGCAAGGCAAGGCAAGGCAAGGATAGGATAGGATAGGATAGGATAGGATAGGGTAGGATAGGATAGGATAGGATAGGAAAGGATAGGATAGGATAGGATAGGATAGGATAGGATAGGATAGGATAGGATAGGAAAAGAAAGGAAAGGAAAGGAAAGGAAAGGAAAGGAAAGGAAAGGAAAGGAAAGGAAAGGAAAGGAAAGGAAAGGAAAGGAAAGGAAAGGAAAGGAAAGGAAAGGAAAGGAAAGGAAAGGAAAGGAAAGGAAAGGAAAGGAAAGGAAAGGAAAGGAAAGGAAAGGAAAGGAAAGGAAAGGAAAGGAAAGGAAAGGAAAGGAAAGGAAAGGAAAGGAAAGGAAAGGAAAGGAAAGGAAAAGGAAGGAAAGGTAAGGAAAGGAAAGGAAAGGAAAGGAAAGGAAAGGAAAGGAAAGGAAAGGAAAGGAAAGGAAAGGAAAAGGAAAGGAAAGGAAAGGAAAGGAAAGGAAAGGAAAGGAAAGGAAAGGAAAGGAAAGGAAAGGAAAGGAAAGGAAAGGAAAGGAAAGGAAAGGAAAGGAAGGAAAGGAAAGGAAAGGAAAGGAAAGGAAAGGAAAGGAAAGGAAAGGAAAGGAAAGGAAAGGAAAGGAAAGGAAAGGAAAGGAAGGAAAGGAAAGGAAAGGAAAGGAAAGGAAAGGAAAGGAAAGGAAAGAAGGAAAGGAAAGGAAAGGAAGGAAAAGGAAAGGAAAGGAAAGGAAAGGAAAGGGAAGGGAAGGGAAGGATAGGATAGGATAGGATAGGATAGGATAGGATAGGATAGGATAGGATAGGATAGGATAGGATAGGATAGGATAGGATAGGATAGGATAGGATAGGATAGGATAGGATAGGATAGGATAGGATAGGATAGGATACGATACGATACGATACGATACGATACGATACGATACGATACGACAAGAAAAGAAAAGAAAAGAAAAGAAAAGAATAGAAAAGAAAAAAAAAAAAAAAAAAAAAAGGAAAAAGCCTATTAAAACTAAAATTAGTAAAATCAAAAAAAAAAAAAAATTTAATATACAGTTACTATATTTATTTGTTAATTAATACATATAATGACATTATATTTATAAATGTATTAAGAAAGAGAAACAAGACTTTAAAAATAAAATGATAACATTTTCATGTAGTGGTTCTTCTTCCAGGCTGATCAAAACTCCTCGTCGTTTTCATCCTAAAAATCAAGATATAAAATTAGAGATCCTTTTTACATGTAAATTATTAAAATTACACAGCACCATTAAAAAAAATAAAAAACAAACAAACAAACTTAGTGCTCTTATAGGGTCTATGCATTCATGTTAAAGTCGACGCCATGTTGGATAACTCAATAACATGGGTGGCATAGGAAAATAGCTCAGTTTGCCAGTTTAAAACCACTATGCAATATTTTCGAGAGCATTGATGCTGTAAAAGTGTTGAATTAGTATCTCAAGTATGTGAGAAAAATAACAATAACAAAAAATTAACTGATTTTCTAAAAAAAATTGGCTTAAATGAAGTTTGTCCTATGCTGAGCAATGTTATTCACTACTCCAGTATGGCTTCCAATCGCATTAAATATGACGTCATTTGCATACACCCTATGTACTTACCCAGACTATACATCTACGAGGGTAATTTGGTCTTGTACAACATGAAAAACCAACTCTAAATGGATAAGCCCATGGACAGCGACGTCTTCTCAAAATAGGAAAACCTCCACCACCTATAACTCCAGGACCACCTTAAATAAACAAAGTACCGATTAAGGTTAACATTTTATTAAGGGTTGTATTCAGGTGTCTTTTAAAAGAATAGACCAGAGAAAAACGTAAGCATTTATATTACAAAACACTTGATAGGGTTTACATAACATTAGTTTGTCTCAAAACCCAACTGTAACCCCGTAGCAGTGTGATCAGAAATTTCAATTTATGCAACATTTCATACTAATTTTTGGATGTATCTGACGTCATAAACATGAATTTTCACGCAAATTGTATACTTTAGAGTTTTTTAACGCTCTCTCATGGGGCTAGATTAATATTCTAGTAAAAATTGTCAATATAGTTTTGAAGATCCCATTTCATGCTTATTCATTAAAAATTACATGTTGTTTTATGTGGTCTATGGCTTTAATGGTAGTTATACAAAATATAATTTGGGAATAATAATTATATCTCAAATTGTTATTATAAAAATATTAATTTAAAAAAAATACCTATAATTGAGCCTCCAATTAAAGGTCTTCCAATAAATGGCCTTCCAATTAATGGTCTTCCAATTAAGGGTCTTCTAATTCCGCCAATAATTAATCGTCTATCCTCATCTTCAAGTTCATCTGCACCTATTTCTTCATCACCTAATTCATCGAAACCTAGTTCATCACCTAATTCATCGCCTACAGGAGCTACATCATTGAATTCATCTTCATCCATTAAAATTCCAGTTGGCCGTTGAGCATTTCTCTATTATTTAAACAAAAGAAAAAAATATGAAAGTATATTTAAGATAATACAGTACAGGGAAAAAAAACTGATCGCACTAATAATTTAACACTCTATTTTTTTTTCAATTATTAATAAAAAAAAATACAAATTTATTTATAGGAAACAAAATTATATAAAAAAAAAGTGGAAAAAAATAGAAAGAAATGTATTAACCTGTAATCAAGATCAAAAGTAAAAAGACACATTAAAACTTTTTTCGGGAAGAAAAAAAAATCTTTGTCTCAAAAATATTATTAATTCATACTATGCTTATATATGCATTGATATTTAATATTATATATTTTTTTTTTTATTTATTTAAGAATAAGAAAATAATCTGTAACATTAAGTTAATTTGTATTTAACAATGATTTAAAAAGTTAACTGCATTTTATTTTTAAATATTTATCTAAAAAGCATTTTTTTTAATAAAGAAAACCAAAATTGAAAAATCATGTGCAAAAAAAAAACAAAAAAAAAAACAAAAAAAAAAGAAAAGAAAAGAAAAGAAAAAAGAAAGAAAGAAAAAGAAAGAAAGAAAAAAAGAAAGAAAAAGAAAGAAAATCAGTAATAAGTTACCGCTGGCATGCACATTCTTGGTCCAAATGGTTTATCACAACATTGTCCTATGGGGCCAGGGAAGGGAAATCCAGCGAAACAAATCATACGTGTTTCTTCGTCCTATATATTGAAATATAAAGTAAATTGGAAAAATTATGAAATTATTAATAGCAATAATTTAATTTATTACTTGTTTGACGGTGGATTGATTGACTGATTGACTGATTGATTGATTAGTTGATTGATTGATTGATTGACTGATTGATTAGTTGATTAGTTGATTGATTGATTGATTGATTGATTGATTGATTGATTAGTTGATTGATTGATTGATTGATTGATTAGTTGATTGATTGACTGATTGATTAGTTGATTAGTTGATTGATTGATTGATTGATTGATTGATTGATTGATTGATTGATTGATTGATTGATTGACTGATTGATTGATTGATTAGTTGATTGATTGATTGATTGATTGATTGACTGACTGATTGATTGATTGATTGATTGATTGATTGATTGATTGATTGATTGATTGATTGATTGATTGATTGATTGATTGATTGATTGATTGATTGATTGATTGATTGATTCACCTTAGCTGGTGGTAATGGAGCCACGCAATGTCCTTTAGCACTACAGCATTGTCCAGTAGGTGAAATTGTATCATGATTAGGTGGACACCTAATTTTTGGTTTAGGATCATTAAATTCATCCAATTCATCCTAAAAAAAATATTATTTTAAGTTATAGATGTAGCTATTTTAAGGCAGTATATGTGACCAACTCGGAGCGGAAATAGTCAAAAGAAAAACTTTATTTTCATAAGAATTCTTACTGTGTTATGTATCGAACAAAACAGATGCTGTAATTTTCAAATAATAAAATTGAATGAATTTCATAAATATTTCTTGTTCTGAAAAAAAAAATTATTTTTTTTTAATTTTTAAAAAGTTTTTAATTTGATGTAAAAATATGGCGCTTAAGTTTGAATTTTTACATTTACGTGTTATCTTTAAAAGAAATAACTTCAATATTATGATCGTTTTTGTATATGTTTGACATATGTCACATTTTATCTTTACTTCATGTTAATTTTATATTTCGTTATTACCGCGTTCAGTTTGTGAATCAACCGTTCACCTACTCCTTTCCCTTCAAGGCATAGAACACCTTTAACAAAAAACATGTCTAATATCCTAACATACCTAAATATCAACGTTGATTTGGTCAGAGTCATTGATTTCTAATTTATTTTACATTTACAAAATGGCAGCTGTGGGTTTGTGACGTCACAAGTCTCCTGTTTCCTTGCACTTGGACTAGTAAGCTGTGAGGTCACAAACCCGTAGCTGCCATTTTGTAAATGGAAAATAAATTAGAAATCAATGACTCCCGCCAAATTTAAGTTGATGTTTAGGTATGCTAGGATATTAGGCATTTTTTTTGTTCAAAGTGTTCTACGCCTTTAATGTCATTTTTTTATGAGAATATTTAAAATCACTTTTTTCTATCATTTACAATATAGTTCAAGTGTGGAATTCTATAAATGAACTTTACCAGAGCATCGTTTTCATCCTCTTCATCCTAAAAGAAAAAAAAATGTAAGTCATCAGAAAAAAAAATTCAAAAAACATTGAAAAAAATTAAACAAAAAAAAAAAAAAAAAAAAAAAAAAAAAAAAGCAAACAAGAAAACGATATTTATTTGTTCTATTAAAGCCTTTGTGAACTTTCTTTTTTATAATTTAGAATACTAGACTGATAATTACCATACCTTAATATCCATGAATTAGACACCATCACGTTGATTTTGTATTCATTTTCGTTTATTTTCCTTTTTGACTGTTATATCACGTATCTGACGTCACAATGTACCGATGGGGCCGTGATAGAGGTAAAGAACTTGAGGGAGGGGCTTAAATTTATCACGTTACCAGAGCGGTGACTTTGATTGGCGGTGGTACATTGTGACGTCAGATACGTGATATAACCGCAAAAAGGAAAATAAACGAAAAAAAATACAAAATCAACGTGATGGTGTCTAATTCATGGATAATAAGGTATGGTTATTATCAGTCTAGTATTAATAAATGATAAAAAAGTAAGTTGACAAGGGCTTTAACATTTTTTTTATCTAATTTTTTTTATAATGTATTGTTAATGTTACTATATTTAATTTAAAAATAATTATCAGTTGGATAATATTAGTTTATTTTTGTTTATTTTATTATTATTTTTTAAATATAAACGGTGAATATATTTACCCGAAATCGACGTCTATATTTACGACCAGATCCTAATAAAGGCCTACGAAATATTCTTCCTAAAATTGGACGTATCAAAAGTCCAAGTCGGTCTTCATCCTAAAAAAAATTACAAAATCTTTTGAAATTAACTAATATAGCATAATAAAGTAAAGTTCTATAATTAAAGCCATAGACCACATAAAACAGCATGTGCTTTTTAATGAATAAACACGAAATGGGATCCTCTAAACTTATGACAATTTTTACCAGAATGTTAATATATAGCCCCACGAGAGAGCTTAAAAGTACTGTAAAGTATGCAATTTGCGTGAAAATTCATGTTTATGACGTCAGAAACATGCAAAAATTAGTATGAAAATATTATGCGGGTTGCATAAATCGAATTTTCTGATCACTGCTGCGGAGCTACTGTTGGGTTTTAAGATACACTAAAGTTATTTATGCAAGTCCCATCACGTGTTTTGTGATATAAATGCTTATGTTTTTCTCCGGTCTATTCCTTTACTGTAGCAATAAAATTTTTACGAACATTTGAATATTTTAAAACGATTGTTTTTTGTGTGTGAGAAATTATTAAAAAGTTCTTCTATTCTACAATTCAAGATAAACCCACTGATCTCTAGACCTTTTAAAAGCAAAGGCTTGAAATATATATAACATCACTTGAAAAATCAACGTTAATCTGGCCCAAACCCATTGATTTCTAATTTATTTTCTATTCACAAAATGGCTTATGCGGTTTTATGATACGCAGTTATATGGTTTTACACGTGTGTGGAGCAGCGAGCTGTGACGTCAAAAAACCTAAGCTGTTATTTTTGAAAATACATTATAAATCAATGAACCCGTCCAAATAAATGTTGATTTTCAGGTGTGTTAAGATATTATACCTGTCATTAGACTAAATTTTTGTTTAAAGTGTTCTATGCCTTTAATTTAAAATATAAAAATTAAAATCCCTATATAGGATCCAAAAAAAAGGTTAGAAGTGATCTTTGCATGTGATCAAAGTAGAATAAAATGCTCCTCTTGCCAAATGATCAGGCTCTTCAGTCCCAGTGTACAATACAGTAAAAAGTCAGATATTTCAATAAAAAAATTGGCAAAAAAAAAAAAAAAAAAAAAAAGGAAAAAGTTGAAATACAAAGATTGGACCAGAAAACACCCATAAATTTACGCGATTTTAACGGTATTTTGAGCATTCTAGAATGTGAGGAGGTCCGCAAAAGCAAGAAAGCCTTTTTGACAAAAGAGACACATTTTTGTCATTCTATATAAAAGCCGAAAAAAAACGTGGTT
Source organism: Ecdyonurus torrentis (assembly GCA_949318235.1). Taxonomy (NCBI): domain Eukaryota; kingdom Metazoa; phylum Arthropoda; class Insecta; order Ephemeroptera; family Heptageniidae; genus Ecdyonurus; species Ecdyonurus torrentis. Next base: position 8,326,959 of record OX439133.1, on the reverse strand, counting down.
AAAATTTTTCGACAATTAAATAATTTTTTAAAAAAGTCGGGGATTGAAGAGGTTTAATTTGAAGCAGTTTTTCCATTGACTTACAAAATTGATGCAGTTTCTTCCTTGAGGTTCTTTCTTGTCACAGCACTGACCATGTTCTATACGGTGAGGATGTGCTTTAGGACATGGCCGAAGTTCATGTCGCACTTCATCTCCAACACCTTCTTCGTTCTGCTTCTATATATACATGCAAATGAAATTATAATTAATATTTGAATAATAGTGTAAAGAAGTAAGTTTGATTGCATTCATGATTTGATTGATTAATTGATTGATTGATTAATTGATTGATTGATTGATTAAATGATTGATTGATTGATTGATTGATTGATTGATTGATTGATTGATTGATTGATTGATTGATTGATTGATTGATTGATTGATTGATTGATTGGTTGATTGATTGATTGGTTGATTGATTGATTGATTGATTGATTGATTGATTGATTGATTGATTGATTGATTGATTGATTGATTGATTGATTGATTGATTGATTGATTGATTGGTTCATTGATTTTATAACTTACTAATGCTACACAAGTACGGGGTAAAGCCATTTGTGTACAACACCATTTGCCATCTTTAACAGGGTGAGGCGCCTTACAGGTCATGGAGATTTGACGATTTTCATCAGCATTGATTTCATCTTCATCAGAAAGTGTAGTTTTCTGTAATTAAACAAGGCATCATTGTCATCAGTTTTGAACATCCTATTTTGTGTTTAAAGCCCTTGTCAACTTACTTTTTTATCATTTAGAATACTAGACTGATAATTATCATACCTTATTATCCATGAATTAGACACCAACATGTTGACTTAATGTATTTATTTTCAATTTGACGGTTATTTCACGCATCTGACGTCACAATGTACCACCGCCAATAACAGTCACGTGATAAATTTAAGCCCCTCCCTCAAGTTATTTTCACGCCATCACGGCCCCACCGGTACATTGTGACGTCAGATGCGTGAAATAACCGTCAAAACGATATGATGTTTATATAATTCATTGATAATAACGTTATCAATCTAGTATATTTTAAATAATAAAAAAGTAAGTTGACAACGGTTTTAATCTATAGCACATGTGTTTTCATGTGGTCTATGCCTTTAAAGATATGTACTTACAATGCCAACACAGGTACGTGGTAGTGCAAGTTGAGTACAGCACCACCTGTCCACTTTCACTGGGTAAGTTGAGTTACACGTCATTGCCTGGCGATCTTCATCCAATAATTCATCTGCAATCTCGTCCTGCCGAGAGAAAATTGTAATTTCAGCTATTAGGAAGTAGGGTATCGACCTTATATCTAAAAAACTAGAAGTATTTTGGGTCTAAATTTAGTGTCATTGTGTAGCTAAGGGTCACACCTAGCGGCGTGATAAAAATTTCATGATGTTTGACACTCCAAAAAAAAAGTTTTTTTTTTTGAAATTTACATTGGGCCTTAAAGGCGTAGAACACCTTGAACAAAAAACATGTCTAATATCCTAACATACCTAAATATCAACGTTGATTTGATCGGAGTTAATTATTTCTAAATTATTTTCCTTTCCCAATATGGCAGCTGCGGGTATGTGACGTCATAGCTTGCCAGTTTCCGTGCGCGTGGACTAGTGAGCTGTGACGTCACAAACCCGCAGCTGTGATTTTGTAAATGGAAAATAAATTAGAAATCAATGACTCCGGCCAAATCAACGTTGATATTTAGGTATTTTTTAGGATATTAGACATGTTTTTTGTTCAAGGTGTTCTACGCCTTTAATTATAGGCTTAAAATTTAAAAAAAAAATCATATAAAATTAATTTGCGCAGTGACCTCCGAAAAAATTTATATATATATTATAATTGTCTCAAGCTGAAGTATCATTGTGCAAAATTTCAGATTTTTTTGACGAGAAAAGTTAAAGTCTAATAGATAGATGACGTCGGTACCCTACTCCCTTAATCGCAGATTTTATTTTAGAAATTATATTTAGTCAAATACTGAGGAGGACTCAAAAAATTGTATGTTATTTTATTTCATATTCTACGATAATATTGTCATGAATCGAATATGAATTTATAATTTTTGAGTTCATTAAAGGGAGGTAGTCAACAATGGCTTTTTTTAATAGTGATCATACTGATCATCGTGTTAATAAACCTACCGAAAACGCGACCTCAAAATTTCAATTATTAACGCGTTTGAGATCAACCACTGTTATTTAGCGTCTTAGAACCTACGTCACAGTTACAACTTGCTCTCACGCTAGCTTGACGCAAGTGTGAGTTCCTATTATTTTTGCTTTCGCTACTTGACATCGCATTACTTTATAGTTACGAATACTAACTTATTTAAGATTATACACTTTTAAGTTATTATGAGCAGCTAAAATAATGCATTTTAGCTAGTTGTTAAAAATAGCTAATTTAAGTTGTTTTAAAGTTTTTTTTAACCTATTTCAAGTTAAATTAGCTATTTTTAAAAATTTGCTAAAATGCATTATTTTAGCTATACTCAAAATAACTTAAAATTGTATATCTTAAATAAGTTAGGATTCGTAAATAAAGTAATGCACCATTTTTTAGAGTGAACATAAGAGTAACTCTCGTCAAAATAGCGTGAAAGCAAGTTTTTATCTGTGACGTAGTTTCTAAAAGTCGCTAAACGTCTTTTGCTCTAAGCGCATTAATAATTAAAATTTCAAGATCGCGATTTCGGGAGGGTTAAAGGCGCATAGAACCCTTTGAAGAAAAAACATGTAGTAACCTAACATACCTAAATATCAACGTTGATTTGGCCGGAGTCATTGATTTCTAATTTACTTTACATTCACAAAATGTCAGATGCATGTTTATGACGTCACAGCTTGCCTGTTTGCACGTGCGTAGACTAGTAAGCTGTGACGTCATAAACATGTATATTATGATATTTTGTAAATGTAAAATAAATTAGAAATCAATGACTCCGGTAAAAATTAAAGTTGATATTTAGGTATGTTAGGATACTAGACATGTTTTTTGTTCAATATGTTCTATTCCTTTAATAATAATTACTTACCCCAACAAGACAAATACGTGCTCCATATTGATATTGACAACAACGTCTTCCAATCCTTATAGGATAACGTCGAGGGCATCTTCGTAAATATCTTCGATCTTCATCCAGCACATCTGCACCACCTTCCTCATCTCTCTGTACACAAAGATTTTAGATTGAGTCATAATATAGATATCGATCTTGTTGCGAAAAAAAGGCCTATCTCGTATTTTGTTAGGGGAAGCAAAAGGTCTATCTGGAGTGCCATCTCCATAACGTTCGGGAACGAGATAGGCCATTTGCTTCCACTGACAAAAAACGAGATAGGCCTTTTGCTTCCCCTGACAAAATACAAGATAGGCCTTTTTTCGCAACAAGATCGATATAGAATATCAGCTTGTTAATATAAAATCCGTCTTAAATACATAAAACTATATTGTTTACTTTTATATATAGTGTGTGTGCGAATGACGTCATACTGAATCTTTTTCGATGTTCTTCTTGAGCAATAAATAACATTGCTTAGCATAGGACAATTGTAGTTTGTTTGTTTTTTTTGTTTTTTTTTTTTGAAAATTAGCTATTTTTTTGTCATTATTATTTTTCATGCAAAACTTGAAAAACTAATTCAACCTGTTAAGAGCATCAATGCTCTCAAAAAAATTGCCAAGTATTTTTAAACTATGGCAAAATGAGTCATTTTCCTATACTGACCCATGTTATTAAGCGCTCACTTATGGCGTCGACTTTAACATGAATAAAACCACACTATGCATTCATATAAAAGTCAACTCCATTTGTGAGCACTACATAGACAACAAAAAAGTAATAATTATGCTGGCTTATTCAGTTATTATGAGTAGCTAAAATAAAGCATTTTAGCAAATCATTAAAAATAGCTAATTTTACTTAAAATAGCTTAAAAAAAACTTTAAAAAAATCAAAACAACTTTAATTAGCTATTTTTAATAACTTGCTAAAATGCATTATTTTACCTACCCATATTAATAACTTAAAAGTGTATATCTTAAACAAGTTAGTATTCGTAACTAAAGTAATGCACCAATTTTTAGAGTGAATATGTATATCACTGCACTACAAGATCAGTATTGCTATAAAAAAAAAATAATAATAATGATAAAAAAAAAATCTTACCAATAGTTGTCCACTGACAATCTTATAGCACACTTCTTCTTCCTTGTCATAGCAGCAAAATTTACCACTAGAACGAGTCTCAATCCTTCCACCTGGACATAGCTGGAAAAACAACAACAATGTTTTAGTAATAGGGTGTGTGCGTATGACGTCATTCTTAGTGTTTTTCGATTCTCTTCTTGAGTAATGAATAACATTGCTCAGTATAGGACAAACGAAGTTTTTGACTATTTTCTTTGGAAAATTAGCTATTTTTTTTTTGGTTATTAATTATTATTTTTTACATAATTGAAAAATTAATTCAACCTGTTAACAAACATCAATGCTTTCAAAAAAAATTGCGAAGTATTTTTAAACTGGTATAAAATGTGCCATATTTTCCTATACCGGCCAATGTTATTTAATACTCACTTATGACGTCGACTTTAACATGAATGAAACCACCCTATATTTTCCATTATTTTAGAATCAGTAACAATTTACCTATTTCTTTTTCCTTTTTTTTTTACTATAAATAAAAAAAAATAATTTTTCCTCCTCTCTTGATTTATAAATTACAAAGTATTATCAATTACAATTCAATAATATAAATATTTGTTGGTGATTTTTATAACCCTTTGTATATAATATGTATTAAATAAATAAACTTAGAAATTAAAACTTTACATATCCCAAAAATTAATTTCCTATAACAATTATAAAAATAATACTAAAAATTATACGTAATTTTTTAAAATTAATTTCTTTTATTATTATTTCTATTTTAAATTCAATGTTAATAAACTAAATGAAATATATATTATTTATATAACTTTAATAAATTATTTTATAAATATTTAATGTGTAACGCTGGTATAATTAGCGTTGATTTCAAAGTAAATAAAACTTTAGTGAGGTTTTCTTTAAGGGAGTAAGGTACTAACCTTATATCTCAAAATCTAGAAGTGTTTTAGGTCTACATTTGGTGTCATTGTGTATATAAGGGTCACACCTATATATACATGAATAAAATTTATAGATGTTTGACCGTCCCGAAAAAAGGAAAAAAAAAAAAAATGTTGAAAATTAACATTGGGCTTTATGGGCTTAAAATTTCAAAAAATCATATTAAATTAATTTGCACAGTGACCCCCAAAATTTTTATATATTTGAAATTGTATCATTGCGCAAAATTTCAGATTTTTTTGACGAGAAAAGTTTGAGTCTAATGGCCGACGTCGGAACCCTACTACCTTAAAATTCTAACCCACTTTTTTAATTACAATTATACAAGGTTTGTTGAACTAAAAGAAAATTGATAAAGTCAAAGTCCAAATGTTACTCACCAGTTGCGAAACTTGTGAAAACGAATCACTTACACAACATAATAAGGCCACTCTGAAAAAAAAAATTACACAATTTCAAAACAAATATTGAGTATTATTGACTAATAAAGAAACAACTTTACTGTATTGAGACCGATTTCACTTCAGCCTATATAGGAAAGCGGTCCTTTCTTAGCACAGCGATTAAGTTTGGACCATGCTAACTTTATGGACGCTATCGCAGGGGTGGGATGAAAATGAGGAAGGTAAATTGAAAATTTTTTGTTGAGTTTATGATATTTTTGGAAAGAGCTTTAAAAAATTTTGAGGCGTTATTTTTTCTTATGACGATTGGAGCATGCGAAGTATTTTTAATTAATTTTTGAAAATCGGCCTAAAAAGCATGTGACGTCATCAATCCACTTTTTTCTCGGCAAATACTAATTGTTCAAGGTTCAGTAACCAGTTTAATGAAATCAGCTCGTCCTCAGGATTTCAAAAAACTGGCTACTAAACCTTCTACGTCAATACTTTCCGAAATAAATACCCGATTGATGACGTCACAGGCTTTTTAGGTCGATTTTCAAAAATTAATTAAAAATACTTCCCATGCTCTAATCGTTCTAAGAAAAAATAACGCCTCAAAATGTTTTAACGCTCTTTTCAAAAATGTCATAAAAAGTGGGGGTTAAAAAAATTCACCTTCCTCATTGCGATAAGAAACGACCGCTGTCTTGAGCTTTAAGGTACGGGGTAAATGCGTATGACGTCATATTTAATACGCTTTGGTGCTATACTGTAGCAATGAAGCTGAAGATAACGTAAGACAGCGACTGCGTATTTCGTGCGTCATTTGCAAGATTTAAATCTTTATTTCCGGTATTTTTGACGTTTTGATGGCGGGAAAATATTATCGTGCGTAATTTTTTTTTTTTTTGAAAAGTTGAACTTTTACCGGAAATAGATCTTAGCGATCGGGTAAATTCGGCATAGACGCACGAAATTCACAGTCCATGCCATACGTTATTTTCAGATTCGTTGTACTGGAGTAATGAATAACATTGCCATGCCATAAGTATAATACAAACTTCGTTTTCATCTATGTTCTTTGCAAAATCGTTTTATGTTTTTGTTTAATTATTTTATTATTATTATTATCATTTTTTGCTATTATTATTTTCCTTTTTTTACATATTTATTTATACTAATTCAACTTATTAACAGTATCAAATACTTTCAAAAATATTGCTTATATAGTATTTTTAAACTAGTAAAATGAGTCACTTTCTTTATACGGCTCATGTTATTGAGTAATCCAACATGGTTTTGAATTTTATATAAATGCAACAATAATACTTAGTTACTTACATTAAAAGGCCCCTCATTGTAGCAGCAGTTACAGTAAAAGAGAAGTTTATTTTTCGCTTCCTTATATAACAAATTTGTATAATAAACAATATTTTTTACCTTGGCTTAATTATTATATTATGTGTTAGTTGCATCTTTTTTATTAAAAAAAAAATAATACGTATGCATTTTGCATTGTTTTATAATTTTTTTTTTTGTCGAGTCAAACTTTTTTTTTTTTTTTTTTTTTACACTGAACATTGAAAAATAAATGGAATTAGTAAATAAAGCAGAGACTAAATTATTTGAAACCTTGAAAATTGGAGATGGATAAAAAAATAACGGATCACTCAATAACATAGACCGCAAAGGAAAATGAGTCATTTTACCAGTTTCAAAATACTTAATTATATAGTATTATTTTTGAGAACATTGATGCAGTTAATAGTTTTAAATAGTATCTCAAGTATAATGAGAAAAATAATAAAAAACAAACAACAAATTTCTTTATAAAATAGCTAAAAACCAAGATTTATAAACCTTGACTAAAAACGGTGTTTTGTCCCACATGCTGTGCAATTAATGTTGTTCATTACTCCAGTATGGCGTCGAAGCGCATTAAATATGATGCCATGCGGATACACCCCATAAGAAAATGACTTATTTTGACAGTTTAAATATACTATAAGCTATAAGCAATATTTTTGAGAGCATTAGCTGTTAATATACACGGACAAAAATAACAACGTAATAATTATGCTAACTCATTTTCAACACAATTTGTTCAATACAGCATAATTTATGCTATACTGCATAATAAATATGTTACATAGCATAAATATTATATTGTTTAGTATAATTATTTATGTTGTTCTAATTTAGCATAATTTATGCTATAAAGACATAAATACAGCATAAATTACGTAACTTATGCTTTCCGTGTACATAGGTTCAAATTTATTTTTCAATTATAGGTGCGATGAAAAAAAAAAAAAAGAATAATAATAAAAAAGAATTAACCGATGAATTAATTCGATGAATTAACCAAAGAAAATAGCCATAAACGATGTTTTATCCTATGCTGAGCAATGTGGTTCATTGATCTAGTATGGCGTTGAAGCGCATTCAGTATATTAGGTAAAAATATTGTTTATGGCACATACTAAATCACAGGGTTTCTGATTATTCGTGGAGTAATTTGATGAATTTTAGTCAAAGCAAAAAAAAATATATATATATATATATATATTTATAAAAAAATAGTCCTGTTTATATATCAGAATATAAACTCTCTCTTTCTCTCTCTCTTTTCTCTCATTTACCTCTAATTTGTATTAGCATTTCAAAATTTATCAAGGATATGCAAAGGATAAAAAAGAAATAAAAGTAAAAAAAAAAAATTGGTAGTTACTATTTGCAATTTTTTTTTTCTGAATGTTGCAACATTATATTCATATTTTTGTGGTAAAATGAACTTTTTATTTTGTGAAATGTGCTGATTTTGTAAAACTAACATTAAAATTTTTTATGCGTACTAACTTTTTTTTATATGTTTGATGAAACATGTTGATAAAATTTTCATTGTTTTGGTAGAACTTATGTATATTTATTTATTTTTATCAATAAAAACAAAAACTATCAAATATTTTTCATTTAACAAAGCTTCGGTAAAGTTTAGTTAATGTGAAACTACTCTTCAATTCCTGTTTTATTAAAAATCACGTTTATAAATATTTTTAAATTTTTAAATAAAGTACTGCAAATTAGGCAAATATTTTGAAGGATTATTTAGCTTTGAAAAGTATATATAAGAAAAATATATAATTTTATTTTATCATTCATAAGCCAATATGAAGGCTGTCATATTGTAAGTATATATTTTTTTACTTTTGAATCATTATTTTATACTTAAAGGCGTATAGAACACCTTGATCAAAAAACTTGCCTAATATCCTAACATACCTAAATACGTATAATCTTTAATTTGGCCGAAGTCATTGATTTCTAATTTATTTTCCATTCACAAAATGTCAGTTGCGGGTTTATTACATCACAACTCGCCTGTTTCCGCGCGCGTGGACCAGGCGAGCTGTGACGTAGTAAACCCGCAACTGACATTTTGTGAATGGATAATAAATTAGAAATCATGATGACTCCGGCCAAATTAAAGATGATATTTAGGTATGTTAGGATATTAGGCAAGTTTTTTTTTTGTTCAAGGTGTTCTACGCCTTTAAGGTGCATATTTTCAAGTTAAAGTCGATGCAATGTTGGATCACTCAATAACATGGGTGGCATAGGAAAATTACTCATTTTACAAGTTTTAAAATACTAAGCAATATTTTTTATATCTCTGACGCAGTTAATATATAGGTTAAATTAGTATGTGAGAAAATAATAATGACGAAAATCGAAAATTTAAACAATAGAAAGAAAAAAAAGGCCACAAAACAAAGTTGGTCCTATACTGGTCGAGCATTGTTATTCATTGATGGCGCGTTGACGTTGAATGTAATTAGTATGACGTCATGCGGATATACCCTATACGAAAATCATGAAATGTTTTATCAATAGAAGACGTTGCAAAAGTAGGTTTAGTGGGAAAGTAAACAAACTCACAGCACAACAATACTAACAAAGTGCTAGCAGACGACTTGGTGTTCCTGTCTCAATTTAACATGCTTTCTTATGGGGGAATGCAGCAGCTATAAATTGAGTTAGAATTATTTTTCAGAGCTGAAATTTTTACTGTAGCTTACTGAGCCTCAAAGCTTTTGTTTTCCTGGATTTCAAGTCAATTGGGTGAAAAACTAATTTGTAACTCTTAGGTATACTCTTAGCGAGCCTTTCAAAACATATATATTATATTGCGTGCCCTAGCGTGCCTGCCTAAAAAAAGTTCACTAGTGTCGGTTCACTAGTGCATTATATAAATTTATTATGTGCCCTTAGCCCTTCTGTTACCTCATAAGCTGAGGGCAAGAAGAAAAAAAAAGTTGTTCATAATGTAAGGAATATTAAAAACTAATAACAATATAAAATATATAAAACTGTTATTTATTATTATAAATATCATATAAATTTTTATACTATATTTTTATTTATTTATTATAAGACAAAAAAAAGCGTTTAATTATATAAAAAAATATTTATATATGCATAGCTAAATTTAATTATAAATGAAACATTCAATGTGAAAAGCATAAATTCACGAGCAAGCCAGTTATGATTAGCAGTTGCACAACAGTGAGCATTGTTAAAACATTACACAAAATAATAAGTGAAGATTATTTTAATCAATATTAAAAATTGCCACATTAAATATTATTATTATTTTTTTCTATAGAAAAAAAATTATGCATTTTAATACTAAAAAATTTACTCTAAACAAATGTATTATACAATACATTCTGAGAAAAGTAATTTATTTTATAAACTTTTAGGTGCTGTGTGATATTTTGTGCAAAAGCTGCATTTGCACAAATTTTAGCAGCGGTAAGTTTTTATTATTTTCTGACATAACTACTACTATGGAAAATACAATATAATCTATCTATCTATCTATCTATCTATCTATCTATCTATCTATCTATCTATCTATCTATCTATCTATCTATCTATCTATCTATCTATCTATCTATCTATCTATCTATCTATCTATCTATCTATCTATCTATCTATCTATCTATCTATCTATCTATCTATCTATCTATCTATCTATCTATCTATCTATCTATCTATCTATCTATCTATCTATCTATCTATCTATCTATCTATCTATCTATCTATCTATCTATCTATCTATCTATCTATCTATCTATCTATCTATCTATCTATCTATCTATCTATCTATCTATCTATCTATCTATCTATCTATCTATCTATCTATCTATCTATCTATCTATCTATCTATCTATCTATCTATCTATCTATCTATCTATCTATCTATCAATCTGGTATCTATCTATCTACATAAATATTTGTATTTTTCAGTCTTACTGCCCAGGTGGTAGAATAGAGTACCGCAGAAATGGAAGATTCTGCTGTTATGACAAACAAGAAACTTCTTGTTATAAAATCGTCATGCCTGGAATTGTAAGTTGAATATTAAATTTATTATATTTTCTAATTTTATCATCTATTTCTGTCCCAATATTCAATAAATTGTAGGATAAAAATCAGTTTGGATATATATATATATATATATATATATATATATATATATATATATATATATATATATATATATATATATATATATATATATATATATATATATATATATATATATATATATATATATATATATATATATATATATATATATATATATATATATATCAGGGCTGTAGTCCTAAGGGAACGCGGTGGGACGGCGTCCCACCTGGCGAAAAAAAATGCCAGGTCCGTCCCACCTGGAAAATTTCCAGCGGAACGCGGTGGGACGGATATCTTGGCAAAATGTACCCTAGTTTGTAAATTTCCTGACTAATTTTGCCGTTTATTTGGCTGAAATTACTAAAAAAAAAAAAACAAACAAAAAAAAAAAATCGCTCGCTACGCTCGCGATTTCCTTTTTATAACAAAGTTTATTTGCATCACTTTATTATTATGCAGTTTCGGTTTACCCAAAAATTTACGCATAAGTTGTTTGACTTTCTTTTTTTTTTTCTTTTTTTTTTTGTTTTTCAGAATAAGTCTTTAATGTCAAGTTAATGTAGAAAATAGTTACAGCGTGCAAATCGAAAAAAAAAAAAAAAAAAAAAAAAAAAAAGACAAGATAGAAGGCTTGTTAACTATAAAGATATGTAATGAAGTTAAAATTATTATTATTATGATTTTGGTGTTTTTCTTGGGCATTTATTAACAGTTCATACGAAGCAATGTTCAAGCACTATAAACAAAATATTGCTGCGTGTTAAATCTTGAAAAGCTACAATATAATTTATTTCATATTTTATGCATTTCATGTTTTTTTTTTTTTTTTTTTTTTTTTTCATTGAAATGGAAAAAGAAATATATACATTTAACGTTCTTACATTTTTCATGATGATTTAACCTCAATCCTCAATGTATGAATATCCAGAGCGCCCAAAAACAGAATTCGCAAAACAAAATAAATGTCATGTTTTGCGTCAAAGTATCTAATAATAATAATTGAGCATCCGGCCCCGAATCTTGTGGTAGCGTACGATTCCAGGGACCGAGGTCGCGTCCGTCACATAAGACCTTATAGGTGTGGGGTTTGAGGGAGCGGGCCTCGTCTTCTGAAGCCCCTTAGCCTAGCTCTCGTTTTCGGACGCGAGGCGGCCGAGGCATGGGCTTGGGATGTCAAGAGGCACTCCGCCCTTAAGTGCCTCGGTAACTATGGGCATCCGGCTCCAATGAGCTTGCGGAAAAGTGTCCCACTGCGCCCAGGAGTGGACGTCAACCCGATGGAGCCGTTCAGGGCCGAGTGCCTAAATACTAAAAAGGGGGGCTATTTTAAATAGCCATCAACTCGCCTCCTAACAAAATATAGTCACGAAATTTTGGGTAGTAACAGGATGCGTGCATCTTGGCTTCAGTATGAGCCCGTGAACGCAATAACCCCTCGCATCAAGTGTGAAGTTATAAATTTAAATAATAAAAAAAAAATGAATCGTTGAGTGGGAAAAAAATTAAATCGTAACTTACTTAACTTACGTGTCGATTTTGATGCGTTGTCAATAAAATTTTGGTCAGAATCAATTTTACTTATCTAACGTAATTTTTGTATTATTTTGCTAAAAAGTGGGCGTGGCATTAAAAAATTTCGCGCCTGCGGCGGGCAAAAGGGGGGCTCTGACCCCATTACCCCCCAAACTATGTTCTGGCCCTGTGTTGGAGCGTCCCACCTGACATTTTTTTTAGGACTACAACACTGATATATATATAATTATATATATATATATATTATATTGTTATATATATGAATGGATTATTAAAGCAAAATTACTAAAATAATAAATGGAGCCTATCTTTATATAACAAGCGGTACGTAAAAAGGCTTAAAAGGGTTCCCTAATTTAATATCACACTTATTGTTAGTAAAAAAAAAAACAACAATTGGGGGGGGGGGGGGGTGACAAAACTTACGCACTGATTCTAAATATATTCAAATGAGTAATAAATAAAGACATACTTTTAGATGTTTTAAACTACAGAAAATTGCAAGAGGTGTTAATGGCTTGCATTGCAAAATATAAAAAGAAAACTTTGAAACTTATAATGGTGTCATTTGAAAGTTAATGGTACATCAGCTATACCGATGACCGATGATAAAATTTTTAGAACTCATGACCATCAAATAAGAGAGAAAATAATAATTGAAATTAACATGGGCTCTTTTATGGGACTAAAATTTCAAAAAATTATAATTTAATATCTAGCATAGTGATCCCCCAAATTTTTTACATTTTTGAAGATATCTTATCCTAATGTATCACTGTGCAAAAATTTCATATTTTTCTTTCTTTATAACTTTTTAGTCAAATCCCATAATACCGGATTTCTCACCTTAAGGAGATAGGAGAGCGTAAATGGCAGCATTAGATAAGCGACTTTTTCTTATGAAAATTTTACTGTGTGCTACCATCTATACGGTCCCCTACCTCCATTAAATTAATTATATCAAATTAAATGTTTCGTTATCACGTAAAAATTGGTTACAGAAACTGGGAGACGAGCTTGGATTTGATGAATTGGCTGGCGATGAGCTTGATTTAGATCGTCAAGCTCAAGTCATACCTTGTAACTCAACTTACCCTCATAGAGTGGAGGAAAGATGGTGTTGTACTAAACCTGAGCAACCTAGAACCTGTGTGGCATGGGTGAGTGTGTGGGAGAAATCTAACATTGTTTTTTGCTTTCTAATTATTATTATTATTGTTTGCATTTTTACTGAAAGAGGACTTTCCTATATAGGCCATGAAAAAAAAATGCTTCAAAATAAATTCTACATGTAGACTCATTTAATGCATTATCAAGATACTATTCATAAGATAGTGACACTAACTGGTTTCATGTTAATTTTAGCGATATTGTGATTGTTCAATTCAGATCACGTGACTTCTAACTAGGGCGCTGAGTGGCTTTTAGCAGCTCATTTTGAGTTTCACGGCAGCCCAAATTGGCTGAACGTGTCCTTATCTTTTATGTAGTATATTGACATTACAGTATAGAGACCGGGCCTCAAGATAAAAACGCGGATGTGCTGCGCCCAAGTGGAGGGAGGTTGAGCTAAAGGGGGGACAGCCTCGCAAGGGAAGTTCTCAGGTAGATTGAGCGTACAATGCTTTTCTTATGTGTAGAGCGGCTCAGCACTGCGCCAATTACCAAAAGTTTTAAAAAATTATATCTCGCTTAATTTACGTTACACAAGTATTTTTTTTACAAAAAATAAAAGTGTATAGTACAAGCATCACACACAAAAATTAAAAATTATGAATAATTGAAAACACCATAGATATACGATCAAGAAGTGACCCACCTATATATGTTACAATACGTGGCGAGGTAGATGATATATTTATAAAGAGTTTGTAGATTCTAATTAAGAAAACCGGTGAGAGATGAGAAAAATCATATAATTTTTATAATAATATACAGACAAATGACTGTCATTTTTGAAAAAAAAAAAAAAAAAATAGATATAATTTTTTATATATATATATTTTTTTTATATTTATACATTTTACACTATTTTATTATTATTAATTTTTTTATCATTATATGTTTTTAATACAGTTCTACATTGTAATGAAAATGGTATACTTTATTTTTATAAATTTAATTGTCCAAAAAATGCATTGCTAATTTCATTTAAACTTATATGTAGTGTATGTCATGGATTTTATCATTAATAATATGTCATGTGTCATGTACCGAAATGAAATGAATAACTAGCAATTTTAGTGTTGCATTTCCGCTGTGCAAGTTTTTAATTTCCTTGCGGTACAGATCATTTGATTTTAGGATTTTTTAAGCATGTGATTATTCGTTTAATTCTGAGAGAGAGAGAGAGAGAGAGAGAGAGAGAGAGAGAGAGAGAGAGAGAGAGAGAGAGAGAGAGAGAGAGAGAGAGAGAGAGAGAACAATGACAGTAGATATGCATGCTAACCATTGGCGCAGTCATTTTTAATGCATTTATGTAAATGATTCTTAAAAAAAAAAAAAAAGAATAGAATAGAATAGAAAAAGAAAATAT
Organism: Ecdyonurus torrentis; assembly: GCA_949318235.1. NCBI lineage: Eukaryota > Metazoa > Arthropoda > Insecta > Ephemeroptera > Heptageniidae > Ecdyonurus > Ecdyonurus torrentis. The sequence continues at coordinate 8,311,859 of OX439133.1, read as the reverse complement.
CAATTTATGTTACATAATTAGCGTTTGACTAAAAAAAAAATTTAAAATAATAATAAATACTGCAATGCAATCTAAAAGAAAAAAAAACTGATTATTTTTTTTTAAATTGCAACATGTAATAATAAAATACAAAAGTCGAAATTAATTCATAAATCCATTTAGATTTTATCAGCGATTTTGATTTACTCGTCGATAGAGAAAAAATTACTCAAGTTTGTAAAGCTTTGTGGATATATGCTTATTTGTATTAATTTTAAATATTATAATGAGTTAGAGAAATGGTTATCGAGAACATTGACCTTTGTATTCCTGTATTGCATTGACATGTCCATGCTGTATTGTATGCAGAGAAAAAAAAGGGGGAAACAAAGAGAACTTTTATAGAAATGCAAGGGATTACCTGCACCTTTACCTTTAGAAACCAAATTAGTTTACGCATGATTAGTTAGTGATGACTTGATGCAATGCAATTAGAGGATTCAACGCATTATATTTGTTTATTTTATTAAAAATCATGCAGATTGCTTTTTTGATCGTAGTTGTAGCACCTTTTTAACGCTCCTTTTGCAAAGTTACATTAGGTAATCAATCTAATTATGTCGTTCTCAGTTGTCATTCTCTTTTACTGTAAAGAATAATAAAAATAAACTTAAAAATCTAAATTTTAATAATCAATTTATATTTATTTCTTTTATTTACAATAATAAATATGTATTAAAAATAACTAAAATACTTAATTTTGAAACATTAATAATAAAACATAATAAGTAAATATGAAAACAAAATATATTTAATAACTTTGCATAAATCTGTTCTAAAAACAAAATCCCTCATGATCCACTATAAATGCATTATTTTCTTTTAGATTGCATTGCACTATTATTATTATTTTTTAAGTCAAACGCTAATTATGTAACATAAAATGATATGATTTTTTTTCATTAGGAATCATTTACATAAATGCATTAAAAATGACTGCGCCAATGGTTAGCATGCATATCTACTGTCATTGTTCTCTCTCTCTCTCTCTCTCTCTCTCTCTCTCTCTCAGAATTAAACGAATAATCACATGCTTAAAAAATCCTAAAATCAAATGATCTGTACCGCAAGGAAATTAAAAACTTGCACAGCGGAAATGCAACACTAAAATTGCTAGTTATTCATTTCATTTCGGTACATGACACATGACATATTATTAATGATAAAATCCATGACATACACTACATATAAGTTTAAATGAAATTAGCAATGCATTTTTTGGACAATTAAATTTATAAAAATAAAGTATACCATTTTCATTACAATGTAGAACTGTATTAAAAACATATAATGATAAAAAAATTAATAATAATAAAATAGTGTAAAATGTATAAATATAAAAAAAATATATATATATAAAAAATTATATCTATTTTTTTTTTTTTTTTTTTTCAAAAATGACAGTCATTTGTCTGTATATTATTATAAAAATTATATGATTTTTCTCATCTCTCACCGGTTTTCTTAATTAGAATCTACAAACTCTTTATAAATATATCATCTACCTCGCCACGTATTGTAACATATATAGGTGGGTCACTTCTTGATCGTATATCTATGGTGTTTTCAATTATTCATAATTTTTAATTTTTGTGTGTGATGCTTGTACTATACACTTTTATTTTTTGTAAAAAAAATACTTGTGTAACGTAAATTAAGCGAGATATAATTTTTTAAAACTTTTGGTAATTGGCGCAGTGCTGAGCCGCTCTACACATAAGAAAAGCATTGTACGCTCAATCTACCTGAGAACTTCCCTTGCGAGGCTGTCCCCCCTTTAGCTCAACCTCCCGCTACCCTTGGCGCTAGTGGCGATTTACCGTTTTATTCCCTCTCTCTATATCCTCTAATATACCTGAAAATACACATTGATTTAGCCGATTTGAATTATTCATTTCTAAATTTGTTAAAAGTAAAGTATTTTCTTTAAAAATTTAACGTAACAGCTCTGCGTGTGCATACCTATTAGAGAACTTTAACAGAGAAGCGACATCCCCATGTTTTAGGCAGACTGCAACACTCAACAATTTTGACTTGGCAACGTTGCGTTTTGAAGCACCAATCAGAGGCCAGAAGTGGCCAAATCAAGGCGCCAATGAGAGAGCGCGCTATAGTAATTTTGTCTGCAGCGTTGCCAATTTTAAAGAAATGAGTGTTGCGGGTCTGCCTAACTTTATGGGATGTCACTTCTCTGTTAAAGTTCTCTAATACCTATGATAAAATTTTCGGAATCTGTGACCGCATCATATATATATATATATATATATATATATATATATATATATATATATATATATATATATATATATATATATATATATATATATATAAATATATATTCAAATTAACATGGGCTCTTATGACTAATGAGACTAACACTTAAAAAAATTATAATAATATTAACCATATATAATTTAAATCACCCCTCAAATTTTTTACTTTTTTGAAGATACCTTTTTCTGATGTTGTTTTCAGATTTTTCTTTCTCAAGACTAAATTTTTGTTTTGTTTACAGTCGCTAAAAGATGAGCCACCTAAGGTCGTAGCTGATGTTAAAGAGACTGGATGTCCAAATAATTATCCAGTCAGAGATGGAGCTAATTGCTGTAACCGAATGACCCCTCGTAAATGTATTGCAGTTGTAAGTGGAAATATTTAATATGAATCGATCAATAATAACTATCAAAATATAATTAATTATTGAAATCATTTTCTTTAACGTAAAACGTGATTGACTTGGATCGGAAATCGTTAAAAGAGAAACTACATTTTTATAATACACTCTAAAAATTGGTGCATTACTTTAGTTACGAATACTAACTATTTAAGATATACACTTTTAAGTTATTATGAGTAGCTAAAATAATGCATTTTAGCAAGTTATTAAAAATAGCTAATTTAATTTGTTTCAAGATATTTAAAGGTTTTTTAAGCTATTTTAAGTAAAATTAGCTATTTTTAATAATTTACTAAAATGCATTATTTTATACTCATAATAACTTAAAAGTGTATATCTTAAATAAGTTAGTATTCGTAACTAAAGTATAATTCTTTCTACATATATACTTTATAAACTTTATTTCCAACAAAACAATAATTTTCATATGAAATCGAATAAATTTAAAAAAATGTTTTTTTGTTCCGAAAAAAGTTCTATTATTATTTTTAACTTTAAAAAAGTTTCTAATTTGACTACAATTTGCCGATAATAATTCTAATTTCCACATTTACATGTTGTTTTTCAAGTGGAATAACTTAAAGATTTGATCTTGTTTTCACATGTTTGACGTAACTAAACTTCTAAATATCATTTCTTCTTTATTTTGTGTTTATATTATAATACGCGACCATCTATAGCTTGCGAGATAGTAGTCGGTCACCTACTCCGCCTATTCCCTTAGGAGGCTGTCAACGCTATTTTCTTTAAAAATAGTAATCACCATGCTATAATATTTTAAACCTCCCAAAAAAGCAATCTTAACTTTTTATTATTATTAAAGCACAGAAAGCAAAAGCATAGTTACAGTGACCCCGCCGAACCTATACGTCACAACTATAAACTTTCTTTCACGATAGTTTTTAGCGCAAACGTGAGTTACTCTTATATTTTGCAAAAAGTATTTTACTACATGTATATCTTTAGCCGTAAAAAACTTTTTGTACATGTCAAGTAGCGAGAGCAAAAATAAGAGTACAGTCAACCTGGGTGAATTTGAAAGTGCGGGGTAAAATTGAAACTCCAATCATGTGCAAACTTTCACTTTTCCCTATCTCACTAAACACAGAGCACTTTGAAAGCGGGTCTGTGATTAGCTTTCAATTTCACCCCAATTCACACCCAATTTTCACATTCGTGCCAAACTACCTTGAGAACAAGTTTACTTGCAATCGACAATCGAATCGACGTATAGGTTTAGGGTCACTGTATAACGGCTTACGCTTTTTGCGCGTTAATAAATAAGATTTTGAGATTGCGTTTTCGTTTTGGTATAGATTTAATAACACAATGCATCACTATTAAAAAAAAAAAATACTTATTGGTATGACCACCCCTTATTTAACGGAGAAGGTGACTGGACGAATTAAATGAAATTATAAAACTTTATTTATTATACAACTAAAAACCTTTTTCTTTTTGGGTAAAAAAAAAATAATAATAAATAAATAAAAAAAATTCATTTGAAAATTATACTATTTGTTTTGATCGATATATAAAAGAAGAAAAATTATTTTAAAATAAAGTTTCTCTTTTGAATATTTCTGTTCCAAGTCTGTCATCCACTACCTTAACTAAACCACAATTAGCAGAAAACATGTCGAAAGCATGTTGCATGTCAAAATAGTGGTTTTGTCAAATCGCAACACACGCTTCGGCATAATTTCAGTTTATTGATGTGCCCAACATATAAATTAATCCATATATTTATTTTTATTTATACCTATAATTATTTAATTCATGTGCACTTAATAAAATATTTATTTTACTTTTTCAGCCATTATTGAAAAAAGATGAATTTGTAAGTTAACAATTTAAATTTTTTTTTTCTAGAAAAATTTCTATAGAAGTATTATTTTAAAGACAATATAGTAATATTACTTTGTATTATTTAAAATATTTTTTTATTAATAATTAACATGCTGAAACATGCGTAGTTGTCAATAAAATAGATATTAGCACGTTGATTTTGTATTTATTTTCTTATTGATTGTTTAGTTATAGACCGCTTTTTCACTCATATATAAACTCATATTTTGTTGGTCAGGAATACACAAGCCAGCATAGGAAAAACTCTTTTTTTTTTTTTTTTTTTTTTTTTTTTTAATTTTTTTTTATGGCAAACGTAAAGCTTTAAACCTTAATCTAAGCCTTAATTTCTAGGTACGTACACTCTAATAAGCTAAAAAAAATATCACTATAAAAAATGGTGCATTACTTTATTTACGAATCCTAACTTATTTAAGATATTCACTTTTAAGTTATTATGAGTATAGATAAAATGTTGCATGATAGCAAGTTATTAAAAATAGCTTATTTAAGTTGTTTTAAATTCATTTAAGCTATTTTAAGTTAAAATAGCTATTGTTAATAATTTGCTAAAATGCATTATTTTAGCTACTCATAATAACTTAAAAGTGATTACCTTATATATAAGTTAGTATTCGTAACTAAAGTAATACATAAATTTTTAGAGTGTATGAGAAAAAATCTTTCAGATAATATAAACTTCTATGCGTAATTATATATGAAAAAATAGGAAAAAGGACGTTTTCCCCTATGCTGGCCAATGCAATACTCCCAACAAACATGGCGTCAAAGCGCAAGGATGTAAAAGGGGTTTATATCACTATACACAGAGAGAAATTATGGATTGGAATAACTCAAGACGCTATTTAAAAACGAACCATTTTCACTTCTTGGTTTGATATAACTGAAACTTGAGTTGGTAAAACTCATGCCATTTTCATACCAACTAAAGTTTCAGTTATAACAAACCAAGAAGTAAAGTGGTTCGTTTTTAAATAACGTCTTGAGTTATATATTTCAATCCACATAATTTATCTCCGTGTAATAACGTACTTTGAGTCAAAATGACAGTATGACGTCATTAGGCGGATACAATATAACATAATCAAAATTGTAATAAATTATTTTTATTTAATTACAGGATGAATGGGGAGATGAATTTGCTGATGAATTTAATGATCCAGCAGTTCCAATAGTGCCTCCAAAAAAAGATGATCTTGATGATGAATTAGCCCGCAGGAGATGTCCACCAAGATATCCATTTAGAATTGGTAGAAGATGTTGCAATCGTCCTCGCCCTCCTCGTAGATGCATTTCAGGTGTAAGTTAACTTTATAAATATACACTCTAAAAATTGGTGCATTACTTTAGTTACGAATCCTAACTTATTTAAGATATACACTTTTAAGTTATTATGAGTAGCTAAAATAATGCATTTTAGCAAGTTATTAAAAATAGCTAATTTAAGATGTTTCAAGTTTTTTTTAAAGGTTTTTAAAGCTATTTTAAGTTAAATTGGCTATTTTTAATAATTTGCTAAAATGCATTATTTTAGATACTCATATAATAACTTAAAAAGTGTATATCTTAAATAAGTTAGTATTCGTAACTAAAGTAATGCACCAATTTTTAGAGTGTACATTAAAATATAGTATGTTCATAATAGAATATTTACTTAAATATTTCAATTGCGAAAAAGAATGAGCTTTGATTTTTTCTTAAGACGGGAAATCATGTATACTGCGGGATTTGATTAAAAAAATTGTAAAGAAAGAAAAATCTGAAATTTTGCACAGTAATACATTAGGATATTATGGTATCTTCAAAAATGTAAAAAAAAAAGAAAAAAAGGGGGGGGGGGGTACCATATATATATATATATATATATATATATATATATATTAAATTAGGATTTTTGGAAATTTTAGTCCCATAAGAACCCATGGTAATTTTAATAATTATTTTCTCCCTTATCTTTTTTTTTTTTTTTTTTTTTTTTTTTTTTTTGCCACTATACTTCCATTCTCCTTACAATCAAGATGCACTGAATGCACTTAATTGTTGAAGGTTATTTATGGAATTGTCAATTTCCTCAGAATGCTATAGCATTCGAGTACGGGGGAGATAGGAGGTAGGATGAAGGGTTGAAGGGAAGGTTTGGCGGCTGTGGCCTAATGGGAACTGTCTCGGTATTTACCTACCCGTCCAAGGGAACCATAGAAACCTTGGAGAAGACAGCCGATACTGGTCAGTTACCTGAACAGTATCTCCCAAATGCTCCAAAGCGCGTGCAGTCAGCGTAAATGCCACCACTTCTCAGGATAAGCCACGCCCTCCCCAGGTGGGAAGCGAACCGTGGATCTCCCGAGCAGTAGGCAGCAACGCTAACCACTACACCTTGGAACCTATAGACATAGGTTCTAAAAAAAATTATCATAGGTATATATATTACTATTAACTTTCAAATGGCATCATTAAGTTTTGAAGTTTTCTTTTTAGATTTTGAGATATAAGTAAACTATATACAACCCTTAAAGTCATAGACCACATAAAACAACATGTACTTTTTAATGAATAAGCACGAAATATGATATTCAAAACTGTTGAAATTTTTTTACCAGAATATTAATGTAGCCCCACGAGAGAGCGTGAAAACACTGTAAAGTATACAAGTTAAGTGACTATATTCATGTTTATGACGTCAGAAACATGCAAAAAGTAGTATAAAAATGTTGTGCGTGTTGCATAAATTGAATTTTCTGATCACTGCTACGGAGCTACAGTTGGGTTTTGAGACAAACTAAAGTTATTTATGTAAGTCCCATCAAGTGTTTTGTGATATAAATGCTTATGTTTTTCTCTGGTCTATTCCGTTACGGAAAAAATGAGATGTATTTTAATTGTATAAATTTGGACTAAAAGTAAAAAGGCATGAAAATCGTGAAGTCACAAAACATGTGGCGTCAAAGCGCAAGAATATTAAAGGGGGTTTAAATCACTTATATCACTTGAGTCTTGAGTCAAAGCGTATTCAGAAGTATGACGTCATGCGGATACACTATATTCCATTAAGGGTTGTATATAAATGGCTTATATCTCAAAATCTAAAAAGAAAACTTCCCAATTTTATAATGTCATTTGAAAGTTAATAGTAACAGCTACCCATGGAAAAATTTTCAGAACCTCCCTGGTCAAAAATCTTGTGCAAGATCTTGTGTAAGATCTTGACAAGATCTTGAATAAGGCAAGATAAAATCTTGACAAATCTTGACAAGATCTTGTGCAAGATCTTGCACAAGATCTTGAGTTAATCTTGCAAGATGTCTTGTGACAAGATGTTTTTGCAATCTTGCACAAGATCTTGCCGTAAGAATTTTGTCTTGTGCAAGATCTTGACGTCGTAATATCTTGCATTAAATTTATTTAAGACAAGATAAGATTCTTGTCGTAAAATCTTGCAATCGAATCTTGACAAAGCTAAGCAAGATTAAAATCTTGAAAAAAAAATCTTGTCAAGACTAAGCAAGATTATTTCAAAAAAAATTGCAGAAAATCTTGACAAGACTTGGCAAGATTTTTCCAAAAAAATCTTGTTAAGACTTTGCAAGATTTCTCAATAAAATCTTGCAGAAAAACTTGTCATCATCGCGGCTTCTTGTAAATTTTTGTAAGCTTGACAAGATATGATGCTCCTATATGAAATTGAATTATCGCTCATCCAACATATCCTCTAGGCTGGAAGTAATCTAAAATTAAAATAATATTAAAATATCAAAGTATATGGTGCTTTTTGTTCTACAATCTAGCAGAATTAAGCCATCAAAAGAGTCGAGGCGTCTAACTATATATGATTGAAAAATTAAAATAACATTAAAATAACATAAAAAATCTGTTATTTTATAAAAATTGCTCATTCTGCATCAATATACTTTATAAAACATCGGTCTATCAATCAGTCCAGCTGCAGGTATCTATGCTCAACATTCTGAAAAAAAAAATATATATTGATTGTACAACAAGCGGGCATGCACTCAATAAAACATTGATCTCGGATCATTCTGCAAAAGGAATATCCACTTTTGTATTTTTCGTCAATTACTCTAACAAAAGATGTAAAAAATAATAATATAATAAATGGAGTGTCTTAATTAGGCTAGCGAGCAATCCAGCACGATGTATGTTTTATAACGTTGTCATTCAGTATATAGGCAGCATTCTGAAAAAAGAAATCAATTTTATGTGCAATTTTCCTGCAACGTGTAGGCGATAACATCCGGATATTATTAAAGAGGCAGAATTCTGAAATTTAAAATCATAAATTTTTGAAGTGCACACTGTTTCTTGAAATTTTAATTCAGGAATAACACATTCGTTATATAATTTTTGTTAGTCCAAAAGAGATAAGTATATATAATTTGGAATTAAAGAGAGCGAAGAACAGTTTAAAATGTTATTTCGTACCGTCTCCGCAAATCAAAAAGTATTTCCATCAGCTGTAAAATATACTATATAGTCAATGCAGAGCGTAAAATCTGAAGATAGAAGAAACAAGGTAAATTTAAATAAAACTTTTTGGCCTGCAATCTATTTAAGTACATTATTGCTATAAGTATTAAATCTTGAGTTAATTCTTGCAAGAAGAGCTCGCAAGATTTAGTATACTCTCTTCCAAGGATTAAAAAGTGCAAGATTTTAAATATTAAAAACATATTTGAATTTAAATCTTAAAAGCATAGAGATAAACTAAAATAATAATAAAAATCTTGCGTTAATTCTTGCAAGAATCTCAAGATTTTTACTGTGAAAAAATCTTGCTTACACTCTTGCAAGAGCAGCTTTAGATTTTTAACCGTTAAAAAAACTTATTTTATTTCTTGCAAGATAAGCTCAAGATTAAAACCGTTAATAAATCTTGCATTGAATCTTGTACGATTAGCTCAAGATTAAAACCGTTAAAAAATCTTGCTTAGATTTTCGCAAGATCAGCTCAAGATTTATGCTTTTTTAATGAACGCTCCCCCAAAATCACATTTACACAATATTTTTTCTTAAATATTGAAATTTTTAACTTAAACTCACCTCTTCCAAAAGCCTCTAGCACTTATACCATCCACTCACAGCGTATAGAAATTAATTTGCTCCATGTTTTTGTTGTTTTCTCATGCCAAAGTGTCGTATGAAACAAAAAAACACTTTCATATTAGCGAAACATCTAAATACGTGTGGAACGATTACTAATTATGTTTCTTACCTGTGACCATCAGATAAGAGAGAAATTAATTATTGAAATTAACATGGGCTCTTATGGGACTAAAGCTTCAAAAAATCATAATTAAAAATTTAGCATGGTGACCCCCCAAAATTTTTACATTTTTGAAGATAACTAATTCTAATGTATCACTGTACAAAATTTCAGATTTTTCTGTCTTTACAACTTTTTAGTCAAATCCCGCAGTAGCTGATTTCCCGCCTTAATATAACATAATCAAAATTATAAAAAATTATATTTCTTTAATTAAAGGATGAATTAGGAGACGAATTTGCTGATGAATTTAATGATCCAGCAGTTCCAAAAGTGCCTCCAACCGTAGTACCTCCAAAAAAAGACGATCTTGAAGATGAACTAGCCCGCAGGAGATGTCCACGTAGATATCCATTTAGATTTGGTAGAAGATGTTGTAATCGTCGTTATCCTCCTCGAAGATGTATTTATAATGTAAATATATAAAACTTTCTTTTGATAAGAAATATTTAAAGGCGTAGAACACCTTGAACAAAAAACTTGCCTAATATCCTAACATACCCAAATATCAACATTATTTTGGCCGGAGTCATTGATTTCTAATTTATTTCCCATTTTTACAAAATGTCAGTTGCGGGTTTACTACGTCACAGCTCGCCTGGTCCACGCGCGCGGAAACAGGCGAGCTGTGACGTATTAAACCCGCAACTGACATTTTGTAAATGGAAAATAAATTAGAAATCAATGACTCCGGCTAAAATAATGTTGATATTTGGGTATTTTAGGATATTAGGCAAGTTTTTTGTTCAAGGTGTTCTACGCCTTTAAATTGTGTAAAAAAATCATATATTTGTATTTTAACCCTTATTGACTCAATAACTTATTGAAAATAACTCATTTTGCCAGTTTAAGAACACTCTGCAATATTTTGGAAAGCATATTGATGCTGTTAATAGGTTGAATTAGTATCTCAAGTACGTGAGAAAAATAGCAATAACAAAAAATGAACCGATTTCCCAAAGAAAATTGCCTTAAAGGCATAGACAACATGAAAAAATTATCATTTACATCACAAAACACTGGATGGGACTTACAAAAATAACATTCATTGGTCTCAAAACCCATAACAGTAGCTCCGAATCGTTTTCATATTAAAGCCATAGACCACATAAAACAACATGAGCTTTTTAATCTGAATAAACACGAAATGAAATCTTCAAAACTGATGACAATTTTTACCAGAATGTTAATTTAGCCCCACGAGAGAATGTGAAAATGCTGTAAAGTATGCAATTTGCGTTATTATTTATGTTAATGACGCCAGAAACATGCAAAAATTAGTATGAAAATGTGTTGCGGGTTGCATAAATCGAACTTTCTGATCACTGCTACGGGGTTACTGTTGGGTTTTGAGACAAACTATAAATAAGTCCCATCAAGTGTTTTGTGATATAAATGCTTATATTTTTCTCTGGTCTATTCCTTTAATAATTCTACAGAAGCTAACTTTTTTTTAGTATTAATTTATTAATATTGAAATAAAAAGTTTATTAAATATGTATATTTATGTATATGAATGATTAAAATAATTAATTTTATCCTATAGGGTGTATGCGGATGACGTCATATTTATTGCGCTTGTAGGCCATACTGGAGTAGTCCATAACATTGCTCAGCATAGGACAAACTTCATTTAAGCCAATTTTCTTTGGGAAATTGGTTAATTTTTTGTTATTTGTTATTTTTCTCACATACTTGAGATACTAATTCAACATATTTACAGCATCAATGCTCCCAAAAATATTGCATAGTGTTTTTAAACTGACAAAATGATTTTTTTCCTATGCCACCCATGTTATTGAGTTATCCAACATGGCGTCGACTTTAACATGACCCTATTTTAGACCCTATTTTACTTCGCCAAAATGAAGCTTCTATATACATATACACGGAAAGAATAAATTACGTGATTTATGCTGCATTTATGTGATAATAGGATAAATTATGCTAAATTAGAACCACATAAATAATTTTGCTGTATATACATAATATTTATGCTATATACCATAATTATTTTGTAATATAGCTTTAAATTATGGTAAATATTGAATAAATTGTACTGAAAATGGTTTTGCATAATTATTATGTAGTTATTTTTCTCCATGTACAAAAAAAAAAAAAAAAAAAAACATATTATTTTACAATTTGATGGCTATGGCGCACCACACACCTGTTTAAAGCAAAAGCTCCAGGTGGCCGCAATTTGTAGATTTTTTTTTATTATTTTTTTTTTAATTTTCTTTTTAATGTAAAAAGTGTAGAAGTTTCATTTTGACGCAAGAAGATCAATATAAAGCTAAAAATTTGATACTTGAAAAAATTTGACTTTAATATATATATGTTTGTTTGTTTGTCGTTATAAGTTTGAATAGTATTATATATTTATATGGTTTCAAGTTTCAACTGAATATATTTTAGTATTATACTTTAATAAAATATCACTGATTTGAAATTCTGATTTGATATATAGGATGAAATCTAGGACGACCAGTGCACTACAAGAAAAGTTGCTCTCCAACCACAGAAAAATAATTTTATGCGACATCATGCTAATTTTTTTGTTAATATTATGTATAAATATTAATGCAATGTACAGTATCATAAATAAAAACAACATTAAACATTTCTTTTCTATTTTACTTATAATTATATGCCCATTGAAACTAATTGATTCTTGATTTTTATTTATTTTTTATTTATTTATTTATTTATTTATTTATTTATTTATTTATTTACCTATTTACTTATTAATTTATTAATTAATTAATTAATTTACTTATTTATTAATTTATTAATTAATTTATTAATTAATTTATTAATTAATTTATTTATCTATTAAACACAGGTAATTTACAGTAACATTAAATATTCAAAGGTTATAAATATAATTTTTAGTTTTTATATTGACTTAAATAAAGGAACAACTGTTTTCAGGCTGACTGTAAGCGATTTCGGTCATATCCGCTTCCTTTTCGACGTACTACGCCTGTACTACGCATGCGTAGTAAGTATAGAAACGGAAGTGGATGTGACCGAAATCACTTAAAGTCAGCATCAAAACAGTTTGTTCCTTTATTATATAGTCAATACAACGATCGAGGGTTTATAATTACTCATTAGTTTAGTTAATTTTATTATTAAAGGAGTAGGGTACCGACAGAGCTGGGCAAAACCGGACAATTTTTTATCCGGATAACGGATAAATTGTTATCCGATTATCCGCTATCCGGATAAACAGATAATTTTTATCCGTTTCACAAATGGATAAAAATTATCTGTTTGTGAAACGAATAAATGGATAATTTTTTTCTGTTTCATAAAAGGATAAAAATTCATATATTAATGCGTCGTAAATTGTAAATATGAAAAGTCAAACGATTTATCCTGAATGTTGAAGCGACTGTCGTTTTGCTATTAGATAGCTGCAAACGTATTCTATACTATAGTGTTCTTTTAACAATGCTTTTAAAAAAATTAGCGATTTTTTATTTTACGGAGTTTTACAAATTTTTTTGTGTCTGATGAAGCATGAAGTAGGCAACCCGCCTAACATCAAATTTTATAAAAATTGAATTTCTCGTTAACTAAAACAAAATAATAAGGTTTTATATAAGAAATATTAAAAAGAATAATAATATACGTTTGCAGTTTAAGTTTTAATTGGATCACACCAGTAAATCAGGAGATACAATAAGTTTTTGCTAATTTTTGGCAAGTGCCAATTTTAGCAATTTTTCAGTATTGTAGCGTGCACTAAAGATGTTTATACACAATAAAAAAATAAGTTTGAAAATTTTTGCATTATGGATAACGCAGATACGTCAGCTTAAATTGGCACTCCTCTAAAAAATCTGAGATAAAAAGGCACTCTCAGTTACTATTTAATTTTTTGCGAGCTTATTAATAACATGAAAAATCTGAAACTATGCTCATATACATTGCCAACTAAACAGGCTTTTAGATGATAGGCTTTAAATATTTTTTGTTGCTGCGATATGACGTTCAAAACTACAAATTTTGCGAAATAACCCATTTCTCTGATACGTCCTATACATCCTGCGCATTCGATATGTTATTCATCGCTCCAATATGGCGTTGAAGCGCATTCAGTATGATGTCATGCGAATAAATGCTATATATATATATATATATATATATATATATATATATATATATATATATATATATATATATATATATATATATATATTGTGGATGGCCATTTATGCGATGCAAAAAACGCACAAATCTACAGAAAAAAAAATTGCTATTTTCAGCGCATAAGCGATACTCATAGAAGGCCATTTATAAAATAATAATAATAATAAATTTAAAAATAAATAAAACTTAATATAACCTTGCAATCTTGCAATTTTATTGTGTCCTTTATAATATACTCAAAATATAGCTATACTCGACTCAAAAAACCTCAGTCGATTTAAATCGGGCATGTTTAAAGTATCGCCCATTCTCACATTTGAGGAGACGGGGGGTGGCTGGGCGATATCGTAAAAGGTCAAACGGCAGGTGACTCAGTTTTTTTTTTTTTGTTTTTTTTTTGAGTAGAGTATAAATAAAAGAATTTAGAATAAAATGCTTATGTAGAAAAAATATCATATCAGCATAATGTTAATAATAATAATTTTCAAGGTTTTTTTAATTAGCAAAGTATAAGTTATAAAATAATTATAAATTACTTTCTTTGATGGCATTCACGTATTTTTTTTCGTGCATGTAACAATGAAGATTTTATTAATGTAAGTATAGTATTTTAATTGATAAGAATGATAAGGTAAAAAGGACTATCAAATAAAAGTTTAAATAATTCAATGCTCTAGCTCTATAGATATTAAAGACATAGAACACCTTGAACAAAAATACTATATGTTACAAAAGGCATAAATTTTATTTAGTATAGGGTGTATGCGGATGTCGTCATATTTATTGCACTTGGAGGCCATACTGGAGTAGTGCATAACATTGCTCAGCATAGGACATATTTCGTTTAAGCCAATTTTCTTTGGGAAATCAGTTAATTTTTTGTTATTATTGTTATTTTTGTCACATAGTTGTGATACTAATTCAATATATTTACAGCATCAATACTCTCAAAAATATTGCATAGTGATTTTAAACTGGCAAAATGATTTATTTTCCTATGCCACCCATGTTATTGAGTTACCCAACATGGCGTCGACTTTAACATGAATGTATTGACCCTATAGTATAAATATTTATGCTATTCTAATTTAACAATATTTATACTTGACATAAATACAGCATAAATTACATAATTTATTATTTCGGTATAATAATTTGCACCTAAATTTAAAAAATTATTATTCTGAAAACTCAATACGGTTAATATATTATTTATAAATTTACTTTAAATTTATTATCTTTTAAATTCACGGAAAAATAACTGCGTAATAATTTTATGCTATCTCATTTTTAAAGCACAAATTGTTCAACACAGCATAATTTATGCTATATGTTAATTATGTTACCCATACAATAAATATTATGTTGTACAACATAATTCATTATGTTGTTTCCATCTAGATGTTTCCACGGTTTCTCTAGGCTGTCATGGCGAATGCCGGGCTGTGTACTTAGGCCGTGGCCGGCCCGTGTGTGCTTTTCCATTAATTGGAAAGTCCTTACCTGTCGATAAGACAATGTCTTGACTGGGACTGGGATTGGTGTATAGCACGATAACACAATATGGCAAGCAAAAAAAAAAAAAAAAAAAAAAAAAAAATTAGCATTAACTATGCTAGAATGACGGAAATGCAGCCTACAATATGTAATCTATATATTCTTTGCGTAAAGTAATTTAAAGCCCTTGTCAGCTTAATTTTGTATCATTTCCCTGGTCAAAAATCTTGTGCAAGATCTTGTGCAAGATCTTGACAAGATCTTGAATAAGGCAAGATAAAATCTTGATAAATCTTGACAAGATCTTGTGCAAGATCTTGACAAGATCTTGTTCAAGATCTTGAGTTAATCTTGCAAGATGTCTTGTGACAAGATGTTCGCAATCTTGCATAAGATCTTACCGTAAGAATTGTCTTGTGCAAGATCTTGACGTCGTAATATCTTGCTTTAAATTGATTCAGGACAAGATAAGATTCTTGTCGTAAAATCTTGCAATATAATCTTGACAAAACTAAGCAAGATTAAAATCTTGCAGAAAATGTTGTCAAGACTAAGCAAGATTGTTTTAAAAAATCTTGCAGAAAATCTTGACAAGACTATGCAAGATTTTTCAAGAAAAAATCTTGTTAAGTCTATCTGCAAGATTTCTCAATAAAATCTTGCAGAAAAACTTGTCATCATCGCGGCTTCTTGTAAATTAAGCTTGTCAATAAGATGATGCTTTCATCCTATAAAATTGAATCCTCTACGCTTCATCCAACATATCCTGGAAGCAATCTAAAATTAAAATAATATTACAATATATCAAAGTCATACGTGTGCTTTTTTGTTCTTCAATCTAGCAGATAAGCAATCAAAGAGACGAGGCATCTATATATTATATATGATTGAAATATTAAAAAATTAAAATAATAAAAAAAAAAAATATATTAATTTATAAAAGTTGTTCATTCTGCATCGAGGCGATATAAAATATCGGTCTATCAATCAGTCCAGCTGCAGGACTCTATACTCAACAGTCTGAAAAAAATAAAATAATAATAATTGTACAACAAGGCATGCATTTTTAATAAAACTTTTATCTCATTCTGCAACAGGAATATCCACCTTTGTATTCGTCAATTATTCTAGATGAAAGATGTAAAAAATAATAATATAATAGAAATTAAGTGTTTTTAATAGTCCAGGTTATAATCTGAAATAATATTTTACAGAGCATACAATAAATTAAAAATATTTGCAGTGTTATTGTAATCTGAGTTGAGCAATCCAGCACAACGTAGTCATGCAGATAGGCAGCATTCTGAAAAAAAAAAAAATCAATTTTATGTGCAATTTCCTGCAACGTGTAGGAGCATCTGAATATTATTCAAGATCGCGGCAGAAATCTGAAATTAAAAATCATAAATTTTTTAAGTGCACACTTTTTCTTGAATTTCAGGAATAACGTATTCGTTAATTTTTGTAAGTCCAAAAAAATAGTAATCTGGAAAGAGAGCGAAGAAAAATTTAAAGTGCTTTTTATCAGTGCAATTTTAAAAGTATTTCCATCAGCTGTAAAATATAATTAGCCAATGCAGGCGTAAAATCTGAAGATAGAAGTAAAAAAGGCAATTTCAATAATTTCAATCAAAATAGTATAGTAATAAAATCTGCTTGAGTTAATTCTTGCAAGAGATAAGCTCTAGATATTACCGCAAGCAATTAAAAAGTGTAAAATTTTAATTTCAAAAACATACATTTATTTGCTTTTTTTATTTATAAATCTTAAAGGCAGAGATAAACTAAAAAAATAATAATAACGAAAATCTTGCGTTAATTCTTGCAAAATATTAGCTCAAGATTATTACCGTGACAAAATCTTGCTTACACTCTTGCAAGATCTGCTCCAGATTTTTAACCGTTAAAAAATCTTGTCTTAATCCTTGCAAGATAAGCTCAAGATTTAAACCGTTAACAAATCTTGCAATGAACCTTGTAAGATTAGCTCAAGATTAAAACCGTTAAAAAATCTTGCTTAGATTTTCGCAAGATCAGCTCAAGATTTTATGTTTTTTTAATGAACGCTCCCCCAATTGCATTTACATAATATTTTTTATTAAATATTGAAATAATTAACTTATACTCACCTCATCAAAAAGCCTCTAGCGCTAAAATACCATCCACTCACAGCGTAAATTAATTTGCTTCATGTTTTTGTTGTTTTCTCATGCCAAAGTGTCGTATGAAACAAAAGACACGTTCCTATTAGCGAAACATCTAAATTAAGTGTGGAACGATTACTAATTATGTTTCTTACCTGTCAAAGTAATGTCTTGGTCCAACAAGTACTTCACTATCAATCTTAATTACGCCACAAAAGTAATAAAACCACAGAGCTAAAGTACGGCGTCATTATCAACAGCGGCCATTATTTCCCATGATGCATTGCAATGGTAAAGCACCAAAATAATCTTACTCAAGATATTTATGATGAAACAAGACAAGATAATATCTTACTCAAAATTTCCACAAGAAAAAATCTTATATGTTCTAAATAATGCAAGATTTCAAATCTTGCTCAAGATTCAAACAAATTTTGCAAGAAAGTTATTTGGAACCAAGATATCATAAAAAAAAATAATAATACCTCAAAAATTCTTGGACACACGGTATATATTTTTTCTTGTGAAAATTTTGTGTAAGATATAATCTTGGATATTGCTTACGCAAGTTTTTAACGTAAATAATATATATTCTTGCAAAAGATAAAATTCTTGCTTAAACTTCAAAATCTTGCTTTAATCGAATCTTGCAAGATATATTTTCTTGTTAAAATTTTGCATAAGATTTTATCTTGTGTTTATTTACTTGTGCAAGATTTTTACATGTGTAAGATTATGTTTCTTTTGTCTAAGATTCAAAGTTCTTGCATTGCTTGTATCTTGCAAGATATTTTCTTTTGATATTTTTTTGCAAGATATCATCTTGAGAAAAAAATTTCTTGTGCAAGATTTTAACGTAAGTAAGATACTTATTCTTACACAAGATAAAATTTATCTTGAACAAATTGTGCAAGATTTTCACCTTGACAAGACTGTCAAATCTTGAGCAAGATATACTCTTGCCAAGATGTTGATCTTGCACAAGTTTTATTTTCTTGAGCAAGATTTTTAACATCTTGTGCAAGAAAATTTAATCTTGAGACTTATTTTTTATCTTGCACACGATAATATCTTGTGCAAGATTATATACAAGATCTTGAGCTTAAAAGTACTCAAGATTTTAAACTTTTGTAAGATTTTTAACAATCTTGCCTTACTTTTTCCAAATTTGCAAGATCTTGACTATCTTGAAGGCATCTTGCAAGATCTTGAGTTGATCTTGCAAGAATCAAGCCAAGATTTTTGACCAGGGTTAGAATACTAGATTGATTACCATACCTTATTATCCATGAATTAGACACCACCACGCTGATTTTGTATTTATTTTCTTTATTTAACGACTATTTCACGTATCTGACGTCATAGTGTACCGTATGGCTATACCCTGGTCAAAAATCTTGGCTTAATTCTTGCAAGATCAACTCAAGATCTTGCAAGATGCCTTCAAGATAGTCAAGATCTTGCAAATTTGGAAAAAGTAAGGCAAGATTGTTAAAAATCTTGCAAAAGTTTAAAATCTTGAGTACTTTTAATATCAAGATCTTGTATATAATCTTGCACAAGATATTATCGTGTGCAAGATAAAAAATAAGTTACAAGATTAAATTTTCTTGCACAAGATGTTAAAAATCTTGCTCAAGAAAATAAAACTTGTGCAAGATCAGCATCTTGGCAAGAGTATATCTTGCACAAGATTTGACAGTCTTGTCAAGGTGAAAATCTTGCACAATTTGTTCAAGATAAATTTTATCTTGTGCAAGAATAAGTATCTTACTTACGTAAAAATCTTGCACAAGAAAAATTTTTTTCTCAAGATGATATCTTGCAAAAAAAATCAAAAGAAAATATCTTGCAAGATACAAGCAATGCAAGAACTTTGAATCTTAGACAAGAAACATAATCTTACACATGTAAAAATCTTGCACAAGAAAATAAACACAAGATAAAATCTTATGCAAAATTTTAACAAGAAAATATATCTTGCAAGATTCGATTTTAAAGCAAGATTTTGAAGTTTAAGCAAGAATTTAATATTTTTCAAGAATATCTAACTCACGTTAAAAACTTGCGTAAGCAATATCCAAGATTATATCTTACACCAAATTTTCACAAGAAAAAATATATCGTGGTCCAAGAATTTTTGAAGTATATTAGTTTTTTTATAATATCTTGGTTCCAAATAACTTTCTTGCAAAATTTGTTTGAATCTTGAGCAAGATTTGAAATCTTGCATTATTTAGAACATATAAGATTTTTTCCTGTGGAAATTTTGAGTAAGATATTATCTTGTCTTGTTCATCATATAACTATCTTGAGTAAGATTTTTTTGGTGCTTTACCATTGCAATGCATCATGGGAAATAAAATGGCTGCTGTTGATAATGACGCCGTACTTTAGCTCTGTGTTTTATTACTTTTGTGGCGTAATTAAAAGTGATAATGAAGTGCTTCATTGACCAAGACATTACTTTGACAGGTAAGAAACATAATTAGTAATCGTTCCACACGTATTTAGATGTTTCGCTAATATAAAAGTGTTTTTTGTTTCATACGACACTTTGGCATGAGAAAACAACAAAAACATGGAGCAACCCACACAGCACGGTTTATCCAATAGATATTCATTGGATATCCCAATATCCAAAATATATCCCGTCCATTTTATATGAACCTTGAATGTCTATGGGATATTTAGCTTGGATATAAAAAACAAATCCAAAATTAATTATCTACTTATTTTCAACCCGTTTTTCTCGTGAGCTGACAATTATATCATGTTTTATTTATAATTTTAATCAATAAATATATTTCCGGGTAATTTTTTTATATCCACTGGTATATCCATAGAATATGCAAGAGTGGATATATAAAATTTCACTCACAAAATTAGTTTTATTGAGAGATTTTATGATAATGTTATGAATTATTTACCTAAAAGTTATATTTCATGCTATTTGATTTTTTAGTCACTTTATAATATTTTAAATTCTTTATATCCATTAGATATCCCAAAAATATCCAAATATCCATAGGTATATCCACCAGGGGGCAGCGTTTATTTGTGAATTTTAAATGATGCTAATTTTTTTATATCGTCCCTGGCAAAAGTGTATCCATGGATAATAAATTATCCATGGGGATTTCAACATTTTCCCCATGGATAGTTTCTATCCATGGGAAATTATTGTCCATGGACAAATTGCCCGTGGATAGTTTTTTTCCCATGGATAGAAACTATCCGTGGGGAAAATGTTGAAATCCCCATGGATAATTTTTCTGTCAGTAGATATTCACTTTATCATGCATTTTTTTTTAAATTATCAATCTATATTGGTTATTTGTTAATATATGCTCTTAATCAACAATTTAGAATGACTTTTTGGGGTATTTAAAATTGAGTTACATCGAAAAACGCGATAAAATTTTTTACGGGTTGGTAACTTTTTGAAATAAACCCACTTTTTGGGAAGAAAATTTTAAAAAACGAATTTTTTTTTTCATTGATTCTAGTTAAAGATTAAAAAATAAACACTTTTTATTCTTATGCACTTTTTAATTTTTTGCACTCGGACTGTGTAAATGAGCTTAGATCGTCATATTCTTCATGCTGCCACGCTTAAATAATTCCCATGGACACATAAAACTATCCATGGGAAATACTTAAACTATTCATGGGAATTATAAATTATGTGGGAAAATTTAAAATTGTCCATGGATATTCAATTTCCCATGGATAGAAATAAAGTCCACGTGGGAAAAACTAATATCCATGGGAAATATATTAAACTATCCATGGGAATTATAAACTACGTGGGAAATATTAAAATCTGTCCATGGATATTCAATTTCCCATTGATAGAAATAAAGTCCACGTGGGAAATACTAATATCCATGGGAAATATGTAAATATCCATGGGAAACCAGACATTATCCATGGGAATCATTGAATATCCGTGGATAACTTTTGCCAGGGGTGCTAAATAATTAATTTTAAAATAGTATAAAGTATGGGTTTTGTGCATTTAATTATAAGCAAACAATTCAAATCATAAAACAACTACAATTTTAATAATTAATTAACTTAATTTAATTTTGAAAATCCATCTCTAACTTTTTAAGTCAGACTGAAAAGTTGTGGTAATAATATCCTCCGAATATCCATGTTATATCCTTCAATTTCGTGTCTCAGTGGAAGACACGCAACTTTAAGTCATGAATATTTTCTGACTTGGGCAAAAACCAAAAGCTCTTCCCCCGACCTGGGGGGGGGGGGGGGAGGGTTGGGGGTTTGCCCATGTTAAATGAAATCACACAACTTTGACAAGTCATTAATATTTTCGGACTTGGGCACGCACACCGCACACCAATAGCACTTTTCCCCGGACCTGGGGGGGGGGGGGGGGAGTTGGGGGTTATTATTTGCCCATGTAAAATTGGGAAAATACTGAAAACAAAGTTAAAAAATACATTGCCTATATACCCCCCACCCCCCGAAACCCCCAAATTTTTTCTATCATATCGCATTTAATTTAACATTAAATGTACTTTTTTTAATATATCCCATAGATCTACATGGTATATTCCAGCGGGCGGGACATTTGGATTTTCTGTGGACCTTCAGTGGAGATAAATGGGATATATTTTGGGATATACGTAAGATATCTATAGGTCATTCAGTGCTGTGTGGGAAATTAATTTATATACGCTGTGAGTGGATGGTAAGCGCTGGAGGCTTTTGGAAGAGGTGAGTTTAAGTTAATAATTTCAATATTTAAGAAAAAATATTATGTAAATGTGATTTTGGGGGAGCGTTCATTAAAAAAGCATAAATCTTGAGCTGATCTTGCGAAAGTCTAAGCAAGATTTTTTAACGGTTTTAATCTTGAGCTAATCGTACAAGATTCAATGCAAGATTTATTAACGGTTTAAATCTTGAGCTTATCTTGCAAGAAATAAAATAAGATTTTTTAACGGTTAAAAATCTAAAGCTGCTCTTGCAAGAGTGTGTAAGCAAGATTTTTTCACAGTAAAAATCTTGAGAATCTTGCAAGAATTAACGCAAGATGTTTATTATTATTTTAGTTTATCTCTATGCTTTTAAGATTTAAATTTAAATATGTTTTTAATATTTAAAATCTTGCACTTTTTAATCCTTGGAAGTCTAATAAATCTTGCGAGCTAATCTTGCAAGAATTAACTCAAGATTTAATACTTAGCAATGTACCTAAATAGATGGCAGGCCAAAAAGTTTTATTTAAATTGACCTTGTTTCTTCTATCTTCAGATTTTACGCTCTGCATTGACTATATAAGTATATTTTACAGCTGATGGAAATACTTTTCGATTTGCGGAGACGGTACGAAATAACATTTTAAACTGTTCTTCACTCTCTTTAATTCCAGATTATATATACTTATCTCTTTTGGACTAACAAAAATTATATAACAAATGTGTTATTCCTGAATTAAAATTTCAAGAAACAGTGTGCACTTCAAAAATTTATGATTTTGAATTTCAGAATTCTGCCTCTTGAATAATATCCGGATGTTATCGCCTACACGTTGCAGGAAAATTGCACATAAAATTGATTTTTTTTTTCAGAATGCTGCCTATATACTGAATGACAACGTTATAAAACATACATCGTGATGGATTGCTCGCAGCTTTATTTGATTACAATAATTACACGAGCAAATATATTTTTTAATTATATATTGAATGCTTTGTAAAATATTATTTTAGATTATATCCTAGCCTAATTAAGACACTCCATTTATTATATTATTATTTTTTACATCTTGTTAGAGTAATTGACGAAAAATACAAAAGTGGATATTCCTGTTGCAGAATGATCCGAGATCAATGTTTTATTGAGTGCATGCCCTTGTTGTACAATCATTATATTATTTTTTTTTCAGACTGTTGAGTATAGATACCTGCAGCTGGACTGATTGATAGACCGATGTTTTATAAAGTATTGATGCAGAATGAGCAATTTTTATAAAATAACAAGTTTTTTATGTTATTTTAATTTTATTTTAATTTTTCAATCATATAGTTAAACGCCTCGACTCTTGATGGCTTAATTCTGCTAGATTGTAGAACAAAAAGCACCATATACTTTGATATTTTAATATTATTTTAATTTTAGATTACTTCCAGCCTAGAGGATATGTTGGATGAGCGATAATTTATTTTCATATAGGAGCATCATATCTTGTCAAGCTTGCAATTTACAAGAAGCCGCCGATGATGACAAATTTTTCTGCAAGATTTTTTTAGAAAAATCTTGCCTAGTCTTGTCAAGATTTTCTGCAAGATTTTTTGAAATAATTTTGCTTAGTCTTGACAAGATTTTTTCTTCAAGATTTTAATCTTGCTTAGCTTTGTCAAGATTCGATTGCAAGATTTTACGACAAGAATCTTATCTTGTCTTAAATAAATTCAATGCAAGATATTACGACGTCAAGATCTTGCACAAGACAAAATTCTTACGGCAAGATCTTGTGCAAGATTGCAAACATCTTGTCACAAGACATCTTGCAAGATTAACTCAAGATCTTGTGCAAGATCTTGCACAAGATCTTGTCAAGATTTGTCAAGATTTTATCTTGCCTTATTCAAGATCTTGTCAAGATCTTGCACAAGATCTTGCACAAGATTTTTGACCAGGGTATATCCATCTAGTATTCTAAATGATAAAAAAGAAAGTTGACAAAGGCATTTCAGAAAAACGTACTAATAACTTCATATTTATTGCTATGAGGAAGGTGAATTTTTTTAACCCCTGTACAGTTCATGACATTTTTGAAAAGAGCCTTAAAATTTTTTGAGGCGGTATTTTTTCTTAGAACGATTGGAGCATGGGAAGTATTTTCAATTAATTTTTGAAAATCGACCTTTAAAGCCTGTGACGTCATCAATCAAGCATTTATTTCGGAAAGTATTGACCGAAGAAGGTTCAGTAGCCAGTTTTTTGAAATCCTGAGGACGAGCTGATTTCATTAAACTGGTTACTGAACCTCAAACGATTAGTATTTGCCGAGAAAAAAGTGGACTGATGACGTCACAGGCCTTCTAGACTGATGTTCAAAAATTAATTAAAAATACTTCGCATGCTCCAATCGTCCTAAGAAAAAATAGCGCCTCAAAATTTTTTAAAGCTCTTTCCAAAAATATCATAAACTCACAAAAAAAATTTCAATTCACCTTCCTCATTCTTTTACTTTTGTTTCAGATTTTATTTTCTGTATTTCACTGAAACAGCATGGTCACAAATCATAACAGTAAGTTTTTTTTTTATTATTTTTAAGGGTTGTATTTAGATGGCATGTATCTCAAAATTTAGAAGAAAAAAAAAATCAAAACTTTATGATGCTTTTTGAAAGTTAATTGTAACTAGCCTCGAAAAGCAACCAGAATGACGTCATGCGTACACACCTTATATAGCGTACTATACGCTGATAGTAACCTCTATTGTCTTTCAGTCTTCATTTATTTGTCCTGGAGGTAGAATTGAACATCGTAGAAATGGACCATTTTGTTGTTATGATAAACAAGAGACGATATGCACCAAAATCATAAGTGGACCAACTAATATTATCAGTGCAACAACAAATGTAAGTTTATTTTTAGTTTGTTTTAGTTTATTTATTTTTATAGTTTATTTATGTTAATGCATATTACCGACGATATATATTATAAGCACCAATCAGAAGCGCACTAGAAAAGGCGTAGAGGTCTTCTATTTATTCCTGAAATTTTTGAATAAAAGGAATACTAGGCATAATTGAAGGTGTTTTAAGCTTTTTGTACCGTCTTTTATTTTGGTGTAATAATTATATTGTCCAATAATTTAACACTTTTTTTTCTATCGGTGTTCATTAATTATTTTAATACTTTTTTTTCTTTTTTTTTTTTTTTAATTTTAGGATTTACATCTATATTATATGTACGTACAGTACTGTAGGTATAGCTGCTAAATATTATATAAAAAAAAAAGCGTTTCGGCCATATAAGTTCTCCCCCCCCCTCTCCCCTCAAAAATTTGATTTTGATTTTGCCGGAGTCATTGATTTTTATTTTATTTTATTACTTTTTTTTTTCATTCACGGCCGGGATGATGGATTTGGTTTATGACGGACTCATGATGCAAGAGGGCTGCGTTTTCATAAACAGGACGTGGAAATTTAAACTTGAAAAATAAATAAGAAACCAACGACTCCGGCTATATATATATATGAATAAGTGGATCCAGGAACAAGACTAAAAAAAGTTGAGGTCACCGATTTTCGTCTATACCTATACCTATACCTATACCTATACCTATACCTATACCTATACCTATACCGACATGCTTACGTTTTGCGTGACATTATTTTTCAAATTTCAAAAATCAATTATAAATACTTAAAATAGAGGTCGATTGACTTAGAGTCGAAATACTCAAAACAGAAATTTTATTTTTGAAAAAATTATTTCTCCGTTAATTATATCGAACAGAATGAATTCTATAATTTTGAAAAAATAATCATTAATTTAAAATGTGCTTTTTTTTCTCAAAAAATTATTAAATAAGTTCTTTAATTAAAAAACACACAATTTGATTCCGAAAGGCAAGGGTGAAGTTTAAATTATCAAATTTAGATGTTATCTTTAAACAGTAATAACTCAAATATTTGATCGTGTTTTCATGTATTAGACACAAATAAATTTTCAGCAACATTTTATCTTTCATGTTATTTTATATTACGCAACTTTTCAGTTTGTGAGATATTAGCCGGTCACCTCACCTACTCTCTTTACAAAACTTTTATTTTACCATAATGCTTAAGATTTTACAATATTTATTATATTATATGTTTTGTAATTGCAAGTTATGGATAAATTTATAAAAGCAATTCTTTAAATTGTTTCATACATACAAGCTTCTCTCTTTCATTTTTTTCCTTCCCTTCCCGTTTTTTTTTTTTTTTTTTTTTTTTTTTTTGCATGTAGACCCGTCCCGGGGCCCCAAAATGTAGTGCGCCCGGCGATTTATGCCCCGCAGTCCCTTTTCTAGGCCCACCACTGCATGTATGTAAACGTTCGTACTCGCACGATTGAAACACTGCAGTTGGAAGCGGATAGTATAGCTAGACGGAGCGCGCTGCGCGTATAAATGACGTATAGAGCAATGTTTGTTAATTTTTTAAAATTACTTGTAATAAATCGTCACGGTATTTGTTAATGCAGGATGATAGGATATATTGTCTAGTACTTAATTTATTTTTTTCTAAACTTTTGACGTGGTCCCGCGGATTTTACGGCACTTTTTGTATATAAAATGGCCGCCATTTTGAAATTATGAAGTCACCGGAAATGAACATGGCATGTCCATATAGGGACATTATATCATTACATGTACAAAAAGTTTCAAATTTTTATCTCAATTTATTAAATTATGGCTATTAGCTTCTTGGGCACTACTTTGGTACAGTTCAAAAAATGGTAAGTGCTATATTTCCCGCCAAAATCACTTCCGGGCAAAAATATTTTGGGTAACTACTAAGGGCACCTAGATGTACATTTATGGAAATTTTGAAGAAAATCGGTGACCTCAACTTTTTTTAGTGTTGTTCCTGGATCCACTTATTCATATATATATATATATATATATATATATATATATATATATATATATATATATATATATAGATCAAAAGTTATAGGTTTCAGGTATGTTAGGATATTACCTGTCATTTAATAAGCTTTTGTTCAAAGTGTTTCCTGCCTTTAATAAAAATGTTTTAGCTTACAAATTACACAATTGCAAAAATACTATAATCATTTTCTTAATATGTAATATAATCGACGTTTTTACTGACCCCTCCCCTTGACTGTATAATCGCTTGCAGGTGCAGAAAGACGAAGATCCCGCCGCTCCTGCTGCAGCAGACGAGATAAAACAAGTAGAATACGCCATCACACGATCATGTCCTTTTGGTTATGCACCATATCTTGGGCAGTGCTGTGCAATGAGATTTGGTCGGCCATACTGTATCAGATTTGTAATTTTATATATTATTGAGAATATTGACTAGATAAAGAAACAACTGTTTTGAGGCCGACTTTAAGCAATTTCGGTCATATCTGCTTCCGTTTCTACTTACTACGCATGCGCAGAACGTTGAAAAAGGAACCGGATGTGAGCAAAATCACTTATAGTCGGCCTCAAAAAAGTTGTACCCTTATCAGTCAATATAATATTGTTTTATATATTTGCGCTTCTCTCCTGAAAATTGTTTTACATGTCCCTCCCTCCCTCCCTCCCTCCCTCCCTCCCTCCCTCCCTCCCTCCCTCCCTCCCTCCCTCCCTCCCTCCCTCCCTCCCTCCCTCCCTCCCTCCCTCCCTCCCTCCCTCCCTCCCTCCCTCCCTCCCTCCCTCCCTCCCTCCCTCCCTCCCTCCCTCCCTCCCTCCCTCCCTCCCTCCCTCCCTCCCTCCCTCCCTCCCTCCCTCCCTCCCTCCCTCCCTCCCTCCCTCCCTCCCTCCCTCCCTCCCTCCCTCCCTCCCTTAAACCACCCATTAAACATCCGGACAGTCTTCAGGACAGCCTTTGCATGCATACCC
This sequence comes from Ecdyonurus torrentis, assembly GCA_949318235.1. Lineage (NCBI taxonomy): Eukaryota > Metazoa > Arthropoda > Insecta > Ephemeroptera > Heptageniidae > Ecdyonurus > Ecdyonurus torrentis. The sequence continues at coordinate 8,283,583 of OX439133.1, read as the reverse complement.
AATAAATAATTATTATTATTACCACATGTGTTTATATCTATTTCCCCAGGATTTGATGGGAGATGAAGCAATGGACGAAGAAGACCGCCAAATTACAATGACCTGCAATTCAACTTATCCTGTTAAAGATGGTAGATGGTGTTGTACACAAAAAGCACTGCCTCGTACATGTGTAGCATGGGTAAGTTATAATTACTTTTATCCACGGAAGATAACGTTTTTATTGATTTCTTTGTTTACTTATTTATTATTATATTATTAATTTAGATCAGAGATTCTTACAACCGCGGATATATGCATACACCCTTTTTTTTTCTTAATAATAAATAAATAAATAAATAAATAAATAAATAAATAAATAAGTAAATAATTAATCATCTTTATTCAAAAAATGCATAGAAAAAAAAATACAAATTTTTGAAAGGGCGAGGTTTTAAGCCTGACAATATGTCTGGCCCACTCTTACACCTAACCTCAACAGAAAACATTCATGAAAATCTTTGATTGCATACAAAATTATAATAAGAGAGAAGTAGTAATAATACTACGTAGCAAGAGAGGGAAAAAAAAAAAAAAGTTACAAATATCTAAAAAAAAAAAAAAAAAAAAAAATTATAAATAATTGTATATCACAATTAATCAATTTTCCCTCAGATAACCGCATCACCAAAATTTTACAGGTGTAATCAATGAAACATTGAAGTTATTGACATATAATAAAGGAACAATGGTTTTTAGGTTGACTTTAGCGATTTTGGTTACATCCGCGCTTCCGTTTCTATACTTATTATACGCATGCACAGTACGTCGGTACGGAAGCGAATGTGAACAAAATCACTTAAAGTCGGTCTCAAAACAGTTTTTTCTTTATTTTATAGTCAATAATATAAGAATTGAATTTTATTCCTATAGACCCCTTGCACATCTTTGCGCTTTGTCGCCATGTTTGTGGTGCCTAATGCATTGTCTAGCATAGGGGAAACATCATTTCTTCTAGTTTTTTTTACACAAAAAGACAGGGCCGGACTGACAATCAAGGGGCCTCGTCCTAAAAAGGGGTGTAACACCCTCTTTAGTGGCTACAAGGGAGCGTAACACCCTAGTTACACCCCTTTTTGGGCCTTAGGGGACTCCAAACAGGGGGGCCACGTCCGCAATTGCGGACTAGCTCTTATGGCCAGTCCGAGCCTGCAAAAAGAGTTTATTTCAACTGATGAATTTTTCTCATATTCTTCGTCGAGCATTAGGAGCTAGAGAAATAAGGCTTTGATTGAGGTTTGAAGCTTCTTTTGCTACTAAAAAATATAAAAATGACGTTTTTCCTCATGACCTATGTATTCCTGACCAACAAAATGGTGGCTCTTAAATATGAGTGCAACCGGTCTATAAGAATCCAAGAAAAGTGGGTTTAACTTCTTATTATTTTGACAATGGCTTATTTTGTATGTGCAGAAACAAGCAGGCGACGAGCTTATTAGAGGAGATGAAGTTGCTGCTGATATTGACGTAGAACGTCAAGCTGGAAGTCAAGTCATGCCTTGTAACGCAACTTACCCGTATAGAGTGGATGGTAGATGGTGTTGTACTAAACCTGAGAGACCTAGAGTCTGTACTGCATGGGTAAGTGTGGTTGGGAGAAATTAAAAAAGTAATAAAAATTGGACTATAAAAAAGGCAAAAAAAAAAAAAAAGAAAAAATTCAATGAAGCTGATCGTTTTAGCGCGGGAGATCTATAAAAAGGGTCCTCTAATTTACATTAAAGCCATAGACCACATAAAACAACATGTGCTTTTTAATGAATAAACACGAAATTGGATCTTCAAAACTGATGACAATTTTTACTAGAATGTTAATGTAGCCCGACGAAAGAGCGTAAAAATACTGTAAAGTATGCAATTAGCTTGAAAATTCATGTTTATGACGTCAGAAACATGCAAAAATTAGTATTAAAATGTTGTGCGGGTTGCATAAATTGAAATTTCAGATCACTATGCTACGGGGCTACTGTTCATGGGTTTTGAGACAAACTAATAACAAGTAAGAATATTTATGTAAATCCCATCAAGTGTTTTGTAATATAAATGCTTATGTTTTTCTCCTGTCTATTCCTTTGAGTTAATTTCATATAAAACTATAACTTTATCGATAACGGTTACACTCTAATTTTTCCCCAACTATAACGTTAACTTGCGTTATAACGTTAACAGCTTTTTTATAGAGGATATGTATTTTTTAAGATTATTCGTAAATTGAATTATTTAAAAAGTTATTATTTTACTCGTACTTATATTTACTCATTTACAAATAAAAAAGTAATTTTATTTATTATTTCTCTCATTTCGTTAGTAGATTTTGTTGTTTTTTGCAAACAGTATAAAGTAAAAATTTGTTTCCAAAAAAAAAAAAAAAAACGTGTATAGTTATAACGCTATGTTAAAGGAGTAGACCAGACAAAAACATTAGCATTTATATATATCATAAAACACTTGATGGGACTTACATAAATAACTTTATAGTTTGTTTTGTCTCAAATCCCAACTGTAGCCCCGTAGCAGCTAGTGTGATCAGAAAATTCAATTTATGCAACCCCCACAACCACAAAATTTTCATACTAATTTTTGCATATGTTTCTGACGTCATATATAAACATGAATTTTCACGTAAATAGCATAATTTACAGTTTTTTCTTGTTCTCTCATGGGGTTACATTAACATTCTGGTAAAAATTGAAGATCCCATTTCGTGATTATTCTTTAAAAAGCACATGTTATTTTATTTGGTCTATGGCTTTAAATAAGTTAGGATTTGTATCTAAAAAGTAATGCATTATTTTTTAGAGTGATTAAAAAACTTTTGTTGTTGTTGTTGTGTGCACGGAAAAAATTATCTAAAGAGTGTGACTATTTATATAGACTTTTTACATAATAAATTCTTTAGATACATACTAAACTTTTTAGAATCTGAAGAGTTATTTACCGCTAAAGAAATTACGTTTGTATACTAACGAGTTACTCTTTAAACTTTTTGCAAGAGAGTTATTGTTTAGTACTAAAGAGTTATATATAGGGTGTGTGCGCATGACGTCATTCTGAGTGCTTTCCGATGCTCAACTTGAGTAATGGATAACATTGCTCAGTATAGGGCAAACATAGTTTTTGGCTATTTTCTTTGGAAATGAGCTATTTTTTTGCTTATTATTATTTTTCTGGCATACTTGAGGTACTAATTCAACCTGTTAACAGCATCAATGTTTTCAAAAAAATCGCGAAGTATTTTTAAACTGTCAAAATGTACCATTTTCCTATACCAGCCAATGTTATTTAGTACTCGATCACTTATGACGTCGACTTTAACATGAATGAAACCACCCTATTGATATGTATCTGAATAATTTATTAAATTTATGCTTTCCCGTGTGTTATAGATGGTGAATGAAGAATTTAGAGACGAGACACATGATATTGTACGCCAAGGTAAAGAAAATAGACCAGGAAAAACAAATAAGTCATCAGAATCAAAGAAGGGAAATAAATCAAAGTCATCAGAATCAAAGAAAGGAAATAAATCTGGTAGTGGAAGTCGTGATCGTCCCTCACGTCGTTGTCCACGAAGATATCCATTTAGATTTGGTAGAAGATGTTGTAATAGAAGACGTAGGCCTCGTAGATGTATTTGGCATGTAAGTATTATATATATATATATTATATAGGATGTTTGTATCCATCGCCATGTTGGATCACTCAATTACATGTGTTAGTATAGGGTGTATGCACATCCTTACGCTTTGTCGCCATGTTTGTGGTGCCTAATAAATTGTCCAGCATATAGGAGAAACATCATATTTTCATTTTTTTTAATAGCAAAAGAAGCTTTAAACCTCAATCCATGCCTTATTTCTATAGCTTTAATAATAAACTCCAAGAATATGAGAAAATTTCGTTCCCCAGTTGAAATGAACTCTTTAAATGTTGAAAATTAGGAGAAATTATGTTTCCCCTATATGCTGAACAATGCATTATAGGCACCACAAACATGGTGACAAAGCGAAAGGATATGAGCAAAGGGTCTATATATATATATATATATATATATAGGGTGATGCTAAAGTAGAACACCATAAATAATTTTAATTACTATGCTGTAAATATTTATGCCATTTTAACATATTTATTATTCACTATATAGCATAAATTATGCTGTGTTGAACACATTGTGCTGAATATGACCCAGCATTATTATTACGTTAAACTACATAGTTATTTTTGTGTGTGTATGTGAGAAAAAAATAATAAAAAATTAATCGATTTCCCAATGAAAATATAGCCCAAAACCATGTTTGTACTATTTTAATTGAGCAATATTGTTCATTGATCCAGTATATGGCATCCAAGTTCATTAATTATGACATCATTATGTGAATACATCCCTTTCACATCCTTACGCTTTGACGCCATGTTAGTGGTGCCTAATGCATTGGCCGCAGCATTAGAAGAAATATTTTTATATTCCTCATTTTTCGCCGAAATAAAAGTGTATATTATTAACTGAACGTATTTTTCACATATTCTTCTAGCTTATTAGTACCTATATGGAAATAAGGCTTAGAATGAGGTTTCCCTATACACGGTTTAAAAAATTTAGCTCTTGATCAATACATAAAAATAGCCGTAATGAAAATATCGGAGTACAGCGGAATGAAACGGTTGGCTCGTGCTTTACTTTTCCGCTGCTCCACGTAATTTTAACAATCGAGATATGCGTTTTGACACGACTTAACCGACTCCTACCCATACGCTTTCAGTTGTTTCATCCCCCTACGCTCCGCGCTCGTAGTCGAAGAAAACACTGGCTCAGCGTTTTGCATCGCGCCGCGCTCCGGCGTTCTCCTCTGATACGAGAATATGTGTACTAATATTTTTCGTTAATTTTTGTATTTTTTTATTTTATTGCTCATAGAAATAATTTGTTTGCTGTGTTGCCAATTTTTTTTCCTTTCTTGTCTTAGAATGTATGAAGTGTTACTATATACTTGGCTATTTGTTGCTATTTGGGTTTATTTTAACTATAGTGCTTTGTATACGTAAGAAAATTAAACATTTAATTTTATTTACTACTATTATTTCATCATTATAAACTTAATAATAATAATAACAATAATACAAGCGAAGAGCGTACTTATAAAATTTGAAAGCAAAAAGCGTATCAATGTTTAATACACGGATTAGGACAAAGAAATAAAACCAAAGAAAAAATTGCTATTGAAAAGATAGTTACTTATGTTAATTGAAACAGATCAAAATATAAATAATGCACCTCATCTCTGTGAGACCGTGAGTTATATATATATTGTCATGTTATACACAGAACTAAAAATTGCTTTCAAAAGTTATAAGTACTACACTTCACTTTAAAATAAATATCACTATTATATAACATTAGGGCGATACTGAAGAAAATCAGAAAATTATGTACCACAGTACAAAATTATCTTTACATTGAATGCGACGAAGAGTTTTCACGTCGTCGTTTCGCTGTTGTGTTTGAGGCTCTACTAGTTGGCTACTTCTGGCTATGTTCTGCTTTTACCAAGCTGTATCTAAGAAAAACCGTTAAAAATAACAATAATTTAGGGGGAGGAAAGAATGAGTGGTGCTGAAGTAAAAATTAGTAAAAATGAAGCTAATGGTAAGAGAAATACCGCGTGCACTACGAGAAAATGAGTTGCGCGCTCACTCGTAGTACAAAAAAACACTGGCTCAGCGTTTTGAAACGCGGCTCGCCGTTGTGCACCTTCTCTTGCAGACTGTTTTTGCCCAGAACGAATGAAAGAGACTAAAATCACTTAAATAGACTTTTTAGAGCGGAGTAGAGAAAAACGCTGGTTGAGGGATACTTAATACCATTGGATTGCAGATTTCTTTGCAGACATTGAGAGTGTTTCCGTAGCTCACGTCTTTCTCTACGTTTGATATTTAACCAAACACGGTGTTTCTTTAAAACCACGGGTCCAGCGATAATTCGTACTACAAATGCTATTATTTTTAACCGTGTAGGGTGTATGCGGATGACTTTATATTTATTGCGCTTGGAGGCCATACTGGAGTATTGCATAACATTGCTCAGCATAGGACAAACTTCATTTAAGCCAATTGTCTTTGGGAAATCGGTTAATTTTTTGTTATATATGTGTCATTTTTCTCACATACTTGAGATACTATAGGGTGTGTACACATGACGTCATTCTGAGTGCTTTTCGATGCTCTTCTTGAGCAATGAATAACATTGCTCAGCATAGGACAAACACAGTTTTTGGTCATTTTCTTTGGTAAATTAGCTATTTTTTTGTCATTATTATTTTTCTTGCATACTTGAGGTACTAATTCAACCTGTTAACAGCATCAATGCTCTCAAAAATATTGCGAAGTATTTTTAAACTGGCAAAATGTGCTATTTTCCTATACCAGCCAATGTTATTTAGCACTCACTTATGACGTCGACTTTAACATGAATGAAACCACCCTATAATTCAACATATTTACAGCATCAATTCTCTCAAAAATATTGCATAGTGTTTTTAAACTGATAAAATGTGTTATTTTCATATGCCACCCATGTTTTTGAGTTATCCAACATGGCGTTGACTTTAACATGAATGCATAGACACTATAGAATCAGAATATATATTTTTTGTTTATATTATATTTATTTTATTTTTCAGCGAGTTCGTTCTCACGAGTTTGCAGATGAATTTGGTGACGAATTTGCAGATGAAATTGCTGATGAATTTGGTGATGAATTTGCAGATGAAATTGCTGATGAAATGGATGAATATTAATTATGTAAAATATATAATATAATGAAAATAAATATTAAAGGTATAGAACACTTTAAACAAAAAATATGTCTTTTAGTTTTAACATCATAAAAAAAAAAAAAAAAAAAAAAAAAAAAAAAACTAAATATAACGTTGATTTGGCCGAAGTCATTGATTTCTAATTTATTTTACATTCACGAAATGTCAGATGCGGGTTTTTGACGTTACAGTTTACTAGTCATAAATCCGTTTCTGCAATTTCGTGAATGGTAAATAAATTAGAAATCAATGAATCTAGCCAAAACAATGTTGATATTTAGGTACGTTAATATAATTATTAGACATGTTTTTGGTTATCATAAGGAAGGTGCCTTTGGATAACTAAAAAAAAAAAAAAAAAAAAAAAAAAAGAAAAGAAAAAACGTACAAAAAAGCTGGTTATTATTATTATCTTTCATTTATTATTGTTTTCCATGTTATTCCTCTCTACAATATAATGTATTCTTTATCTTATTATCTTATCCTACATTTTTGTTTTATTCATTTATTTTTGTAAATCCTTATACAAATAGTTTTTTTAAATATATATATTACATTATATAAATTATATTTTATTAATATTTTTTACCTTTAACTCTATAGGGTAGGGTGTATGCACATGACGTCATAAATAAATAAATATTCATCTTTATTCAACAATATTAAAAAAAAAAAAATGAAAGTGCGAAGTTTAGGCTTGACAAATATCTGGCCCACTCTTACTTTGTAACTTAAACATGGCTAGAATTTAAAAAGAAAATTTTTAGCATATTGTATTGACGATTATATTTATAATTAATAATACGTACACTAGTAATAAACTTTAAAAAAAAATCAAGAGCATTTTTTTACCAATTGGTAACGTAAGAACACAATAAAAAAAAGAAATAATTATAAAAAAAAATATTATTTTTTTTATAATATATAATTATTGGATAAAAAAGGGGCAAAAAAGAAGCAATAAAGAAAGAGAGAGAGAGAGAGAGAGAGAGAGAGAGAGAGAGAGAGAGAGAGAGAGAGAGAGAGAGATAATGCTGAATGCACTTTGTGTTTGCAAAAGGGTGGTTGCAATCATGTAAAAGTTGACGTCATAAGTGAGTACTAAATAACATGAGTCAAAATGAAAAAAATGAAATGACACATTTTACCAGTTTAAAAATACTTCGTAATTTTTTTTTAGAGCATTATTTTGATGCTGTTGAATTAGGTTTTCAAGTATGCGAGAAAAGTAATTAAAATATATATAAAAATATATATATATTTTCCAAAGAAATAGCGAAAACCCACGTTTGTTAAATGTTATTCGTGGCTCAATTATGGCATCGAAGTTCATTTATTATGACGTCATGCGCACACACCCTATAAATAAGATTTGCTAATTGCTATATACTAAGCATATTAGGATAAACATGCTTCGTTGATTTTTTTTCTTTAGTTTTTTTGTTTTTATTTTTTGTTTTTCTCGCATACACGCATACTTGAAAACCTATTTCAACCCATTAACAGAGCATTAATGGTATCAAAAAGATTATATTTTTAAACTGGCAAAAAAATGTCACTTTAATCCCATACCATCCCATATGTTCCAACTGGCAAAATGAGTTATTTTCCTACGCCACCCATGTTATTGAGTGATCCAACATGGCGTCGACTTTAACATAAATGAATACATAATATGGTGAAAGAAAAAATAGTTTTGTAGGCATTTATTATCAACTTTTACATAAATACCACTGATATCCGTTCTGAAAGCACTTGGAGTATATTATTAAATTATATTCAAGCAAATTTAGTAAATAGAATAGTAATTGTAAGGGTTAATAAAAGCGTCTTCTTCCCACCGCTTCATGAAGCATCCAAAAAACTATTAAACTTTTTCCCGCTAATTTGAAAACTAATATTCTCGCAAAATTACATACTTTTTTATCATACATGCGCAGTAGAAAAAATATAATTCAAACTCAACTCTGCGCATTACTAGCAGCCATTTTGTTTACAAACGAGCATTCTGATTTGTTATTCTGCAGCAGCTGTTCATGAAAAAAGTGCAGTAAAAATGAAGTGCATATTAATATTTGATCATTTAAATGATTTAATCTATTCTAAATGTAATAGAAAATTTGCTAATCATGTTAAAAAATTAGCTAAAATACAAGGATTAATAACAGAAATTAAGGTAAGCTTAAATATTGATATATTTTAACAAATTCGTTGAGAAAAAAAATGTGTCCTATTTTTTTTTCTTTTCGCTTTAAAAGCCTTGAAATAAAGGCTTCTTATTTATATTTAATTAAAATGATAATATATGATTTATATATAAAATCATACTATAGTAATATATGTAATAGTTTTTATTATAACTCAATGAACTGTATTTTATTGATTAAAATTGGCATGGAAAAATTGGGTAACGCCCCCTTTTTTTAAAGAACTGTCAATTTTAATAAAAAGGTTTTATTTCAATTAAAAACGTATATTTTTATTCTTTTATATATTTTGTTGGCTTCTCTAATTTATAAGCCAGATTAAAATTGATAGGTTGTCATTATTGCTTAGAATTAGCTCGAATAATGCATTTTTATTTATGCCAATGCATGCACTTATTATTATTTTTTTTTTACATGCAAGGCGAATTACTCATTACCGTATTTATTTAGGACATGTAGATATTATTTCTGCATTCAAAGGTCATTATTATCATGCAAACATGCATATTTATTTTGTATGTATGCATATGATATGTTTTCATCGTGATATATGCATATGTATGTACATGTACCGTTATAGACTTGGTTTTCAAATATATGGTAATTTTGCTAGTTATCGTCATGCTATGCCATAATGGAGGTTATCGGTTTAAAAAATTTGTAAAATTTTTCTATGGCTTAAAACACGTAAAAGTATGTCTAGTATTTCTCATATAAATTTCTCCGAAATCGGAGGAGTAGTTTTCTCAAAAATAGCAAAAAACGTGTTTTCCCCCATAAGCGTAATGTTAAATTAGGGGACCCTTAGCTTTCCCCGCATCACCCCGCGCGCTAAACCGATAACCTCCTTGTGTTTTTTATGCTATTGTATAATATGTTTCACTTATTTGTGATTTTTGAAATTTTTGTACAGAAATTATTGCTTAAAAAGCTCCTTATTGCGTCCTAAAATTAAATAAAAAACGTAAAAATTATGAGACCATTATTTATACACATTATGTACTTCTGTAGCCTCACAAACTGGGGTTAAAAAACTGTAAAGTAGGCAACTTTAGGACTTCATGACGTCATCAATTCCTGGTCTACAATATAAATTGTAGCGCGGGTTGCCTACTTAACAAGTTTTCTCTCTAGTTTGTAAGAGTACTGAAGGGCTAAGGCACAAAATAATTATATTTATAATAGTCCCATCTCATGATTTACCATTGAGAGGAAATTGGTTTTTGAGACCAAAGGCTCGTTAAGAATCTCTTTTGTGCTAAAATTTTAAAGCCCTAAAATTAGTGAAAGGTATTTAAAAAAATATAACAGCCGATAACTATATTTCGATATGGAAAATTAAAAGAAAACATTGTCCTGAATCGATTGATACGCAAATTTTTAGTTTTTGTGTTAGTAAAGTTTAATTTTTTAATGTTGCAAAATGACTTCACAGTTGGTAATATTTTTTTATCATATGTCAACATGGATAAGTTGTGACGTCATTTTTCAATTAAAAAAAAAATCAAAATATTTAGAAATTAAAAATTTATAACATACCAGTTGATTCAGGCCAATAAAATTATCCTCTTTTAGAATATGAAACAAAATTATCTTTTTGTTTTTTTAATTATTTTTTCATAATAATAATAATAACATGTGTTTGGGAAATCATTCAATAAAATTTTATGCATGTAATTTTGAAATAAAAAAAATAATCTAGGCTTGACAAAAAAAAAAAAAAAAAAAGTATTGTACACATGATTGTAGTACACTGCTGTTTTTTTATTGTAAAAGATCAATAAAAACAAACTTTTCTTTTCCTTTACTTCTTTCCTTTTTTCTTACTTTTGTGCTTTTCAATTTAGCCCTAGTTTTTAAATAGTACTGTAAAACATCCATAGAGTTATATCTAGATTTGAAAATATCACGTTCAATGTGTAAATTGTACCATTAATGAACTTTATTATTATTATTTTAAATTTTAAATCCAAGATTAACATTTGGCTTGTTTTGCAGGAGGAAGAAGAAGAGCCCCACTTAAGTCCCAACATCGTGATGCAGTTGTTCTCTCCTATCGTCACCTCTCAACGAATCATGAGCTGTCAGTTTGGTAACTCATATTCCTTTGTGCAATGTCAAGATGGTACTTCAATGGTCTTTGATGAGGTAAGAAACAACAACAACAAACACAACAACAACACTTGCATTGATTATATAATATTAAAGGCATAGAACATCTTCAACAAAAAACATATCTAATATCCTAACATGTAAAAGAAATAGACTATAGAAAAACATAAGCATTTATATCACAAAACACTTGATGGGACTTGCATAAATAACTTTAATTTGTCTGAAAACCCAACTGTAGCCCCATAGCATTGATCAGAAAATTTTGATTTATGCAACCTGCACAACATTTTCATACTAATTTTTGCATGTTTCTGACGTCATAAACATGAATAGTCACGCAAATTGCATATTTTACAGTATTTTCACGCTCTCTCGTGGGGCTACATTAACATTCTGGTAAAAATTGTCATCAGTTTTGAAGATCCCATTTTTTGTTTATTGATTAAGAATCACATGTTGTTTTATGTAGTCTATAGCTTATGACGTCACAACTTGTACCCGTGCACGCAGACTAGTGAGCAATGACGTCACAAACCCACTGATACCATTTTGTGAATGGAAAATAAATTAGAAATAAATTACCATTGCCAAATCAATGTTGATATTTAGGTTTCTTAGGATGTTAGACATGTTTTTTTGTTCAGCAAGTTCAAATTGTTAAATTTTAAGTGTTAAAATTTTCTACTCTTTTTTCCCTCATTTTTTATTATTATTTTATTTATTAAACACCATGGTGTACTTATACATATATATTTACATTGCACTCTATAAGTCTACAGTTTGGCATATTGACTTAATGATAGGGTCCGAGATGGACAATGAAGTAAGTGGTACCTAGTACATAGGCCACTACATAATACACATACACATTTATCATTACACTCGTGATATTCTTTAATTTGACAGATTACATGGTGGAAACCATGCACTGCATAACGGGTAATAACATGCCTGTCTGTACAGTTTGGGCCTTTCCACCCATTAATATTAAATGCAGGGGTATTATAGAAGGCCAGGCTGATATCTTCAGTTTTACTTAATCTATCCTTAACAAATTTATTGTAATTATCTGTTTTTAATAGTTTAAATTTCAATTGTAGTTCTGTTACAAATAATACTCAATCCTAACAAGTAAGTATTATATAATTAAATAATAATTTGTATGTTCCAGTATTTAGGCTACCTATTTGTGCATATTGGCAGCAGTGAGATAGAATATTTGAGAAGATCTTTGGCTACATGTATTGTTATTGTACAGCATCTTTGTGGTCCAGATGTTTCTATGTAAGTACAGCCAACGTTGAAACTTCACATAACGATGTTTACCCGTCAAAGTGAACGCACTACACTTTACAAATTTCACTCAAACTGACCGATCTGCGTTTGGTGCTTTTAAGCATTTTAACATGAGAACTAGGTGGGTGAACTTGGAATTTGTAAAGTGTTGAACAGTAATTTTTCACAAAATTTGGAAAGTGTAGTACGTTCACTTTGACGGGTAAGCATCGATAATCAGGTTGATCAATGGTAAGGGTCATCATTAGTTTTTTATGTTAATTTTTGCCTGGTATAGGGTTTACCATGTTAAATTGATGGTTTTAAATTTTGAATTTCTCGCTTCAAAATTATTAAAACACGTTAAATTGCACAACTCGAAAAGTATTTAGGATGTAAATAAGTCATTTGTCCATTTGTTATGTTATGTGGGAAAAAATAACACGGGAAATATAGCATGCCCTATGCTCATCATGCTATTTTCCCCCCTCATAACTGATGGAAAAATCAATTTTAAATTTGGTACAGACTAATAAAGTTGGTAAACTTATGCTAATTTTTTTTAAAAAAATTATTGAGTCAAAAAAAAAAAAAAAAAAAAATCAGTCACGTTCATCCTTAAATTAAAAAATGACAAAAAATAATTATAAATACCCAAAAATATATATAGGTATACCTACTGTTTATGATAAAAAAAAATAAAACAGAAAATCAAATCTAAAACTAATTGTGTAATTTCATAAAAAAATAATAATAACAATACATACCTACATACATATCATGACGCTATAATCCCTTTCAGGGTAAGCCAACAACACAGATGTTTTATCCTGACCCAGTGATAACAAATAATAACAATAATTAAAATCTGAACTATTTGCTAGGCTTAAACGTGTGCGAGGCAGAGCAGCCTTGCTATCCCAACTAATGGATACGTGGAGTCAACTCAGAGATACAGAGCAAGCATTCCTAGTGGAGGCAGTAGAACAACTGACTGTCAACCCAGACCTCTCTGCAGCTACTATGAAAGCTCTGCAAGATGCTACGGACAGACTTCGTGCAGCTACGGAGTTTGCTAGAATACACACGCTGGTCTTTGTAGAGAACAAGTTTTTGTCTCTGTATTCTAGGTTAGTAAGTTGGAGAAAATTTAAACCCCTTGTCAACTTACTTTTTTTATCATTTAGAATACTAGATTGATAATTAACATACCTTATAAGATATAAGATATAAGATATAAGATATAAGATTTTATTACGTTCTATGTCTTTACAGAGTAGAACAAGTCAAATAACACAAAATACATCAACAAAAAATAACATGTAGAATCACTATATGGCTGTTACACAGGATATTAATAAAAAAAAAATAATAATAGTAATAATAATAAGGAAAAACTTAGGCTAGTTATACTTAACGTTATTACATGCAAGAAAATCAGCGACACTATAAAACATATTGTCAAGCAGGTATCTCTGGACCATTCTTTTAAAAGAAACATAAGAATCACAATCTTTTATATTATTAGGGAGTGCATTATATAAAAAAGGAATACAATATTCAGGACCCTTTTGGCTAAGAGACATCCTCTTTTTTTCAACATAATAGCCCCCATTATTTCTAGTCTCGTAGGAATGGACGCTATGAACCGTTCTGAACCATGATGGATATCTCCTCAAAATATTATCCAAATATTATCCATGAATTAGACACTAACACGTTGATTTTGTATTTATTTTCGTTTTGACAGTTATTTCACGTATCTGACGTCACAATGTACCACCGCCAATCACAGTCACCGCTCTGGTCACGTGATAAATTTAAGCCCCTCCCTCAAGTTCTTTACCCCTATCACGGCCCTATCTGTACATTGTGACGTCAGATACATGAAATAACCGTTAAAATGAAAATAAATATAAAATCAACGTGTTGGTGTCTAATTCATGGATAATAAGGTATGGTAATTATCAATCTAGTATTCTAAATGATAAAAAAGTAAGTTGACAAGGGCTTTAAAGGAGTAGTCAACAATAGCTTTTTTAATAATGATCCCAAAAATGCTATCTCAAAATTTTAATTATTAACACGCTGAGAGCAAAAGTCGTTTTAGCGACCTAGAACCTATGTCACAGATACAACTTGCTCTCACGCTAGCTTGGCATGAGTTTGAGTTACTCTATTCTTTGCATAAATTATTTTACTACATATGTGTAGCCGTAAAAACGTTTTATATAATGTAAAATATTATGTCAAGTAGCGACAGCAAAAAAAAAAAAAAAAAAAAAAAAAAAAAAAAAAAAAAAAAAAAAAGTTTAGATCTTTTTTGAAATAAAGTTTTTGAGAAGTTTACCAACACAATAATTATAGAAATGAAATTTAACATGTATTAACTTCAATTTAACATTGATCACCTGTAAAATTTGACTGTTTATCTTAGAAAAATTGTTTGGGGAAAAGGGGAAAAAAAAAAAAAAAAAAAAAAAAAAAAAAAAATCGGTATTGTAAAAATCTTTGATTTTTTTTTCTTTTTTTAAATTTTTTATTTATTTATTGTTGTTTCAGCCGTGGTGCCCAAGATTTGAGTTCTGCTGATATCTTATTTCTCATGCTGTTAACTGAAGCTGCTCAGCCTAACCTTGCATCAGGTAATTAGTCTAATAATAATTAAATTTAAATAATAATAATAAAGCCCAAGTTATGTTCTAAAATATTTTAGAAGCTAATCCATTTCCCTTGCATATTTATACTTTGTTCATACATTTAATTCAGTTAAAGGCGTAGAACACATTGAACTTAAAAGTTGTGTAATATCCTAACAAACCTGAAAATCAACGTTGATTTGGCCAGAGTCATTGATTTCTAATTTATTTTCCATTCACAAAATGCCGCTGCCGGTCACTGACATCACAGTTCACCCAGTTTACTTGCGCGTGGACCAGGCGAGCTGTGACGTCAGTGACCGGCAGCGGTATTTTGTGAATGGAAAATAAATTAGAAATCAATGACTCCAGCCAAATCAACGTTGATTTTCAGGTTTGTTAGGATATTACACAACTTTTTTGTTCAAGGTTTTCTACGCCTTTAATGTTTGAATATTTTCTTAGTTGCTTGTTGCTTGGGTTAAAATGTAACAGCTAAAAGCTCATCGTACTCCCTTCTTTCCAACCATATTTTTTTCTTCTATTTATATAGTCATATAACTTTTTTATTATTACTATTTATAAAACACAATGTGTGTACAACATACATCTAAATATTCAATTGATAGACCAATCGACATATACATAATCAGTACATATAATAATATCCAAAGAACCACACATTATACAGTCCGCGCCACCTAAGGATGCGACCAGTTAGAGAGCATCTAAAAACTCTCCATTTAGTTAACACTACCCCACCTCCTAGTGACCTTGAGCGCTTGAGCGTCTATTGGCTCGTGGCTCTATTTCGATTAATCGCGAACATCCTTAGGTGGCACGGACTGTACATGCTGATCATTACTCCGGCATAATAGCCCATACTTAAATACCTCTTTAGTACATGTGAGGAGATGATACTGATCACTTGTTAACCCATATAAGGAATAAATACAATTATTATTACATATATGATATGATATTTTTGGTGTGATTTTTTTTTTACCTAAACAGTAATGGGATTTTAATGGTGTTATTTGCGTCCCAGGTGAGAGTGGAGAGAGCAGCAAAAGTGAAGGTAGAAGTGAAGAGGAAGAAGAGACAGACAGTGAGTTCTTTAGTCCTCAAGGAAGTCCAAGTGCAATCACAAAGTCACCTCAGCCTTCAGGTAAATATTTATGTAAAACGTTTACAAAATATATCCTATATATCGATCTTGTTGCGAAAAAAAGGTCTATCTCGTTTTTTGTCAGGGGAAGCAAAAGGCCTATCTCGTTTTTTGTCAGTGGAAGCAAAAGGCCTATCTCGTTCCCGAACATGGCGCTCGAGATAGACCTTTTGCTTCCACCAGGGGCGGATCCAGGGGGGGGGCGGTGGGGGCGACCGCCCCCCCCAAACGGCCCACGTGGGTTGAAAAAAAAGAGCAAAAGTTGAAAAAAATTTAGTTCAAAAAAAAATTTTTTTGCGCCTTCGGCGCAACTTTTATTGCTGGATAAGCGTTTGAATCCTGACTACAGTAAATATACAGTATAACAAAAAATAATTTTTTTAACATCCCCTAGTTGTCATGTCATCAGGGTAATATATCAGAGATATAGTTCTGTTAATACTTAATACTTGGACCTCCACGAAATATTTTGCTCACGATAAGAACTAAAAAAAAAAAAAAAAAAAAAAAAACTTTAATGTAAATTTTATAATTTTTATCTCAAAATATTTTTCCATCCAAATATGAGTTTTATGTTTTACAATATCGATAATAGTTTTAAAAATTGCAAAACAATTGTTAGTAAATTGGTGTATAAAAAAAATAATAATAATAAATAAATTAATAATAATAAAATAATACACAATATTAATAATTTATTTAAATTTTGCTTTTTTTTTTCAAGTTTTTCAAGTTTTTTTTTTTGTTTTTTTTTTTCAGTGAAATAACATTAATAATTTTACAAAGAGATGAAAATAGAAAATATTTCAGAAATCATTTGTTCAACTTTTACTTTTTTTTTTTTTTTGCTTACATAAAAAAAAAAAAAAAAAAAAAAAAAAAAAAAAAAACTACCAAATCAAAAATTTTGCAATTCAAGAATATTTTTTCAAAGGCATACTAATTTTGGAATATTTTCCAAAAAGGGGCGTGGCCAAATAAAATTTTTCGCCTGCGGCGCGCTACCCCCCCCCCCCCCGGTCCTACATGGTTAATTTTCTAGGAGATCGCCCCCCCCAAACACAATTCCTGGATCCGCCCCTGGCTTCCACTGACAAAAAACCAGATAGGCCTTTTGCTTCCACTGACAAAATACGAGATAGGCCTTTTTTTCGCAACAAGATCAATACATATAATTAATAATCAAAGAAAAGGATAGGAGAAACCAACGAGTGCCTTACCACGATGAGGTCCGTAGCTTGGTGAAAATCTTGATGGCACAGCGTACACAAATATTGACAAGATTTAAGACATTACGAGGGCAACAGCCTTCTTCTTCAGTTGCTTAGAGTATAGTGTCAGACTCTCTAGACCTCATTGTGGTAAGGTGCCTGTTTGTTTCTCCTATCCTTTCCTTTGATTATTAATTCAAACTGAAATGGTTTTTACCTTTCCTTATTAATTACATAGATATTTTGGTATATTAGAAATTTTTTGTTCTATGCCTTTAATATCTATGTAATTCAGCTCATTTGTAGTACTTGAGATATGTTACTTTATTTTGGTAGATGGTGTATGGAGACAGGCTTGTGAAGAACAGAAAAGTCCTGAGGCTTTGTCAGGCAGCCACTTAGTACTTCTGATGGGTAGACCACCTGGGTTTAACCCTCATGTGGTTCATATTGCACCTATTGCTGATGGTGTTAGTCTGGTTATGGTCTTAGAGGTGAGTTTACTATCTTATGGCTTTGCCAACGAAGCTGAAGGTAACGTAAGGCAACGACTGCAAATTTCGTTCGTCTTTTCCGAATTTGCCCGATCGACGAGATCTATTTCCGGTAAAATTCCATTTTTTCAAAAAAAAATACACACGATAATATTTTCCCGCCATCAAAACGTGAAAAATACCGGAAATAAAGATTTAAATCTTGCAGCAGACGCACGAAATGCGCAGTCGTTGCCTTACGTTACCTTCAGCTTCGTTGGGCTTTGCTTGATTACTTTTATGTATGGCAGGCCCGTGTGTGCTTTTCCATTGATTGGAAAGTCCTTACCCTTGACTGGGATTGGGGTTGGTGTAGCACAATAACACAATATGGCTAGCAAAAAAAAAAAAAAAAAAAAAAAAAAACTTAAAAATTGAAAAAAGTGCAATACGAAAATTGTTATTTTGGAACCTAAATTTTTATTTTCTTTATTTTTTTTAGACTGGTAGCTCAAACATATCTTCAGGTTTATGGGAAGGCTGTCATGCTCTCAACCTCCTCCAATCTCTACAACTACAAAGAGACTTGAACGGTGTAAAGCAGACAGCAGACTGCCTAGATGTAGGGGTGAAGAAAATACTAGAGGGCTTGAGAAAACTGAGATCTCTTAGACCTGAGTTAGAGAGATGTCATAGGCAGCTTACTGCAAACTGGGACTTTTTACGCAAGTAAGTGGAATTTACATCGAAATAAATGTGGATATTTATGTGGCAGCTTCAGTAGCCAGTTTATTGAAATCAGCTTGTCGCTAGGATTACATTGAACTGGCTACTGAAGCTGCTAACTAGCATACAAATCAATATTGATTAATGCCAGCAGCTTCAGTAGCCAGTTTATTGAAATCAGCTTGTCGCTAGGATTACATTGAACTGGCTACTGAAGCTGCTAACTAGCATACAAATCAATATTGATTAATGCCAGCAGCTTCAGTAGCCAGTTCATTGAAATCAGCTTGTCACCAGAATTACATTGAACTGGCTACTGTAGCTGCTAACTTGTATACAAATCAATACAGTATTGATTGATGCTAGCAACTTCAGTAGCCAGTTCAATGAAATCAACTCATCACCAGGATTGCATTGAACTGCATACTAAAGCAGCTAATTTGAATACAAATCTATATTGATTGATGCTAGCAGTTTCAGTAGCCAGGGGGTTTGTTCCGTAAGTCCTCACAAGAAACTCGGTATCGAGAAAGGGGGCGTAACTCACTTGTTTATCATAGAAAACTCGTGAGCCACGCCCCCTTTCTCGGTACTGAGTTTCTCGGGAAGCCTTACGGAACAGACCCCCAGTTCATTGAAATCAGCCCATCGCCAGAATTACATTGAACTGGCTACTGAAGCTGATAACTTGTACAGTATACAAATCAATATTGATTGATACTAGCAGCTTCAGTAGCCAGTTCAATGAAATCAGCTCATCACCAGGATAACATTGAACTGGCTACTTAAGCTTCATAAATAAGCAGTAAAGAAATTAACGTATTTAATTATGTTTTCAGAAAATATGCTGAGCTAGTTCGTTCCCAAGAAGTTGAATGTGTACTTCGTGTTGAATCCTGTGGAGCACAATTTGCAGAGCTACTATGTGAAGTATTCAGGCTAGTATGTCTGGACCAGGCTGCTGTATCTCACTCCAGTGATGCTGCAAGATCTGTAGCTAAAGCAGTCAGAGTCAAGATGGGGGACTTCAGTAGTTTTCTTAAAGTTAAAGCACTCAGGAATTTTACTTTGGGATCATATCCTTTTCTAATATGCAATATAATTGAAGGTTTATAATTATGTTTTTGTAAAGCACAGGACAGCGGTCAATTTCTTATTGCTTTTAGTCGGATAGGATAAGAAATTGACCGCTGTCCTGCGCTTAAAGTAATAGACCAGAGAAAAACAAGCATTTATATCACAAAACACTTGATGGGATTTACATAAATAACTTTAGTTTGTCTCAAAACCCAACAGTAGCCCCGTAGCAGTGATCAGAAAATTCGATTTATGCAACCCGCACAACATTTTCATACTAATTTTTGCATGTTTCTGACGTCATAAACATGAAGTTCCACGCAAATTACATACTTTACAGTTTTTTCACGCTCTCTCGTGGGGCTACATTAACATTCTGGTAAAAATTGTCATCAGTTTTAAAGATCCCATTTCGTGTTTATTTATTAAAAAGCACACGTTGTTCTATGTGGTCTATGGCTTTAAGGGAGAAAATCAGCTACTACGGGATTTGACTAAAAAATTGTAAAGAAAGAAAAATCTGAAATTTTGCACAATGATACATTAGGATATGGTATCTTAAAAAATGTAGAAAAATTTAGGTGGGGTCACCATGCTAGATATTAAATTATGTTTTTTTAAAGTTTTAGTCCCATAAGAGCCCATGTTAATTTCAATAATTATTTTCTCTCTTATCTTATGGTCATGGGTTCTGAAAATTTAATCATAGGTAGCTGTTACAGTACTATTAACTTTCAAATGGCAATATAAAGTTTTGAAGTTTTCTTTTTAAAATTTGAGATACAAGCCATCTATATACAACCCTTAAAGCCATAGACCACATAAAACAACATGTGCTTTTTAATGAATAAACACGAAATGGGATCTTCAAAACTGATGACAATTTTTACCAGAATCAATTTAAGGAAAAAACCATCGCGGTTAGGATCAATGATAAAGAAAAGGATAGAAAAACCAGCAAGGGCCTTACCACAGTAGAAGTTCTATGGAGAGGTCGAGGTCTTGCATGGCACAGTATAATGTTATAAAAGTTTCTTTATAACTTGAGAGCTTTCGTCATATGATAATGACATTATCAATCAAGCTTTGATTGATAATGTCATTATCATATGACGAAAGCTCTCAAGTTATAAAGAAACTTTTATAACATTATACTGTGCCATGCAAGACCTCGACCTCTCCATAGAACTTCTACTGTGGTAAGGCCCTTGCTGGTTTTTCTATCCTTTTCTTTATCATTGATTTTTACCAGAATGTTAATGTAGCCCCAGGAGAGAGCGTGAAAAAACTGTAAAGTATGCAATTTGCGTGAAAATTCATGTTTCTGACGTCAGAAATATGTAAAAATTAGTATGAAAATGTTGTGCGGGTTGCATAAATTAAATTTTCTGATCACTGCTACGGGGTTACTGTTGGGTTTTGAGACAAACTAAAGTTATTTATGTAAATCCCATCAAGTGTTTTGTGATATAAATGCTTATGTTTTTCTCTGGTCTATTCCTTTAAGAAAGTAGGGGGTAGAAATATGCCATCCTTTTAACTACAACCCCTTGTATATTATATGTTTTTCTATTGTATCTATCACATTTTTCTCTCTCTCTCTCTCTCTCTCTCTCTCTCTCTCTCTCTCTCTCTCTCTCTCTCTCTCTCTCTCTCTCTCTCTCTCTCTCTCTCTCTCTCTCTCTCTCTCTCTCTCTGTTACACACACACTCACTCACTTCTGATGGTTACAAATCTTTAAATTTTCATCATAGATTTTATACTATTAACTTTTAAATGAGAATACATTAAAGGGTCAAATGTTGAATTTCAATGTTCTAACGCCAGCCCTCAATTATCTGTATGTATATATCATGTGATTTATCCTTAACTGTCATCCACGAGAGCATCTCTAACCATCAACAAATACCTAGAAGAGTTCCCAGGTCTGGTACATTTCATCTACATTGACCGTAGCAATCACAGAGTGACCACGCCTTCTCTGGACTTCAGCTCTGAGGAAACCATCTCTCTAACCAAGAAGAAGGTAATTAAATAAATAAAAAAATTAAAGCAGTAGTCAACAAAGGGCTTTTTAGTTTTAATAATCATTGAGTTTACTAAACCTCCCGAAAACACAATATCAAATTTTTAATTACTATAACATGCTGAGAGCAAAAGCCATTACAGGAACCTATGTCATAGCTACAACTTGCTCTCACTCTAGTTTGGAGCAAATGTGAGTTACTCTTATCATTGTATAAATTATTTAAAAAATGAATCTGTAGCCGTAAAAATATTTTATACTGTACATGTAAAACATTACGCCAAGTAACAAGAGCAAAAATAAGAGGAACTCACACTTGCATCAGATGGTCGGTGTAGATTTTTTATTTTTATTTATGCTTTGCGCATATGCCATGAAGTTCAAAAAAAAAAAAAAAGAATTACGGCATTTAAAAAAAAAAAAAAAAATTTATGCCGGCCGTCTAGCAACCTTTTCTTATGAAAATTTCACTGTGCTGCCACACACTGTGTCCCATACTTCCTTAATAGTTATTATTTCCTTTGATAAATTTGAAAGAAAAGGATAAAAAAAAAAAAAAAAAAAAAAAAACTA
Organism: Ecdyonurus torrentis; assembly: GCA_949318235.1. Lineage (NCBI taxonomy): Eukaryota > Metazoa > Arthropoda > Insecta > Ephemeroptera > Heptageniidae > Ecdyonurus > Ecdyonurus torrentis. The sequence continues at coordinate 8,261,239 of OX439133.1, read as the reverse complement.
GCAAAAGCCTTGATTTTTTTTTTTTTTATGAATTTTTTTTTATTTATGTTACAGTCCATAATTTGCTCAAATATTTCAGATATGGAGCATGGTAGATTTCTGCCGAGCACACTTACTAGATGGTCATATAGCTCTCATGTGGAAAGATACAACCTTCAACTATGCTTACTTCCTATGGTTTGAAGATTCTCAGGTACAGTAATTAATACCTAATATCAATATAACAGGAACACATCATTTTAATACTATATAGTAAACTTAATATTCAAATAAAACTACTTGCTATACCATATTATACTGCATCAAAACATTGCCTCTAGATTGTTATATAATAAAAAGGGGGACAAAAAAAAAAAAAAAAAAAAAAGGCGATTTCTTATAGTTTATTGACATATTTTGTAGTTTCTAATTGTTAATTTCACTTGAAAATTGTCTTATTAGTATAATAGGTATAAGCTACTGACATGAAATATTATGATATTTGCATCTCTCTCTTTCTCTGTTTTTGTAGGGTTCACCAATGAGACCAAAAGTGTTCCCAACTCAAATGTTAAGATCTTTTCCATTGCCAGGAATTCTGTGTGGGGATTTCTATCAGTAAGTTTTAATTTTGATTGTAAAAAAAAAATAAAAAAAAATAATAATAAAAAAAAAAAAAAAAAACTAGCGGACAACTTTTTGGGAAATAATCTTGATTTTGCATGTTTTCTTATGGGGAACGATAGTTTGTAACCACCATTATTTTTTCTTTTGTTGCATTTTTATTGTGTCTTTTCTTTACTTCAGGGGCGTATCCAGGATTTTGCAATGGGGGGGGGGGGGGCGTCTATATTAACCATAGGAAAAGGGGGTAACCACCCCCTTTTCCTATGCTTTTTCAGACCTGACGGGGGTCCAGACCCCGAACCTCCTCCCCCCCCCCCACTGAATACGCCCCTGCCTCCCCCCTTCCCCGCCTCACAATTTCAAATATTGTTTAGTTGTGTTTTTTTTCTTGTTTTTTCTCTCATGCTTTTTTTTTTTTTTTTTTTTTTTTTTGAAGACACATTTCTTGTTCTTGTTTTTCCAGACGGCTAGCCACTGCTTGCTTCCCCAAACTCCCACCAGGTAAAGTTCAATGTTATGAACTGTTCTGCATTCATCTAGGACTGGCTACCTCATCGTGTGTCTTAGAACATTCTAGGAGACTGGCGGCCACTATTTGGGAAGTCACTGGCATAACTGGCAACCCTGCAGATTTATTGTAGATCTGGCAACACTGCATTTCTATTGTATAACATTGAACAGTGTTGCCAAATCATTGGAACATTCTCATGGCTACTATTTGGGAAGTCACTGGAATAACTGGCAACCCTGCTGATTTATTATAAACCTGGCAACATTGCATTTCTACCATTATAACATCAAACAGTGTTGCCAAATCATTGAAACATTTTTAGCACTGTGGGAAAAGTCACTGAAATAACTGTTACTTCTGTGGCTTTATTATAAATCTGGCAACCCATCTTAACCATTAGGCAGTGTTGCCAAATTGTACATCTTTGCAGCTACAATTGAGGCAACTATATTTTCTCATTATAAAATCTGGCAACCATGTACAGTGTTGCCAAACGTCATTGTTCTATGTTGTAATAGCCCAAATACAATCCATGGGTAAAGAAATTCATATTCTAAAATGTAAAGAATTCAAAATGCATTAGTGTAAATGTGTTAAAATTAGACAGTTTTTCAAGAATTTTATAGTGATAAAAATGGCAACAAATAAGAAAAAAATCGGCAGCTGTTTTTTTGGTATGTACCACTTTAAATTTGTGGTTATATAATAGTGGTTATGGGGTAGTTTTTAATTTATAAATCAAAACATTTGGTTTATATTTCTATGAAAATAAATTTCATTAAAGGCATAGACCACATGTTCTTTTTAATGATTAAACACAAAATGGGATCTCCAAAACTGATGACAAATTTTATCAGAATGTAAATGTAGCCCCATAAAAGAGCGTAAAATGTATTCTATTTGCGTGAATATTCCAGTTCCTGACGTCAGAAACAGGCAAAATTAGTATGAAAAATGTTGTGAGGGTTGCATAAATCGAAAATTTCTGATCACTGCTACAACACACTAATGTTATCAAGTGTTTTGGGATGTAAAATGCTTATGTTTTCTTCTGGTCTATGCCTTTAACATATTCTTTAATGGGTGTTACTAGTGACTAAAAGAAGTCTTTAAATATCTTAAGGTGTACCAAAAAGATCATTTATATATTTTGTCGCCATTTCAAAAAAAAAAAAAAAAAAAGTTTTGCAATGAATGCTAAAAAAAAAAATTTATGAAAAAAAATTAGGCATTGGTTCCTTTTACGTTTTACATCATCATCATTATTGGCTGGTGATCTCCAGAAAAAAAAGCAATTTTTCAGCAAGTATACCATGAAAATAATAATAAATAATAATTATAATAATAAAAACGGGAAAAAAATCGCGTTGGGCTAAAAAGAAAAAAGTACTTTAAATTTCAAAAGTTTCAAAGATAATTTCAATCTTTATATTAAATACGTAATACAACTGCATAAAAATAGTTTTTAAGAAAATGTTTAACAATAAAACTGGCATATTCTCCACTTTATATAATACAAAATATTTTTAGATTTGTTCTCGTTTTTTTTAGGTATAAAATAACTATGAAAAACTTTATACATACATACAGTACTTACACGTTATCAATGAGGAAGGTGAATTGAAATTTTTTTGTTGAGTTGATGATATTTTTGAAAACAGCTTTAAAAAATTTAAGGCGTTATTTTTTTTTTAGAACGATTGGAGCATGCGAAGTATTTTTAATTAATTTTTGAAAATCGACCTAAAAAGCCTGTGACGTCATCAGTCCACTTTTTTCTCGGCAAATAATAATTGTTCGAGGTTCAGTAACCAGTTTAATGAAATCAGCTCATCCTCAGGATTTCAAAAAACTGGCTACTGAACCTTCTATACGTTCAATACTTTCCGAAATAAATGCCCGATTGATAACGTCACAGGCTTTTTAGGTCGATTTTTCAAAAATTAATTAAAAATACTTCCCATGCTCCAATCGTTCTAAGAAAAAATAATGCCTCAAAAAATTTTAACGCTCTTTTATAAAATGTCATAAAAAGTTGGGGTTAAAAAAATTCACCTTCCTCATTAATGTAATTATAATTATCTAGTTACTACTATTTATCTAGAACATATTTTGTTAAAATATCTTCTAATATTAGCTAATTAATATTTTATGCAGCTAAAAAAAAAAAAAAGTTGTATACTAATTGTATTATTTTACTTATTGTTATATAATAAATATAGGTATTGTTTAGTAAAAAATAATAATAGATTTATAAATAATTACTATATAGACCATTTGTCCCATATCGGTTGCCATATTTGTGGTGAACTACTATGTACATAGGAAGTTTAGCGTAGAAGAGCAAAAAATTGTGTCTGAATAAAGTTTTTTTTTTTTTTTTTTTTTTTTTTTAAGAATGAAAAAGTTGTTTTTTATCTTATATAACATAATGTACTTGTTAGTTGTTACCATCAATATAGTGTGTGTACGCATGACGTCATTCTGAATGCTTTTCCATGCTCTTCTTGAGCAATGAATAACATTGCTCACCATAGGACAAACGTAGTTTTTGGCTATTTTCTTTAGAAAATTAGCTATTTTTTTGATCATTATTATTTTTCTTGCATACTTGAGGTACTAATTCAAACTGTTAACAGCATCAATGTTCTCAAAAAAATTGCGATGTATTTTTAAAGTGGCAAAATGTCTCATTTTCCTATACCGGCCAATGTTATTTAGTACTCACTTATGACGTCGACTTTAACATGAATGAAACCACCCTCATAGGGTATGTATGAACAATGGTCTATATAGAATTACAATACAACATCATGCATTTTTATGTTCTGTTAATAATTATTCCATATATTATTTCTGTTTTTGTCTTCCAATCCTGTATAAAGTTAGTGCAATTATAATTTTTGGGTGCCAAAAAACAAAACAAAAAATCTACAAAAGATTTATTTGCCAAATTAATTTAGAATCTCAGTGTACCTTATGTTAGTGTAACGACTTTAGGTTTAAACGTTTTTTTTTTTTTTACCAAATTACAAAACATTCCATAAATATTTGATTTTTTAATAAAATTTTAAATAACTCTTTATATGTTAATTTTATAAATTTAAATTGTGCAACATTAAGAGGTTGATTGAGCATTTCCAAAATTGGAAAAAAAAAAAAAATAAAAAAAGCTCCATCAAAATCGGGAGCTATAATTAATTTGTTTTCGTATATTCCGCTCATTTTTTTTTTTTTTTTTAATGAAAAAAGTGCAAAAAGTTGGAAGATGTGAAAACGCTTACCCATGACTTTTACTAGCTCTCCAAGATACTTTTAAACTACATAAAAATATTAAGTTGAAGAAAGTACTACAGACAGTAATTATATAATTATTTTTATTTGACGCGTATGGTTAGGTCCAAAGATTTAAAAGAAAGAAAAAAATGTATTTTATTAATTTTTCAACATAGTTTTTACTTTGTATTTTTTTTTTTTTTTTATTATTATTTTTTTTTTTACAGCATTTGGGAATTATTTTTAAGTATAGTAGTAGACCCGAAAAATCTTCATTTTCAAAAATACCTTAAAAAATTGTTTTAAGTTTATTTGTTTAAAAATTACTTTAATAATAAAAAATTACTTTAATAATAAAAAATTAAGCTCTCTCCGAATATACAGTAAAAATTATAATCCGAGGACCTAATAAAGTTGCAAATTTAGCGCGAGTTTTTTAAATGTTAAAATATATTATTATAATCGTGTGTACTATATGTACCTATTTTTTATTTTAAAATTCCAATATCTAGTCTTATAAATTTTACGTGTGATGTTTTAAAAGTTAGATTAGAAGAAACTAAAACAGAACAAAAATATTATAATACATTCCCTTTTAAAGTATTTTAACTGCGTATATTATACATTTTTAAATTTAAAATAAAATAAACAAATAATACTCTTTGTTTATATGGTTTATCACTTTGTATGGTAAATTCAATCTATTAATTATATTATAATATATATAATATTAATGTTTAAATAAATAATAAATAAATAAATGATTAAAAAAACGGAAAAAATACTATAAAAAAGTACTTATTTTAAAAATAACGTAGTTTATCATTTCTTATTGTAATAATAAATCGATATAAAAAATATATGTATTAATAATGAGGAAGACTAAAAAATTTAGGGGGTTTATAACTTTATTTCATATTCTAAAAAAAAAAAAAAAAAAAAAAAAAGGCATGAATTGATAGATGTGATTTTTTTTTTTTTTTTTAGTTCACAAAGTATTTCCAATAAAAATTTTGAAAATCGTGAAATGACCTCACGGGTGGCAACTTTTTCCATATGCCCACATGCCCGTGACGTCATTTTTCGATTTTCAAAATTTCTTAAAAAATAATTTATAAACTCAAAAATTAGAAAATTGCATATCTATCGATTCAAGACAATGTCCTCTTTTAGAATATGAAATAAAATTAAGTCTTAATTTTTTTAGGCTTCCTCGTTACGAATTAAAATACTGTAAATATATTATTATACTCGTAATTAATAATTGTTAATAAAATTTACTTGTGGTGTAAAAATAATAATAATAAAATGTGTTCAATGTGAGATGGTCTTCATTAATAAAAAAAACATATATTATCAATATGGATCGACTTGAAAACTGATTGATTAATTGTATTTTTGTGTCGCTTATAATAAAATGATTTTTACCTATACTTCTTGATTCTCATTTCTGTCAAAAAAAAAAAAAAAAAAAAGTTTGAACATGCAAGTAATGGTCAGTTTTTTTTCTTTTCTTATGGAACTATATTTTTTTCCCTAAATGTCCCGGTATAAAAGTTTCACCCCCCCCCCCCCCAAATTATAGTGCTGTATATATGTATGTACTATGTATAGTTAACAATCTAACACGTTGAGATTGATATAATTAATTCATCGAATCAATTTTACTATTACTATTAAATCTGAGAAAATATTTCATGCAGTGGCTTTAGATAGTGGTTTTCTATGGTTTTTCTTTGTCATTTCAGATGAATATAAGAATGGTTTCTTTTTCCTTTTATTTTTTATTGTTTATCATTTACTAAGTAAGCCCCATTAATTTTATTTTTTTATATCTATCAAATTTGATTCAAGCTTTAATTTTTTTTTAATTTTTTGCTAAAATTGTTAAAAATTCCTGTTTTTTAACGAAACGTAATTCTGAAATTAATCTTTTAATTCTCATCTCTCGCTCATCTCTCTTATATTTATTTATTTGTTTATTAATTTTAGTTTCTTCGACAGATACAAAGTATGAACATTAACAGAATGTCAGAAAGGAATATAAATCTACACAATCTTTTGTTTAATGATTCTGCAATTCTAGATAAGATCGGCTTTCAATATTTATTACTATTATAAAAATACAACAAATATAGAAAAATTTCAAAAAGAAAAAAAATCTACATTAAAATTAATTCCATACGCAATATTTATTTATTTTGCCAATTTTTTAATTTTTTTTTTTTTTTTTTTTTTTTTTTTTTAATTTTTGAACACCGAACACCGTTTGTATTTTTCTTACTGGAATAACATTGAAAATTATTCGTAATAATTGGAATGGTTAAATATTTAATGATTAGCGAGTTAGCATGACTCCCAAAATAACAACTTTTTCTCCGTGTTCAGCAGGACGTAAAAAAAAAAAAAAAAAAAAGCTATCAAACAAACGAATAGAATGCCACACGTGTATTGTAGCGAGAGACAACAATTTTTGACCGAGTATAATTTATTATGTACCTAATCATGACCTTCAAAATTGTCGTTTTAGTCAAAATGCTTATGGTTAGTTTTAGCGATCGCGAGTGACTCAAAATTAAAACGTAGAAGAAACTTGTCTGAAGTCTGCACTAGGCGTGTGAAATATTTTTCTGCGCTGTTGTTTGGAGGAAAAATTTGCATAAAAAAATATCTCTTTTATTTATATAAGTGTGGATAAATAATATTATTTTGAAAGAATTAAATGGCAAAAAAATAAATATAAAAAAATAAATTTATAGCGAGATAAATAAACAAATAAATAAATAAATAAATAAATAAATAAATAAATAAGTAAATAATATATCAGTCGTATTAGTTACTTAATTGTTACTTCTAGTTTGAGTCATGATATAATTATCATGGTTTGAGTATAAGGTGTTGCGCATGACGTCATACTTAATGCGCTTTGACGCCATGCTAGATCAAGATTCAGTGTAAGACAAACTTCGTAAAAATGTTGTATTTTTTTTTTTTTTTTAATTTCAGTGTATTTTTAAACTTGCAAAATGAGTAATTTTCTTACTCCGGTGGTGTTGACATTAACATGAATACATGCACCCTTATATATGGCAAGTAAAGAATTGTATGAATTGTCGAATAAAATAAATCACCGTAATAAATGAAAATAAATTAATGTAATATAAAATAAGTGATTAAATAGCGTTTTTTTTTTTCACGTGCAAATTGTCCTATTTTCCATATAATATTAATATTTATTAAAAAAAAAAAAAAAAAAAAAAACGGAGTAAAATATAAACAAATGAATGATTATATCACCACAGAGCTTCGATCATTCAACTGACGCATTTATTACGAAGTAATTTAATAACTTATATGATTACAAAATATTTCACAATGATAGCATAGTGCGGTATAACAATCAGACACGATGAAGAGAAAGATAAAAGAGATTTTCTAGTTATATGAAAGCTTTAAGGGATTTATAACACTTGCTGTATTTTATATTGCTGTGTGCTATAATATATCATGATATTTCGTAATTCCTAAGTCAATATGTATACGGAGAAATGTAGTGTGCTGTGATGATAACATTATTATCTTGGTGCGCACTTCACTTCACTTTTTTTTTTTTTTTTTTTTTTTTACTATTACAACTTGTTGTAGTAATTGTAATTAAGGTGGGAAATCAGGTACTGCGGGATTTGATTAAAAAATTGTAAAGAAAGAAAAATATGAAATTTTGCACAGTGATACATTAGGATATGGAATCTTCAAAATTTTTTAAAAAAATTGGGGGGTCACCATGCTAGATTTTAAACTATGATTTAATTAATTAATTTATTATTAATAATTATTATAATGATTTAATAGCCCTAGTAAAAGTTGTAAATTATTATTTTTAAATACTTGAAATTAACAGAAAAATGTCCTATATAATAATAAAAAAAGTAATAAAAAAAGAAAGAAAAAAAAAAAAAAAAACTACCGCCTGTACTCTTAAAATTCATTCACAAATTATGCACATGTTTTTTTTTAATGGATGTAAAAAACATTCATATCCAACTCTCTCTCTCTCTCTCTCTCTCTCTCTCTCACACACACACACACACACACACACACACACACTTGTTAGTTACTTATTAATTCACATTATTTATAAGTACATTCTACTGTAATGGATTTCAAAGCTTACAAGCTGCAGAGAGAGAGAGAGAGAGAGAGAGAGATTTTCTGCTTATAATAATTTTCTATGCTCAATAATTTATTAAAAAATTCAGTGCTAAAATAATAAATAATTCATGATTTATCAATATTTAAAAATACATTTTCTTTCCCATACCTAGCTATACTAAAATATTTCCGTACTTACACACCTACTTTACGTGTATAAGTTCATTAGTATGGCGCTACGTTATAGTATGTGAGCTAATACAAAATGTGTAA